>VZTM01029225.1:150876-180990 GCA_013400555.1 Jacana jacana
TACCTGTACCTGCAGTCCAAGGCAGGACTCATATTTACTTCTACTGGATGGATTTGCCTGATGAGTTTTTGTATTAAATTCCCAGAAAGTATACATGAAATTGCAGGGAATCAGGACATAAATGAATCCACAGTTCCCCAAGTGTCTGATCATGCAACTCAGCAATATCGTAGGAGGCAAAACCTAAGACAGAGTATTACTAGGTAAGTTAGATGCAGTGGTGATGAGCAGGGGAAAGTTGGCCAGGAGCCCTAAGGTTCAGTGAAGAAGTTGGAGAGAGATAAGACTTTCTATGAAACATCAAACTTTAATTATGAGTTACCGATTTATAACAAGTGGTACTCCAAACCATCAAATTAAGGCTCTTCTAATGAAGTGTAGATAGTGGAGTAGGGGAAAATCCAGCCATGCTTCTTGGTACCACAGACTTTCTCATGAAACTTTTCATTACCTCCTGCTTGAAGGCAGCTTGTCAAAACCATAAGCAAATAATTTCTGGGAGCTTTAATTCAACCCTTCCCTGTTTAATTTAATCTAATCTAATACCAAGGTAAAGGCTCTCTCAATAAAAGTTATTATAAACAAGTCTCAATCAAGTATGTAAATTGCCTTTGGCTTTTGAAACAAATCCGAGAGCTACCTCTTGCTCTGTTCAAAAACTGCATTTTGTGAACACATGGAAACAAAGATCAGAAGAATACTTTAATGTCGTTACAGGCAGTTAAGCAAGGCAGAAAAACAGAAAATGAAACTAAATCAACAGGGGAGCCAATGCCACACAGGCTGTGTTCTGTGCAGCCTGCAAGCCCCCTCACTAACACACACCAAAAAAGCCGATTATACCAAGCCACAGCAGGGTGTTAAAAACATCAAGCATATCAGCAATACTGCTAATTCTGAATTAGATATAGCACAGCTCATTCTTTCATAACTAATGGAAATAAAGTCTTAGAAACCATCATGTCTTCCTGAGCACATTTTGGCCAATTCTTGCCTTAGGTGTATGCACACAATCCTGTTGCTGCCAGCAGGCATTCACAACTGAACTTCGGACCTCCATCAACCTACCTTCAGAAAGAGGAAAACACTTGAATGCTGGTCATTGAGCCAGAGATTAATAGCAAAATACTCATCTCTGGTATTTCCAAGCTTTATTATTGCTATGTCCGAGTTTTATTGCTATGTCCTATATCTATAGCATGTATATATCAGAGCCTCTCTCTAATGCTTTAACAATCCGCACTAGTGATATATATTCAGGTGCTGCAGAGTTTATCTCAGCTCCCTAAGAAGATTGGTAAATACAATCCCCGTTGTTTTTCTGATAGTGCTAATAAACAGGAGTAGCCTGTCCAGGTTTCACAGCAGACTTCAAAACTCCTCCACCTTTGCACACACAGACCAGGAGACGTGCTAGGTCACGTCCCAGCTCTCTTCTGCTATACACATCCAATTTCTTCTTCCATGGAAATAAAGTGTAGGAGATGCTGTATATACGGGACCCATTACAACACCGCAGTTCTTGTTCCAACACCACAGACACAGCCCAAGTGATTTGTCTAAGGTCAAACAGCAAACCTGAGGCCATCCACAGACCCAACCCAAGATCACACCCTACTGCTTTCAGCACTGAACAGTACATCCTCTTGTACAGTTACAGAAGTTTGTGGCAGAGATCCACTTCGACTCAACTTTGCCCAGTTTGCATTTCTGACTCAATGTCCAGCGTTCAGATGTTTTCCTCTTTCTGAGGGAAGGGTGATGGAGGTTCAAATGCACATTAACAGCTAAGCAGGGCTTAGATAGATTTTTTTTTTTAAATGCAGAAACTCTTTCTTATAACAGGCCTTCTGCTATATCAACACAGCAGCACACAGTGCAGCTTTGAGTGCAGAGGTCCTCAACTCGTTTTCTTGTCATAGTTAAATATACAATGGCCATCACTGGTTTGAAATTGTGTATTTTGAAAAGCAATCTGTTATGAAAATATTCAAGCAGGAGAAGCAGCACTTTTTTTTCCCCAATCATCTTGTGCTTCTTCCCTCTTTTTTTATGAAAGCATGAAAGAAGGAGACAAGTACAGGATCACCATTTGTATTATTGTGGGTTTAAGAACACAAACAAAAATACTTGGTACCATGTTAATTCAAATACATCGGATATGTTGATTTTTTTTAACCAATAATATCCAGTCCTAAAAAACTTATTCATAAACACAAGGGCAAATCTTCCTGTTAGAAACCTACAAGGACTTCTACAATTGTCTCCGCTTGTATTAGTTCATGTACACTTAGTTTCTCAGCTTTATATCATGTTAAAATAGTTTGGCTGATATTTTTCTTATATTATCTTTGCTTACAATGCAGGAACTGGAAAACAGTTCAACTAACATGCTGCTAAATAAAAGCTGACATGTAATTCAACTAGGTTGCATAATTATTTTAATTTTTTTAAGCATCTATTTAACAAGAAGAACAGGTAATGTCTTAACTCCACTACCCCAAAGAGAAATCTATTTAAGAAAAATATTCAGGGTGACTTTTCAAAATATCTGAAACTATTGGCACATTTTATGTTCTTCTACAATCCCTGCGAAGATTTAATCCACATATGCTCATTTTCCCAGTTCTTACCTTCCTGCATGGAAATCAACAGGTTTGGAAGTAATTATGAGAATCATCTCTGCTGTGGAGTTGTTGCTAGAAGATCCGGTTTATAATATGCATTAAGGACTCTTAACTCAGGTGTGCAGTGCAGTCCTGATTTGCTTTCGGGACCGATGCTTTCAGGATCAGCGTACTCAGATCATCTTCAACAACATAACAAAACTAGATATTAAATCCAAAACACTAACATTAAAGGCTATGGGGTTTCTAACCTTAGGTGACGCAGAACATTTCTCAGCATCACAGTCACAATACAGGATTCACTAGACCCAAGACATAGAAAAGGTCGCTGACAAGGCAACCTAGTACAAACCACAGTGCTAAATTTTGAGACTAGAACTCTGCATGTCTTTTAGGTCCCTCCAGGTACCTGGGTGTCCTTGATGGAAAACCATCTCAATACAAGTAAACAGTGTGCTCCTGTGGCAAAGCAAGCCAACAGGATGCCTGGTTGCATCAACAAGGGCATCACCAGCAGAGAAAAAGAAGTCGTCCCACTCTACTCAGTGCTTGTCAGTCCATACCTAGGACATTGTGTTCAGCTTTGGTCCCCGCTATGCAAAAAAGATGTAAACAGGCTAGAAAGGGTCCAGAGGATGGCCACCAAAGTGCTCAAAAGACTGAGAAGCCTGCCATGGGAGGAAAGGAGGAAAGGCTGACTGGGGCTGTTCAGTCTTGACAAAAGAAGACTTAGGTGAGACCTTATGACTACCTTCCAGTATTTAAATGGTGGCTACAAAGAAGATGGACACTCCCTTTTTACAAGGTGTCTCATGGAAAAGATGAGTGGTAATGGGTATAACACTCCAGGGAGACTACAATTGGACACAAGGAAAATTTTTCACAATGGGAACAACCATTTGAATACTCTTCCCAGGGAAGTGGTAGATTCCCCAGCGGTGCTGGGCCATCTTGTCTAGATCATGCTTTTGCCAAGAAAGGTTGGACAAGATGATCTTTGAGGTCCCTTCCAATCTGGTCTTCTATTATTCTATAAGGCAGATCGTGGGGAGATTTTAAATTCATCTGGGAATAATGATTCAATTGCCTAAAGGATGACAACTAGCATAATTTAGGACAGTAAAGATGTCCACACTAGGCCAGCAGACATGAGACAGTAACAATTGGAGAACACTGTCCTTTGCAACAGCTGGATCCAGCAGGACACCCTATGCATCTTTTGGAGAGAGGCAAACTTAAGCTTCCGGTATTAGAAAGTTTGATTTGCTTTTACAGCTACACTGTGCAACATTCACTGATCTGCAGTTCTACTTTGCTTTCCATCTGCCTTCCTATTCTGCTCTAAGTTCCTTACATCCTCACTGTCCATTCCAAAAGAAAGGTTGTAGGGCTAAGTCTCTAGGAAGGGAGAATACTGGATGGTACCTGTTGCAGATTAGTCATTTAATAGTGAATTGTGACATCCTACTGCTACTAGAGTCTCAAGCATTGTAAAAATTTTATTGCCAATGGCAAGGTCATCGGGAAGAGCTGGACATGACAGTCTGTCTTTTGGCAATGTTCAAACAGGAACCTTGGCTGTGGTGGTGAAGGTAAGAGGCAGCCAGCACATTGCCAGCCTTACTGCCAGCCAGATACTGCATCAACCACCAGGGAAGATGTGTGGTGCTAAATTCAGGGTTTGTATTTCAGTTTAAAGATTAACACGTGTTATATAACAACAGAAAACAACAGCAACCTAGGATCTCTCAAGAGGTAGAGAATATATGTGAAAAAAAAAGAAGCAACTGGATGTATTCTTAAAAACCAACAGAGAAACTCCTCAATGGAAGGAGAGAATCAGCTTAGGTTTTGCAGATTCCTCAGTGGAGTCATGCTCTGGTCATGCTCTGCAATGCCCAGAGCACTACAGAGAAAACAACAGTTGCCTTAAAGTTTAATCTGTGAACATGCAGGGAAAAACATCAGTGGCGATGTTGCACTCCTGTCTAACAACAGAAACAGCAGAGGCTATTGCCTGGAACTGCTGCAGTACATTTTGCAGTGAAACAACTTCTTTCCCCCTTTTAAATAGTTCCTGTCACAATAGTATGATTATTAGATACTATGATACCACAAATAACGAAATGACATTGCATGTAACACAGGAAGTCATAGAAAACTGGATAAATGAAGATTAACAAACCTACAGAAAGAAATAGATTGCACAGATTAGTTTCTGCATGACAACACAATGAAAACCAAAGCCTGAAAAAAAAACCAAACAGTGCCAAAACTGAAAAAAAAAATGCTGTTACTATACTAACCTGAAAACTTTTAGAAAATTAGTATACACATTGATTTATTCAAACATTAATGAACTGTATCTATCTGGATCACAACTGATCAGAAGTTTTCCACTTAGGCAGTTCCATGAAAAATTGTACTTATGTCAAAAGTGAAGCATTTCATAAACATACAGATTGTGACAAAACTCAATGCTATGAGAACATCCAGTTTTTAAATCTCAAATGTAATTTCAGCTTTTTTTGTTTGTGTATTTCTCATCTCATCGTTTTGGCTTTGGCTTGCTGATTTCTCCTGCGCATGGAACTGCAATAGCTGTTTGCATCCCCTGCTAGGTATGCTGTTTTGCCTACACTTGCTGAAAATGTTAATGTGTGTGTCTGTACTGTAAATAAGAACCAGGCAATGGTTTTCAGCTGTATCTGCTCACTTTCCCCACCCCACAGCCCCATCGCTTCCACCAACCATTAACACTCTCTAGAAATGCAGCAGTTTGCAGGGACTAATATGTCCCTCATCTCTAACAATGTTACACATATCATAGTGATACCACTGTCAACAGCATCCTAGCAATGCCCTTAAGGAATTAATAGCTCCATATCGGTCTTTGGAGGATATTTAGCAAGAAGCTGTGTCTCAAGGCTCAAGATAACAATCACTTCACAGTTCACATGCTCTGCCTTGCCTGCAAAATGCAAAGAATTGATACTTCCATGAAGAACAGATGATGCTGCACCCACATTGCCTTGGGTATGGCCCATAGCCAGCGTTTCACCGAGGACACTGGCTGAGGGGCTGCAGAGCACATCTCAACTCTTGATCATTCCAAGCAGCCAACTCTGTTCGCCTTTGCAACTGAGGTGCAAAGAAGGGGTGGTTGCTTTGCACCATCCATCCCACTGTGGGATCAAGATGTGGCCAAGGACTCACCCAGGCTTGGGAGTGCAGGAACAGTCAATTCAGGTTAGATATAGCCTATACAATGACCATGGCAACATCGTGTGTATATATATATATATATACATATATATATACACATATAGTAGGTGCATGAAGGAGCAGAATTAAGATCATGTAAGTTATCTTGATGTTTTTCCTTTTTACACACTTGGTTTTACAGGATTGCTTATAAGCTATGGAAAGAATGGCAAAGCATGAGTGATGCAGTCATTGGTATAGCCAGTAGAAAAGAAAGGGAAATATGGACTGGCAATAACTGATCCTGAAATCTTTCAGACAGCTGCAGTGATAAACTTCATATTCCACCACAAAAGAGTGTGCCAAAAGGCTCCTAAAGGTGAGTGTTAAACAGCAAAACTGCAAAACACTGAATGAATCTATGCCAATGGCCACAAAGTCTATGGCAGTCAACCTTTTTTCATAGCAAGAGGTGCCAGCTATACTCTGTAATGTAATCCACCCTATTCAGACTTTACAGCAAGTTCAGTTTTCATTTCTCCTACTCTATTCCATTTATCACCATGTGACCTCACCCGAACAGAATCCAAAAAACACGTCCAACATTTTTTTTGGTGTAGTTCTCGTCCCTTCATTTTTTTCTCCCTTCCAGAAATTGCCAGCATAAGTGAATACTTGCAGTGTTTCTGTTCCATAAACGGTTTCATGCTTAGCAGCAGGCACCAAAATGGTTCAGTTCTTGCTCTGATCCTGTGTTTATACTGAGCATGAGGTGGATTTAAACCATCTTCCATATTTGGGGTCTACTCAAAGCTGAGTGACCTAAGGGCAACCTACTAATGCTTTGTCTCCTACATCTGCAGAGAGACCCTTTCTGAGCCTTGAGAAAGTAAAGAACAGCCGTAATATGTTCCCTCTCCACCTCACAAGAACTCTGCAGAAACTTGGTCCTGTATACAGACAGTATCTCTGCCCTGTGCCTGCTCAGGGAGCCAAAAAGTGGACTTACCATGACAGAGAGGCCCAGGAAACGGGAATGCACAGGGGAATAAACCCCATTTCCCTTTCCATGCTTTTTGGATAATGGACTGAAACAATAGAAGTCTTCCTCGAGACTCAGAGGCATCTATAAGACTATTCAGATGCATCTCTATGCTAAAGGAATACTCTGATTCCTCACAAGGCATCTTTGCCCTTCGTTAAGTGTCAGTAATCGTTCACACCACGGAGGGCATGCTAAGTGGAGAGGGGCAGACCAACTGCATGACCAGTTCAACACTGTCCTGGCAGCCTTACGGAAACGAGGGGTCATGCCTCAAGAGGTTATGCCAATGAGCAGCACCATCAAGGAAATGGTAAATTGAGAAAATCTTCCTTAATTGATGCTTAAAAAAGAAAAAAAAAAAAAGAAAAAGAAAGAAAGAGGGGCCACTCGAGGCACCTAAAGCTGTTAATAATGACAAGAGAAGAAGGGATTTCTGGTTAATCAACATCAAGGTCAGAGTCTTGTGGAATAAATTTCATATAGAGTGAATAACTCACACAGGGTGATGGCATGTTTAGCATCAACTCTTGGCAAAGATTTGTTTGCTTAATGACTTTTCTCTTTTTTTTTCAGGCCAGCCACCTTTGACTGGAGAGAGCTTGTTAAAAGAGCTAAATGTCACTGAAAATGTGCTGTTAATCCTCCTCATCAACAAACGTTAACCACGAAGTGATAATAAAAAGAAAAAAGAAAAGATGTGGCTCCAATCAGGATTATGCTTGGTAAGTGCAGGGACCCCCATGACTGTGTAACAGGCGGCTCTCATACTGTTTCTCCAAATATATGTCACCATCCTTGATTTTACAAAAGTGCTTTGATGTTCGTTTGCAGATGGATACACTGTACTTTTCCTTTGGCTTGTACAAACAAAGAGAGGCATTTTGGTTTTCTTGGCAAATACTGTCAGATGTTTTATGTGCAGCAATGAAAATTAAGTAAATCTTTGATACTGCAAGCCTTCCTTGCTTGAAGCAAGCTTGCCTCAGCTACTGATGGATGTAAAGAAAAAAATACGTAAATTTTTTTCTAGATAAAGAAGTTTAAACATGTCCATAATGTTTTGAAAATCTCAGCATTCACCAGGCTTTAGTGATCTCTGTGGAAGCTATTGGGAAGGAAGAGTTGTGGAAATGAACATATTAAACTGGCCTTGAGCTCTTCCCAGATTCTGACCTTTACTGCACACATCCCTCCTAAATCTAAATCATCTCATTGATCAACGTAATTAAGCTGTGAGCAGCTATTCTTCACTCAAGTGAAGTTTGCAGCTTCAGTTTCATGCTGAAGGAGCTTGTGAGCCTTCAAAAGCTTGCCTGTTCCTCCAAACATGCTAGTTCAAATAAAAACATCAAAACCTCACATCTAAGAAAAGTTACTGCTCCCCCATCAGTGCTAACCTCCCTCAGTTCTACTTTCTCCCAAGGAAAAGCACCTTGCTCTCTCTGTATATTACTTTTAGGACCAAGTAGTAACATTCTCAGGATCCCTGAAAAAAATCTGACTAACAGTAAGCTTTGCAAAGTTGTACATTTTGTAAAGTACAGTTTTCAAAGGAAGGAGTAACTTTTTCAGAGGTAGGCCAATAGTATTTTTATATTTATTTCTACTAAAAACAGGAATAGAATGAGCCTGAGGATCACTGCAACACACCAGATTTCCTTTTTCTAAAGCAAATTGCTTCAATTAATGATTTTGCAGAAGAAAATTGTGTTTCAAAGGCTTTCAGTTGGTTTTTTTTTCTCATCAGATATTATAAAAAGGTATAAATAAGTATATTTAGATATAGTATAGATGAACCTATGTATAAGACAGTATAGGTAGGTACAAAAGATCCTTAGGCTTAATCTCTTTAATGTCTGAATGTCATTCAGAGTTTTGCTGTACTTTTTAAACACTTATTGGAATAGAAGTGCTTTTTTTGGTCGTTTCTGGTGTTATGTTTTCCTTCAGCTTCAGTAACCCAGTTCTTTAATATCTTGGAATCTGAAGGAAATGACAGTATAGCTACATATTTATGTTTGTGCAAGTTCTTTGATTTTCATTTTTATCAGCGATGGAGTCATTTTGAGACACCTTTACAGATCCACTAACATTTTACTTTTGGTTTTATACTAGCTGCCACTTACTGCAGCAGTTAAGGACAGCGAAGCAAATACAGCCATCTTTCTCCAGAGGAGTGTGACAGCTTCTCATGTTCTGTGGTTTTAAAATATTTGTGAGAAACACGTGCAAGGTTTGTGAACCTTATGCAACATTATCTCTGGGATGAAATAGAAGGCATGATGCTCCAGCTTTGTTCCACTGGGCTCCCTCTTTCAGAAGCTCTCAAACCTTCCACTTGGCCCTCAGTTTCACAAGCCCACCAAATAGTTCATGGGTTTATGAGCAGTGCACATGGTTTAACAGACTGTCTACACTACAATTTTAAAGGTATTACATCTGATCTCATAAAAGCATGAGAAGGTCCATTTTTTTAACCTCCCTGTTGCTGTTCAAAACAAGCAGGGGTTTCAGCTGGATGCTTGTAGGGTTTTTTTGACGGTTTCCCACAAGCATTCAGCATTAATATAACCACAGCTAGCACTATTTTAAATTACTTGTATCTAAGACTCCAGCAACACAATCTGGAAAGACTGCAAACCATAAAATTTAAAACAAATCTAACTATTATGTATTCAAATTATTATGAACACAGCAACTGGGAGGTCTATTCTTTGCACTGGCTTCCCAGCCCTATACAGAATCCAGTTTTGCTGTCCGTTATCCTACTCTGCAGTCATCATGCTGCTGACAAAGTGACCTTTGTCAGCATTTGGGATTGGATCAGAGGAATTTTCTCAGATAAAGGATCTAACTAAATTAATTTATATTTCCCCATTCCCTTCAAAATAACGCTAGTCTGCACTGTTTTCAATAATAAATGCAAAGCTCTTCCTTAATTTTTACAGCCTTCAATAAATTATGTACATATACAAAGACTTCAGTAAATGAGTTTACCTACTACTGCAGTTGCACATGAGAAGAGAAGAAGGAAGGCAAAAAGGATTCTTTCTTCTTTTAAGCTTGTAGAAAATGCTAAGTTAATCAAGGAAGTGAAAACAACATGAATATCTCTACAGACAAAAATGATTACCTCAAGATTTGGGATGAGAATCAGTGGGGTTCGCATTTTTGCTTTCCTACAAACACTTACTCCAAAGCAAAGTCACCTTTGAAGAATCTTCATTTAAGGCTTTTAATAAAGATGGGGTTTTTTATTATAGGTTAGATGATGCTATCCCTTAGCACATCCATCTTTTCCAAAGGTCAAAATAAACAGTTACTACACACAGGCATTATTAGCTACTCACTTTCATCTGAAATGAACAATGAAGAGCAGGAGACCCTGGCAAAGAACTATACACACTCAATTTCAAAAGGAAATTTTGCTCTTGGCATAATTTCAGTATTCCTGTATGTTCTGACATTGCTCCTTACAGTTTCACCATTCATGAAACAATTCCAAATTCTTGAAAATATAATTCATGGTCTCACTCGTCATCACTGTATCATCTTCTCTACTAAAACTGTATGTATATCTGTACAGCCCACCAAATATACTTTTGCTATGAGCACACACTCATCCATATTGCTTTACATTTAAATATATATTGCTTTTAAATTCTTAATGTAGATATGACTGAAAGGATGTCTGGTAACAGAGAAATTAGATTGTGAAGTCAAGTGAGAAAACCAAAAAATACAAAACCTTTTAAATACCATTTTCTATTCAAGTAAGACAGAGTTTGATCTTCTCTTTTCCAGTCTCTCAGAGCAACTCTACTTAAGTTGGTAAAGTGCAAGAGGTTTAAAAAATGAAACAGCCAGGACAACATGGCTCTTCATCCTAGAAAGCTAGAGTGAACATTTTAAAACATAAGTCTCTCTTTTCAGTGGTTTTGAGCTTTTGTAGGTCTCTTGAGTCCAAATGGACTGTCAAAGTATAATAGTCATGGCTATCATTAAATACATGTTTAAAGTAGACTAAATCCCCCTTTCATGAACTTGAGATGTGCTGAGTACTCGTGGCTCCTGCAGAAACTTGTGGCAGCTCCAAGGTAATTATCATCATCTCACTTCTCTACTCAGGTACCTATTAGGAGAGGTGTTCTCCACTTTCTTCTGTAGCTTCTTGTTCTTCCCAAGAGTTAGAAAGTAAAAAAGGACATGTGAAATCAGGACATCCCATTAGTTGTGCTTACAAAGAAATCTCCTAAAGCTGTCAGATATTTAAAGGGCACATTTCCTTTCTACAGATATAGCTAGGATCCACAAAATTCTTTCATGTGTTTTGTGTGTGCAGCCAACTGCTGACCTAAAATATCCAGCTGCATTTCAGTACACGTCACAAAGAAATTAAACTGAGGGAAGAATGAAAACTTCCTCTTTGCTCCTTAGAGACATAGTTAAGGACTTGATTTTTATATTGCAATCCTTTAAGCAGAAGAATTAAACTAAATCCTCTGCACCTCATAGAAGCACCGAAGCATGAACTTCTCAGTTAACCCTATATGGAGAGAGTATGCATGGTGGGCTTTATCACCACAGGCTGTTTGGCAAGAATAAAGTAGATTATTCATCCCTTGCACTCTCATTAGGTGCTTCTGTAAGGAAATTCTTAAAAGGGGAAGAGCTATGCTTGCACACATAATATGAGCTCCAAGTATGCAGTTACACAAACTCATTTTTGCATGTAACAGACTGAATTATTCCTGTAGCTACAGAAAGCTATGTGCAGACAATTCTTTCGGGTATTTTGCTACTTGTGCTTTTCATGCTGTTGCCAGTGTTAGCCAAACTGTTCACAAGGAACTGCAAAAACTCAAGAGAATTAGCGAGCAAATTACCATTTGATAATAGGGAGTAGTAATCATTATATGAAAAAGCTAGGTTACTCCACAACATAGAGTTAGTAATTTGCACTCTAGCAATCCACTGCAACATCAAGACTCAAAGGGCTTTGCTCTCCTGCTTTCGCTGCCCTTCATATCATTAAATCAAACATTCATGTAAGGTATTTAGAACTTGCTTGCCAGATTGCAAAGGTAGATGTTGTTTTTGGCTCTCCCAACATAGCTGAGCCCTGAAGTGAAGCCAAGACCTGTAATCATTTGCCTTGGCTGAAACAAAAATAAACCTATCTAGTACAGTATGCACTTCTGAGGTAATTGCTGCCATTAGATCACAGCCTGGAAATGAATTTTAAACCATGCAAAGAGACTGAATACAAAAAACCCCTATGTTAAAGTCATGTTAAAAGTCTGATTATAACATGCCAAAGCAAGAAGTGCTCAACTGAAAGTAGGAACTTTAACTTCAGCCCATCTTGTCAGACCCAGCCACTGCAACCCACATGGTGAAGTTAAACAGTCTCTTGGTAGGGGATGACCCACAGGCCCAGCAGGAAAGGATCAGCTACCCCATTTGAGATAACATTACCTCTAGAAAAATAGACATTGTGTTCCTTTGGCACTGCTTAAAGCATACATTGCATCTACCGTGTGTTCCCTCCATGCATTCTTTAATTTCGGTATCTACCTGCCACACATGCACTTATCACCCAGCCAAATCTCATTTCTCATATAGTTAAATCCCCCCAAGACCTGGACAGCCCAAAGAGGGAGACCTTCATTTCTGTGTAAGGACTGCGAGGGCAAATACATTTCAAGCTCTCAGTCAGCTTGATAGTCCAGTAGGGAAGCTTTCCTGTACTATCGTCAAGGAGACAGAAGCCATCTTGCTCTTCTCCAGCCGTCAAAGACTGCTGGGCCTCAAGACATGGAATATCCACAGTTGATGAGAGCTCTAGGGCCTGACTGCCCTTCCCAAGAGGAAGCCTTCCTGCTCCAGGACTTCCCTGTGAGCCTTCTCCTAGCCACATCACATATTGGTGGCAGCACTCAAAATTTCATACCAGTTCACTGCCAGGATCACATAATGCCCTGGCTTTTCAAGTAAGCTTTTGTAACAATTCTCTCCTACAATCAGATTTATGAATTACTGCGCCATTTTACCCTTTAAAGGCAATAAGCAACAAAAAAACCCCTGCTTTAGGGTGGAGTGCAATACACTGTGAGGGAAAGGGATTTATGCCTAAGACTTGGCTGCCATGAACACCCCGAGTAGCCACACTGATGAGACTGGAACACTGTTAGCTGTGTTTGCCTTTTCCCTGACCTTGTTGTTACTTTGAAGCCATCAGAGGCTGCTGCTCACAGTGGCTTCAAGGTCCTTTGTTAAGACTTATCGCCATTGACCCAGTGACAATGACACGATGTCTTTAACTTCTGATTCAGAAAACAGTCATTCAAATAAAGGATACACTGACAGCCCATTAACTACAGCAAAGATTGTTGTTGCTGCTACAGTTACAGGGAGACCTATTTAAAAATAGATTAGGGTCTTGGAAACCACTCAGCTTATTCTGCCTTTTTCCCCCTCTTCCCCACAAGACAAGTTACCAAACCAAACTTGGCATTTGCTTCCTCCCTGATCTAGTTACAACTTCATTATAGCAATATTGGCCAGCAGCAAGTAACTTATTAAATAAATGGCATTTAAGTGCTTCTACCTGGATAGTTGATTCAGATAACAGAGAGATAGAGAGGAGGGAGGGGCTGGCCTGGCCCTGCCCACTTTCTGCCTTCCCTTGTGGCAGCAGTGTCAGGCATGACATTCCAGTTAGCCAGGCAAGGGTGAGTAGCATTTCCCAGTGCTTCAACAAGAGAACTGATACAGCCTTTTCAAGACCATATCAACTCTTTATAACAATCCCCCCCTCAAATGAATATCTTCATTCTAATTATGCAAACTTGGTCCTGTGCACTTTGACAGATGTAATTTTGTAAAAGTTTGGGGTTTTTTTAACTTTCTCAACAAAACCAGCTTTCAAACCCTAAAATTGTTTTAAGATATCTTTTTATCCCCTGAAAGTTGACAGCAGCACCCAGGCAGCTGTCCTACCTGTAGAAGGAAGAGGGCAAGCAGAAACAGTTTGATACTTACAGGATGTCACAAGAAGGGTGGTACTAACTTAATGCCAAGGAGTGAAGATTTTTTTTTTTTACTCACCAGAAGAAGAAAACAACTAACCTTCTGAAATATAAGTTCCACCACAGGTACTTAAAACAAACAAGAGTAGTCATAACTATGGTACTACTACAGGCTTCTAGGGATGGCCTGGTCTTGATATCGCCTCTTGAGGTGGCTCCAACAGCATCTAAAGAATAGCTAAACATTTAATGAACATGGCAAAGAGTGACTAAGACCTTCATTTTGCCCACAAAACATCAGGAGAATTAGTTCCTGCTTTGATGATCATCTGCACATGTCAGAGGTTGGGACCTCTGCTGTGGGAAGTTACCCCCAGCAGAACTTTTGAACACAAATAAGGTTTGTAGAAAGTGGTGACTATTTCTGGTTATTTCAATGAGGTGACCAGAGAAAACTCAGCTAGGCAGGACTGGGCTTTTCTTTGTTTGGTTTTTTTTGTTGTTTGAATTCTTCTTAAACTTTGAGAAGTAGATATGCTTTACAAAGGAATTTGAAAGAAAATAGTAGTGGGACCAAGAATATGTGACTCAGCATACGTGTATGCATATATATATTAAATATATATATATACACATTTATATTTACCATTTCTTCAGTGCTGTTTGCAGTGAACAGATATTTAAATTCTGACATAGTAGAAAGGAATGAGATGAATGCTCAAAATTAATGGCACTCATCTTAAACTACAAAATTCAGACCTTTTCAGGGACAATGGGCTTCAGAACATTCACAGGCAAGACCAGTTAGCGTGATGCTTATGCCATTTCAGAAGATCCCATCTTGGCTTCTCATAAGTATTTCTCTGCCCAAGACTCATAAGCCTTAACATGCAGTCATGCAAGGAGAAGACTTGCAACTGTTATCAGATTTGTGAGATATGAGGTTTACCTAATCTGTGCTCCATCATCAGCCCTCCTCCATTTCTTTCCTA
Source organism: Jacana jacana (assembly GCA_013400555.1). Lineage (NCBI taxonomy): Eukaryota > Metazoa > Chordata > Aves > Charadriiformes > Jacanidae > Jacana > Jacana jacana. Next base: position 165,776 of record VZTM01029225.1, read on the forward strand.
TAGAATTTTGAAAGCACCATAAAAACTTCAGGGTTTTTATATTTTAAAACAATCATTTGAGGTAGTCTTGTATTAACTTTGATGTATGCCTCCTTCAGTGATGTAATATACTGAGCATCTAGTCCCTGACCCAGGAATTTTGCAAGTATCACTATTATTACAAGAATGTTTACTTTCCATCTAACCTCACTTAAACCACGTATGGTGAGATTTTCACCCTACAAAGGGAAATTGTTAAAAAACCTTTTCCACAGTCCTATAATCAACCCTTTAAATCAAACTTGAATAACAGACTTTCATTTATCAATTGATCCACTGTTTTGGGGGGTTATTTTTTTCCCTTCGCTTCTTTGGGTGCAGCAGATAAAAGACCCAGTTGTGCTATCATAACCTGCTGCTTTGTAATCAAACTGTGCATGAGAGAAACATTCTCTGTTTTTATACTGAGGAGAGAGGGAACAGAGAGAGGGAAAGTTAAGGGTTTTTCCCCCCCTCATTTTTCCTCCTTGGCTTAAGCTTTGTTGTTGTCATTTTGAGGCTCTGGGAGGAGGGTAACTGTGGTGGTTGCTTTTCCTATATAATCTTTGAAAGCCATTGTGTAGGCAGGTCAAAGAGAAACCAAATAGAAAACTAACAACTTTTGAATTTCAGCAGCCAAAGTTAATGTTGACTAAGAACCAAAAAAGAAGGGGGAGGAGGTAGAAAAAAAGTGGCCCTATGGAAAGTGAGGGCCAGCTGAGAGATCTAGAGGACAGCAGGCTCTGAAGGGGCAAAGCTGCTCCTTTTGATGTGGGAGGTCTGAAAGTAACCTACTGGGACACTCCCTGGGCTATCTCATTAACCATGTCACCAAAGCCCCCCAAGGTCCAGAGAATCATAACATTATCTCTGACATTACCACACAGATACAAGGTTCCTTAGGCAGTCTATAAACATGCCTGTACTAACCAATTCATCGTGGCTTGACACCCCTGCAAGAGCTGGATGCCCTTTAGTGAGCCACATGAATTGCCCCAGTCATTCATCAAAGTTTCTCAGAGTGCATTTCACACAGCATTAAATTTAATTAAAGCAACATTGACTGCATTGTAATCCTCTGGAGGCTCTTAGTCAGAAGGAGCTGGAACACTTTCTACTTAAATATCTATTGTTTACGTGGGACATTTTTTTTCCCATTCCGTTGTCTGAGTCCAAATGATTTGCTGCCTCTCTGTTTTTTAGCTAAAAAAATCATATGTCATGAAAAAGTTCTGCCATGCAAATAGGAATCCTAGCCTGATAAGCAGTTCAGCTCCTATGCATTTGTCTGCAGATGCTGGAGACTAAAGAGGATTGTTTTGAAACTAACCAACACATGAAAAGCCAACCCACAACACACACAAAAGGAGATTATTATCAAAAAGGAAGAATGTGGTAAAAGCTAACTATTTGTCAACACACATCCCTGTGCATGTGTTGTTCCTGCTGTGGAGCATCAGTCATGGGCCACTATCATTTCCCATTGGTGCTGTAATGAATCAGGACTCCAGATGTGCTTAGTGCTCCATAGTCTAGGCAACTCTTGTCAAATCCAGTGGTTACACCAGAGACCCACATCAATGCAGGATTCTTGCTCTTGATGAAAGCATCATGCAGAAACCAACTCTTTACGTATCTCTTTTGCTAGGTCTGTTCATTCACACTGAAATCCCATTGGTTTCAATTGGTTTCATCTTTTCATTTTTTGATCCCTCCTACAACACCATCAAAAGACAACCTTTGTTTCCATCCTGCTAGTTGCCTCTGGGTCCTTTCTGCCACCCACTAGCAGAATAAAAGCCCTACTCTTCAGTTTGGGGGGGGGGGATATTTGCCTGGGAGAAGGCATGGAAAACATAGAATCATAGAATCATTTAGGTTGGAAGAGACCCCTGGGATCATCAAGTCCAACCATCAGCCCTACTCTACAAGTTCTCCCCTACACCATATCCCTCAACACCACATCTAATCTGCTCTTAAACACAGTCAGGGAGGGTGACTCCACCACCTCCCTGGGCAGCTGATTCCACTGACTGACCACTCTCTCCGTGAAAAATTTTTTCCTAATGTCCAGCCTAAACCTACCCTGCTGCAGCTTGCAGCCATTCCCTCTTGTCCTGTCGCTCATTGCCCGTGAGAAGAGACCAGCACCAACCTCTCTACAGTGCCCTTTCAAGCAGTTGTAGAGAGTGATGAGGTCTCCCCTCAGCCTCCTCTTCCTCAGACTAAACAACCCCAACTCCCTCAATCGATCCTCATAAGCCTTGTTCTCCAGGCCTCTCACCAGCTTTGTTGCCCTCCTCTGTACTCGCTCCAGCACCTCGATATCTCTCTTGTGCTGAGGTGCCCAGAACTGGACACAATACTCAAGGTGTGGCCTCACCAGTGCTGAGTACAGGGGGACAATCACCTCCCTACTTCTGCTGGTCACACTATTCTTTATGCAAGCCAGAATATGCCACACAATTCTCAGAAAAATAAAGATGATTCCAATGCTGCATTGCAGTGAAAACTGTGATGGAAACAAGTGTTTTGCCCAAGTGAGGACAGATATTGTACCCACTTTTCCTCCTCTTGATTAGGAGCAGTTTTTGAGAGCCATTTCTCTGTATGCAATACGCAGAATAGGATCACATACCTTTCAAGAACTACAAAAGTGAAAATATTCTTTCTGCTGCAAAGTGCAGAATAGAGTACAGGAATATACCTTTTAACGGAGTCCTTCATTATCTGCAATAATATTTGGTGGTGAAACCACTAACTTTACTATTCTGTCTCCTCCCTTGTATATAACTTAGTTTGCTTCTATTGTAGTGGTGGTGTTTTGCTTTTCCTGTTACCAAATCATTTTAGAAGACAAAGACAACTTCTCAATCTATACACTATGGCTATGCTAGGGTAGCCTCTTCCTTGCTATATACAATCCTTCTGAGAAGTCAACCCTGTTATTATTACTCCAATGGCCCAGGAGTTTCTGTTCTTTCTTTGTGGTTTTAATGAAGAGAGGAGAATAGTAGAGAGTAGAAGCACTCATATTGCCATCATTCAGTTATCAGTAGAGGATAAAAAAAAAATTAATTCAAGTATAGTTTTGTATTTCTCCAAAGAAAAGCAACTAAGCAATTCTGACCAGAAAGGGACCTACTTAGGCCTCGAGGTTTCAAAGGCCCTGACAGGGAGGTCTTGGGAGAAATTTTGTGTCATGCTCAGCCAAGATCAATGTTATTGTTTATGTCAGAGAAGTATTTATTTCCAGTTCTCAGTACTTCTCATGTCTCCTTCATGTGAGATCCTCTGCTGCCATGTTGTCATGGAAATGGTTCCATAAAATAACAGGAGGTGCTGAAGAATCAGATAATTTTCTTCACGGGATGTACCCATAGATGCATGGAGTATGGTCTACCACTATGCCTACCATCTCTGATTGCTTGGCAGGTCTAAGGTGCAAGAGAAGACCACAAAAGAGATTAAAGCATTGCACAGGTCTCAAGACCCTCACCTAGGTAAAAGTCTATATACAGTTAAGCAGAAGTAATATGAATTCAGAAGCAAAATTGCTATTTAAAAGCTGTAGGCTGAAAGCTTATCCGAGCTGATGAGAACTGAAGATGCTTTACAGAAGGTATGGGTAATCTAGCCACTTAGCAACTCTGGAAGAAACAGCCTCTGCTCTCTATCTCCCTATAACTCTGCCCTACAGTAAAGAGGAGAACAGCTTGTGTAGACATAACCAGATTAATTCAACTAGCCCAACTTCACTGGAGGCAAACATTATGTTTTCATTCTTTATACACATTCCCTAACTGATAAGAGTACCTGAATAATGCAGTGTACTAATAACTAAATCCTCCCCCGCCCCACCCCCGAAAATGTTTTTCAAAGCAAACATTTTGACCTTTGAGAAAATCACATCTGAAGAAAGAAATAGCCTCTATTTTTATTGCTTTTGCATTAATTTTGCCTTGTGCTATTTGAGTGGAACAGAGCTAAATACGGAGCTGAAATAAAGGTGTGAGTCCTCTATGTCTCTCACACACAGAGACTATCAGATAGATGTAAATGCTGCAGAGGGATTCTGCCATCTGTGGAGTGCAGGATTAATTATGCACGGCACACTGATTTTACTACTGTAACTGTGCACATATTACCTCCCTCCCCCTCTCCCTCCTCCCCATCATAGCCTCGATGGTAAAACTTGTGCATAACATTATACTTTAGACGACCTCCTGCTGGCTTAGAAAGAAAAACTCTAACTTTATTCTATTCTCCCTTGGTATTTACTTCAGTTTCCCTTTCAAGCTTCTCAAACACACAATAAGCTTTTGATTATCAGGGTTTTAAGTGCTCCACTGGACACCCAGTGTGTATTTATGAATGGAATTAATAAAGAAGCAATCTGACTCCATCAAGGGAGCATTTGCGGCTACTCTTAAGCGGCACTGAGCAACACAAGTAGAAACTGAAAAGAGCTAGAGGTCTCTGGCATACATTCTTTACATTTATTCAGTCACACCCAGTAAAAGCCTTAGAAGTGAATGTTTGTCATTTTGGAATTTCTGTACAGCCAATTCATTTACTGAACTGAAAAAATATTAGAGGCTGCATACACAAGCAATCCAAGCTATAAAACTAGCTGCCTTGCTAAAGAAAGTCAGGAATATTACTGTGATACAGGACAAATAATTTTGGTTTAGGTGTTCCCCTCGCCCTCCCTTCCCCCTTCACATAGATTCTCAAGTCATATTTTCATCCTTTTTGTTGCAACTGTCAGTGAATTCTCATAGAAATACTTGAAGCCCAGATAGCAGGGTCCTTATTCATATATTGTGAACTCAAATGAGTTGGCCCAAAAAGAGAAATGAAGAAAGGGAAGGTGTGCTAAACCCTGCCTTGACAATTCACAATATACTTGAAGTTAAGGACAAGAGGTTTGTCCTTAACATTAAATGCTCATGAACATTTTCTTTACCATCAATGGGTGTATTTATACACATACCTAAAAGCAAACTAGTTTCTTTGCAAGACACCACCTTCTGTCCTGAAAATAGCAGTGTATCCTCTGCAAAGTTAAGTTTTTTGGTGCACCACAAATCAGGAAAAAATTAAAACTGAAAGGGAGAATGGGGTTTTTCAGATACAACGAGGATCAAGAACCACTTCAAATCTCTCTAAAGAAAAGTGTTGGGAAGAAGGATTTCCCAGGCTAGATGAGGAAGAGCATGTAAGCATTCCAAAGACTCGCTCAGATACTTGCACTGTGCTCATGCCGGTGCTCTCTGTGCAGACATGGGTGCTCAGGTGCTGACATTTTTCTAAGACTCCTCTCCAATCACCCCCCTGCTTTTTCTCTAGGAAAGGTAAAGTTCAAAAGGTTCCTCGTGATAATGGCATGCATCTGGTGTTCAGTACACCCCAGTTATTTCTTCTGTAGTTCTTGCCCTAGCTACTACCTTCAAAATAGACTATATGTGAAAAAGCAGAAAGACAGTAAAACTATTTTGCTCTAAAATCAAACACAACCAATCTCACCCCAAAGGGAGGCTTTAGCAAGCAATCAGTCACAATCTTGAAAAACAGGTAAATGCATAGCTGAAAAAAAATCCCTCTCCTCTTCATTGTGACAGCCACCTGCACCCAGCAGCTGCTACAGGACCGGGATGCAGGAGAGCCACACTCTGCCAGAAGAGACATTACAGTGGAAGGCAAAGCAGGAGAGGTCTGGCAAACCATTAGCTGTTGCTTCCATGACTTCAAGCTTCCTCAGGTTTTAGCCAAAATCCCTTTCTTTATCACTTTATAGGTGAAGTCACCTCTAAGAGAAGGAATTAACATTTTTACACCTGTCATTCTCAAGGCACCTGCATCCTTGGAGGCATCTAGATCTGGAAAAGTAACGTTTCTTGGCATTAATTCCAACATCACAGCTAAAGAATAATTGTGTCCTAGGGAAGACACCGCAAAATGTGATATGGGGTAATAAATGACTAAATAATAAAAGACTAATAAATATGTGGTGCAACTTTAATCAATATATCCAAACTGAGGAGGACATTCTCCCACACAATAACAAATCCAAGCCTTCCCCTGCTTTTTCCACCTAGTGAAGTCCCACCTAATTTGCTAAGCCTACCTTGCCTGAAAAAGTGATGTGTGTATCCAGCCAGTCCATCCTCTTCATCAAAGCCCAGATAACACCATAGATGCTCTCCCTGACAAAACCCCCATGCTGTGCAGCCACAGCAACACTGCTACCTCCTGACTCATTGTAAATGCCCAGACTGGGCAAACAGGAAGACTAATGGTTATTCAGGCAAATTTGGGCCACCATGATGGGAAAGGTGCAAAGGGAAAACATTATGACCAGAGTTCTTTTGAAACAACCTGACAGTTGATAGATGAGCATCCATAAAATGACAAAGGCTCCCTGTGTAAAGCCCCTTGCTACTGACATCTTCTCCCTGGGAAACTAATTACCCTGTACTGTCAGTGAAAATATTATTTTTCTGGTAATTATTTTCCCTTTTCAATGACAAAGTGATGATGAAAAGTCCTTCCAGCCTCTGGTTTTCAGCTGCAACTTGAGTTAAATGCAATGTTGTTCATTTGATTTTAGCTAATGGACAAGGAATGTGGTTTTGTGATGCTGATTACCACTTGCTGTTTGCAGTGTGTGTACTGAGAAAGGCAGTAGAGACAGCAGAGTTTACCTCCAAGCTCTTGTAGCATACTGAGAGAGGAATAAGGGTTGTTGGATGGAAGTTCCTAAAGGCAAAGGGCTATCTATCAAAACAAATTTTTAACTAATGTTGGGTGTTGAAATCTTTTTCCCCAAGTGCTGAGTACAATCCCTTTTGATTAAACTTACACTGTAAATTTGTCCTTATAAATCACATGTGAAAAAGCAGAGAGGGTCCTAATCCAGCCCTCTAGTTAATACCAACCTTCAGGAGGTTCAAGATCCAAACCCATACTGAAGTTTTAAGTGCTATGTGATTTTTATATATGATTGGATTCACATGCTGTAAGATTTACAGAGCTCAAAAGCTGAATTTGGCTCCTAAAAGTGTTTTTAGGACAAAGGGAATCAAGTTAAGGTGATGGGGTTTTTTGCATTTCAAAACACTGCAGAATCTGTCATATTCTATAAATCTATGGAAATAAATACTATTAAGCGAGTGGTGAAGCTTAAGTCTCAAAACATTTTTACATTTATTAGTGCTAGAAGAAAATAAAGTTCTTTCTTCACAGAAGAGAAGAATTGGTTTGATTACTCAAAACTATCTGCCCACATCAAGTTTTTAGTGATAATTGTGAGGGCATCACAAGAAAAATAGATTAATATATTAATCCAGCATCTCGCCACAAAGACATATGGTCAAAAGTTTCATCATCTGAATTATCAGTCCATTAGGCTTTAACTCACCAGACAAAACCAGCAAAGAAAAGAAATGAGGTGTCCCTGAGCTAAGTATAAAGATTAGCCTTTATGTTCACCTACCGGAGGATCCTGCATTCAAGAATTACACATAAACTGCAATAGACCAACTCAACCAGTGTGTAATCCAGAGGTAAGAACTCTGCTGCTGCTGTTGCTGCTGCTTCAGAAAACCTGCTTTCACTCCCAGTAAGTAGTCACTGCTGCTTGCTGCACTAGCCACTGTCTACCTCTACCAGTCCCACATGACCAATGAGCAGGTGGGACAGGCAAACTGAAGTAGCTGACCCTGAGACAAAGAGCTTCTGGAGAGAAGTAGCATCTTTTACTAGATTTGCCGACCCATTCGCTGTGGCTGCAAGGATCTGAGTACGCATAATTAACTCTATTACTCCAGCTAATAACTGATAATCCCTCTCTGCAGATCTTGCTTCGATATTAAGATATACACACAGGGCTATTTGAAGAGGCATGCTCATTCACCACTGCAATTAAATTACCAGTGTCAGCAAGCAGTCCGGTCAGGTTAGAAACAGCCAAGGTCAGAGAGGGTCTTCTGATGAGCAAGTTCAATTCAAAATCTACTTCTTTCAAACAGCATGACTGAAGCTTTCATGTTGTCAGCATAACGTGACAATCTAGGATCTCCCAATTGTTGCATTTCATGTTCAAGTTGTTGCCAGCTTCCCCGGGTAACATTATAATCTCCAGTAAATATTTCCACGTGATCTGTTAAAGACAAAAGCCTCTGTTTTCCTGTATAATTTCTTCTACACTGCAGAGCACACTGAAAAATCATCATTCTTACCACCTCTGGGAAAAACCCTTATTTCTTGCTAGAGCTTCATTCAGTGGGGAACAATAAGGAAGAAAAGGAGAAGAGCTTCCCTGCGCGTTTCATTCTGTGCCATCTTTCCATGGGTCAGGACACAAAGTAACTCAAATAGTAGGTGTTGCACAACTGTGCATCATGGCAAATGTAATATTGTTTGATTGTAATTTGATTGTAATATTGCTCTGAATTTGTTTGGACAGACTTATTTTTAGCAGGGGAAAAACTTCTTTTCTATTATATATAGAAAATATATATAATATATTATATATATTATGTATAATTCCTAAATACTATTTAGGAAATAGTATTACTAAAGTATAAGGATCTATCCTGTGTTGGTTATGAAAAAGTTAAAAAAAAAGTAACAGGAAATGCTCATTTGAAGCATCTCAACAATAAAAGTAAACTTGGAAGAGACACAGGTTACTTACATAAATATGCAATATAGTACCTGTAAGAAAATCCTCCCAAGGAAGGAGACCCTGTGTAAATAGCCAAATCAAAACCCAGTCATATTAAGTCTAAAGTGTGCTTCACTTCTCCAGTTAGAGCTTCTTTTTAGGAGGAAATCTCAGTGGTCTCTACACTTGTGTTAAAGCCCTGCTTACCAAGACCTTACATCTGTATGTGGCAATCCATTCTTTTAACTCACCACTCGTCATGTGTCCTGGATCTGGTAGCAGTAGCCTTGCTTCAGCAAAGAGGCAAGAGTCAGCTGAAGGACACCGCCAGTAGAGAATTTAGTCTAAACTAAATATTACATGGGTGTTGCTTTGTTAAAGAAAGACCACCGAGATAACTGCAATGTGAAAAACAAATCTGATTCTCTCACTTGTGTCAGCCAAGACTCTGGGGTGAAGACACTAAGTCAAGCAACTGCAGAATTGGTCTGAAGCCTTCTTATGGACTTCAAATGATGAACAAAACCTGCCAGTGCTCTAAGGATTCACTAAGGTTTCGAGGACAAGTTTGTCTCTCTTCACTAAACCTATGATGACATTTATTAGATATGGCATTCATTCAAAAGGGGTATAGAGCAATTCAGCCCAAGGGCAATAAAGGTTTTCAGCCATGCAGTACTTTATCTGCTGCAACAACGTTACTCACTTGGAAAGACTTGCCTCATCTTCTCTTTTGTATGCGCAAAGGTATAAGTCCAGAAATACATCTTTGAACTACAGCCAGGTAAATAATTCAAAATACTTCCCACAATGATTCATTTGATCTAAAATTAAAAAAAAAAACCCTTACTGAAGTCATACTTAAATTCTTTTCGTTTGTTTCAAAAAAAACCCCAAAAGCCCACAAAATCAGGTTCTACACCTCCTCTCATAAATGAAAGATTACCTTAAAATTTATTTTCACTGAGAATTTGAGTGAAAAACTCAATTTTAGTGCTTAAGTTTCTCCATTTACAAAATATGAACAGTATCACGTGACTTATGAAACCAATTTTTCTTTTCAGTAGTGTAAGCATTTCACACATTGCTTAAAGTATCAGTAACCTTCAAAGGAAAAAGAAAATTTTAAAAAAAGTCAAGTGAGACTTATTTCCTGCAATCTGGACTGTAAATAAAGGTGCTTTTTCTCTGGTTGCTTGCCACCCCAATAGAAAGCACTACAAATTGCTTTTTACAAGCCATTTGGTATAACTGCCGTTAAGATCAGTTGAAGGAGGTATAATAGAGAGCTCTCGTCAGCCATATTGTACTTTACTTAAGCAGCAATGCCCTTAGTGGGGATTAAGAGTATATATTTAAAAGTGTAACACAAAGTTTTAGTCTTCTCTGTCAATGAAAATAAATCAAAAATGAAGAAAAATATGTGCCTTCTTTAAATGAGGGGTATTTCTAGATAGGCTAGAAATTGGTTAATTGGTTCATCACATCTACTAATGCTATACTAATTCAAAATTAGTACATGGGAGGTCAAATGATTGAACACAAAGAAGAGACACTTGCGTTCTACATAATATTGTTTATGATATAGTTACCATAAAACACTTTAAAAATAGAGACAAACTGCTCTCACATATTTTTTTTTTTAATTAAAAAAATAAATCTTACCTGCAAACATTGAAGGGTCCATCATAGAAAACACTAAACATCACAGCAATTTTAGTGAATACTGGTCAGCTATTTTTGCCAGTGTTACCTGCAATTATTTGAGCCAGGCTTAAGGTACCAACAATAAACAATGCAGTTTTTACTTTCTCATATATGCCAAAGCCATCTTATACTCACTTTTCATCACTCTATTAGAATTACCACTTATTGTAATAAAGCCCTTCAGGGAGTAAGAGACATTAGACTTGAGTTCGAGGCAAGGTTTAAAGCTCTGTATTTGTTAAACACTGATGCGTGACACGGTGCACTGGTAAATTTTGCAAAAAAGTCACTATGTGATTCTTGTGTCAGAAGGTCTAAACTGCTCAAGGTACATGTCCTATTTACAGTCAATTGAATTGAAATTTTATGGCTATATAGATCCCAGGGACTGGGAACCACAGAATCACAGAATGTCAGGGGTTGGAAGGGACATTTGGACATCATCTAGTTCAATCACCTTGCCAGACCAGGTTGCACTGGATGATGTCCAGGTGGGGTTTGAACATCTCCAGGGAAAGAGACCCCACCACCCCCCTGGGCAGCCTGTTCCAGGGCTCTGTTACCCTCAGAGTAAAGAAGTTTTTCCTCATGTTGAGATGGAACTTCCTATGTCCCAGTTTGTGCCCGTTGCCCCTTGTCCTGTCACCAGGCACCACAGAAAAGAGTGTGCCCCACCCTCTTGACACCCACCCTTCAGAAACTTGTAAGCATTAATAAGGCCTTCCCTCAGCCTTCTCTTCTTCAGGCTAAAGACTCCCAGCTCTCTCAGGCTTTCCTCTTAAGAGAGGTGCTCCAGACCCTCTCTAAACTATTACATAAACATAAAACCATGACTTTTTCTTTTCCCCCACTGTGATGGTGAAAATAAAATAATTTTAAAAAGAGGTTCACATATCATATTGTTCATGAAAATGCAATGGGAAATTAAAATGGAGGGATTAATTTACCAGACTGGAAATTTAACAACTGGGCAGTATAGTTCTGTGACAGGTCATGATCTCAAGAAAATCAGCTAATTAACTTACTTGGCAAAGGGCCAAAGAAAACACCTTTAATCCTTTGGAACTTGATAATCTGATCTATAATCACAAGAGCAAAATCTGCATATAGTGTTTCCCCAATTCTAGCTACATGGACCATTATCCTCGCACAACGGGGAACTTACAAAAGACTGATCCACAGCCCAAAGCTAAATGTTTAAATATGCCTTCAATACATGTCTGGGAGATGGGATCTATTCCAAGAAAAAGTGACCCTCTCTTGGGGAGGAAAAAGAAAAATTAATGTCCAAGCTCTGGCAGACATTACTCATGTACTTCTGAAAGGTGCCACAGCAAGATTTGGAAACTGTTTTAAACTATTTCAAACACCGTCTGTGACCTCTCCAAATCAGATGGTTCTCAGTAGTCCTTGCACAATAAATAAAACTGTTTTTTTACAATTACAGAAAAAAACAACAAACAGTTAAGAGTACATTGAGCAGTCCTCAGATTAAAATATCCATTCTAAAAAAACCACAATGTCAGGCTATGTAAATTTTTTCAGACGAAACATTAAATCAACTTTAGTTCTTAAGTTTAACTACCTTGAATGACAAGCGATGGAGTGAAGTTTTATCCTGGTTCCAGGAGGGACAGGGTTAATCCTCCTAGCAGGGCACAGGTATTCCATCCCATGTGAGCCATGCCCAGGGGGCAGTGGGGAGCTGGCCGGGCAGGGGAGGGGAACAGGAGCTGGCCGGGAAGGGGAGGGGGACAGGAAGTCGGGGAGGGAGGTGCGCGCCTGGTGGTCGGAGACGGTCCCGGGTGCAGGGGCTGAGCGGTCGGCATTGTAATCGTGTTTTCATACTTCTTTACCCGCGTTATCTGTTACTGTTTTGTTGTTCCGTTAAACTGCTTTTTATCCCAACCCACGAGTTTTGCCTTTTTCTTCTGATTTTGCCCTCCTGACCGTGGACGGGCTTTGGAGCGAGTGGCTGCCACGTGGTTCTTTGTTGCCGTCTGAGGCCAAACCACGACAAGTTTTGAAATGTTCATTTAGTTAAAGTGACTCCATATAACATACATTAAGTGCCTGGGTTTACTTTTTGTGCTGCTAAGCAATAGCTTGCACACATAAACCTGACAATGAAAACTGAATAGAAGGTTACTAGTGAGGGACAGGAGCTTGCAATCTGACATGCAATAGCTGGAAACCTGATGGCAGTCCTGGAGAAGATCTTAACACTCTTTATTTTCTCACCATTCATCTTAATTCTGAAGACCTCAATCAGCTTTTGGATATCTCAACATTCCTCTTTCTGCTTGTAACACTAATGCAAAAGCTATGAGATCAGACACTCGGGCTTCTGGCCCTCTCAGAGTTTACAGCCCTTACAAAAGTCACATTTCAGAGGTGAGATCAAACAGAAAAAACAATGACAAAATGAATTGGTGATGGTCCTGAAGAAGCTCTTTCTATGTTCATTGCCATTGTAAACTCCAGAAAGCAGCCAGCAGGGTTCAAAGCATCCATGAATGGGATACTTCTACACTCATAGCTGTTATAATCCCCAAAGAGACAGAGAGATTATATTACGAATGGTAGTGAACTACTCTAGTAATTGCTATTACAAACTCTACAGAGAAGAGAAAGTTCATAACGTTGATGATCTGTTGCTCTCTTGAAGTCATACTCTTAACTCTGATACTATTTAGTAAATGTTCATTATTTCTAAGTGGTAGAAATCTCTTTCTATTCAAATCATATCATCATAGCACTTATGTAAGACCTCAACTGGATAGTCTCTAGCCTTTCTTCCATAAAACATATTTCCATACATTTTAAACACTATTTTTAAAAAATCAAGGTCAGTTTCTGCTTTCTTTATTTGCCATGGTCCAAGTTCCATGTTCTGCTGTTGCTGCAGTAAAAGTCATCAGCTGTCCAAAACTGAAAACTAGAGTTGTATGGATATGATATCACTGGCTGTTAGGAGACTCAAGTAGGACCCTGAGTACAAGTCCTGGTATGTAGGTAATGAAGGTCATAGTGGTTTTCAAATATAATCTCTTTAATGGAGAAAACAACATTTCATTACCCAGGCAATAAACAGTTTGTTTATCTTTATTCATTAATGGCACATTCCCCAAAGGTAATTCAGCATTCACTCTTCTTAAGTCCCTGCAGCAGCCAGCAGCATATGCCTAGGGAAGGTCTACAGCACAGAACCCACCCTTCAAAGTCTTCTCCAACAATAAAACAATTCTGCAGCATATTCTTGTTAGCTTATAGACCTAAGAATTACCATGAGTGGTATGGGTAACATGAACATCACACAGGGAGGTAAACACAAAGAATGACAGGTAGAGTAAATCATGACCCTCAGTGATTTAAAAAACTCCTCACATGATTTACAAATACAATGGGGCCAAGAAACTGGATGAGTTGAAAAACACCTTACATAGTGTAATGGATTTCTGCCTGTACAGCGTGCTTTTTTCTTTTTTTTTTGTGGCTTTAGTAGTATTAATCCCTTTATGCAAAAGTCGGACATGCCTGCCCCATTGCTGACTCAACAGCATATGAAATAAATTAACTGGGACCCTAAAATCCAACTAGTGTTGCTAAAAGACAACGAAGTTACCTTGTGAGCATCTGATCTTCCAATTAAAGTGAAGCCTATTTCTGGTACCCAGGTGAAAGCTGTTTTCACCATCAGAACCAGGCAAAACCCAACATTTGGCGTAATCCACTTCATTTAATGTGCTGAATCCTTTACTGTATCTAATCCTTTAGCATAATACAGGTGGAGCTACGGTCCATCTTAAGCATTATCAGAAGATATAAGAAAGCAACTGTGAGACTTAATGCTCTTCTTATAGGCTGCCTTGTTGCTAATTGACGTTTTAATTTCTTACAGGTCAAATTAATAAGCAACCATTCCATCATTTCCACTGCATTTATACTGGAATTGCAATTTTATATAGCAAACATTCTCTGGGCACAGATGAAATGCAGTTTCTTCTGATTAGATTATATGTATGGATGTACCGCATCAGACCCCAAGTCTCACTTAGTCCAGTACACTGTCATCCACAACAGTGCAAGCTTAAGGGAAGAATAAAGAAAACAGAAGTATTGAATTTTTTTGTACACACAGACCAACTGTGTCTTAACAGTTTCCTAAAGTGGAAGATAGTAACTGTATTTAAAAGCTATGAGTGGGCCCTGATTATTTTGTTTAAAGACTTTGCTACATTTATTGTTTTACATCCACAGAATTCAATAGAGGTGAGTTCAAAAAGGTAAAAATGCATAATGTTTTTTCTTTTGTTTTTTTAAAGCCACATCCACCTAAAGAGACCAAAGTCTTGTTATCAGTTCATTTTCCTCAGGTGACATGATAAATAGTCCTCTTTTCACCTCCCTCACTCCATCCTACACATCATTTTGTTAAACCTTACAGAATAACAGGATAGAAACTGCATATTCTGTTTTACAACGGGGGTGGGGTGTGGGAGAGGGAAGCCAAAAACCAACTCAAAAAAACCCACCAAAGCAAACAAAATCAAAACACAGGAGAAAAATCCTCTTTGGCCTAACTAGCTTGCTCCCCGTAAAGCATCCTCTGAGGAAGGCTACATGTTTATTTTTCTAATCATTTAAACAGATTCAGCTGTGGGGCAGGGATCTGGATCTAGGACAAGTTGCCTTTTTATAAGAGAAAGGGAAATAGGAAGGAAAGAATTTCCTTCTACTAGGAGAGCTGAGAAAGAAAATCCTTGGGTATTAGGTAATTCGTCTCAGAGTTGTCCACCATCATTTTCCCTCTCTGGAC
>VZTM01029226.1:0-17395 GCA_013400555.1 Jacana jacana
TCTTTATAAGGAAAAATATAAATACTGTTTGGGGGTTTGTCAGGAATGTATATTTAAAAATAGCACCCCCCAAACCAATGAATAAAAATGCTTTTTGGTGTTCTAAATGGATGCAGAGAATTGCTCAACCAATAGAAAAGCAGGTGGGGTAACACATCTTGATTCTTGTAATTGAGGCTGTAAAGAAAGATGAGAGATATGTGCACTGTTTGTGTCACAGTAGTTGTGATGTGTGAAAATAACTTCAGAGCAGCCTTTTTTAATATTAAAATGACTCTGTTGCTGTTCAACTAAAAATCAATACAGCTCACAATTTTAATAAGGAACATGAATCTGAAAATGTGTTTAGTATCAGGTTATATAAACACACCCTAATGAGATACTATAAAATCCATCACATTAAAGGCTGGTTCCTACAAGGTATATTAGCTAAAAATGTTCAATATATTAGGTCAGTGTACAACACTACACATAATAAAGCAGGTCTGTCAAGGCAAGATGCATGTTTTGCCCCTTAAAACTGTTATGTTTTGCACATTTTATAAGGTTCTTTGAATACATGAATAAGATAAGTTATTCCCATCTCTTTCTTAAGCAATCTCAGAAATGGCTGTGACCTGAAATTGGAAATCTTGTAAACACCCATCCGAAGAAAATGTGTGCAGTTCTGTCTTAAAGAGATGGTACATGTTTAATTATCCCAACTTCTTCTAGGAGAATACTATTAACATACACATTAGCATCGTCCCATTGGTTCCTCCTGCTGCTCCACCTTAGGGGCAGCAATAGGAGCTAATCTTATTGCTCCCATGCGCATAATAATGAAATTTTGTCTTGTCTCTAAGGCAGTGTTCTTTGGTCTAAAGTACAGCAGGAAACATTTCTTCTTTTAGAAAATTCCTGACCAACTCGTTTAAAAAGATTTTAAAAATTAAAATTCTTCCTATATGAATACCAGAGCCTGCAGAATACATTGCTTTGACTTGCGAATCAAAATTAAGCAATTGTGCAAATAAATTGCTCTGTATTCACATATGGAATACAGTATACTGTAGCTGCGGGTGTATTCAGCTCTTTGAAAAACTGGAAGCCGTGGATTTTATGTTATTTTTTTCTGCCGTGTCCGTATAGGCTATTCTCAAAGAATAACATAAGAACAAACAAAAAGATATGGGCTTAATATAAAATACCTTTGCCTTTTTCTTGCAGTGTTCTACAGACTATAATGGGGAGAGGGGAAAAAAAAAAACCACAGGCAAAAAAATACATGTGAATTCAAGGCTACTGAATTAAGGGAGGTTGTACCAACATTTCCCCCACTGTACATTATTTGTATTCAAGGTTTTTGAAATGACATTGTAATCTGATGATGCACCAGCCTATTATATTGTCTAGCAGGACAAATATCCTTGCGTTTTCTCTGTAGAACTAACACAATTTTTCCATGTCAGAGGTGCATAATATCCTGGCGGTCATAAGGAATGATGCTATTAATCCTCTTGGGCAATCTCCAGGTCTGATTATTAGGGAAATAAATTTGCATGCTGCATATGAGCTAGGTGAATCACCGAGAGCACAAATTATATTTCCTGACAGCAAGTTAGAGAATGGAGCCACATCGCTTTTTTATCTTTTTTTTTTTTTTTCCTCTGAAAGCTATAGAATTTCAATTCATTACATGAGATTGGTTAGAATTCAAGTCTCTTTTTAAGTTGATATTAAGTTGAGTCTGTTATCTCTGTGAAGGCTAGTAGGTTCCCCTGAGTATCCACCTAATCACTACTTAAAAAAATCGAAACGTATAGTTAGTGTCATGATTTAGGTACCAGAGCTACTTTATTTATCAGTGCAGAGTGAGATAATTTCAATTTGAGGCTCTGTAGCCCTCATGAATTTAACCATCTTGAAAGCTTTTCCCCCCTGCCCCCTCTCTCTCTCTTTTTCTCTCTCTGCCCCTTTCTCCCCCCAAATCCCCTCCCCCACGTACCCCTTTTAGTGTGCACATCGTAATAATGGTTATTCTGGGCACCTGTTTCACTGTTCTCTGTGTGTTTTTCAGGCTGCTCTATTTATCATATCAGATCTTATCATATATATTTCATTGTATGTTTTGAAGATTTTGGGGTGAAACGCTATTTGTATTTCAGTTAAGGAATTTGGCGGTATTCTCTGTGGCAATAGTACTGCCAGGCATTTCTGCTTTTCCTATCAATGATGAATGCATTTTTATTATTTTTACTCTTTGGCATCTGAGCAACCTTTTTGCATTATTAAATCTGAACAGGGAGAATGATAGCAAATGAGAGGAGAATAAATGGCTTTATGTCCTGATGTATTAATTAAGCAGACATTTATTATAATCAGGGTTTTATAGATGTTGTAAAAAGGTATTTTTTCTTTCATGATATACTTCCACGTATGGTAACTTTTGTGAGCTGTTTTGAGGTTTAATAGATTTCTCTTTGAAATCCCAGTCACTCCTGCTGTACTGTCCATGCAGAAAACAACCACAGCCAAGCCCTGGAGTAGCGAGTACAGATGGATCCAGCTTGAAATGGGGGGAGGAATGTCTCGAATAAAGGTGGTGAGTGATAAACCCATACGGATCAGGTACACTGTTGAGTTTGGGGGAGTCTGAAATGTCTCCTGCTACTTAGTATAGCTGAGCAAAGCTTGAAGACAGAAAGAACCTCTACGCTGGTCAAAGCTGTAGGCATGACTGAAACAAGAGACAGGTAATATGTCTGATAATGCTAAATCTGAAGCATTTTAAATAATTTACTTATTCATGAACTACAAGCAACAGTACTGAAGGGAAGAGGATATATCCCTGACTCACGTTCTCATGTGTTGCCAAATATACGGCAAAGGAAGTATTTTTCATCACCTTACATGAAATCTATTTAGGATTTGTCTCTTCTCTCATCTGCTGGATTTCTTTATGCTTCCTGAGCATAGCTGGTGCCATTTCTTTCCAGAACAAAGGTCCTTTTGTTTGTTTTCTTCTTGTTTGTTTTATTAATTTTCTTCTCAGCACATGGGTTGTGCTTATTCACAGACAGGAAGTATTTCCCACATTTAGGAAAAGGAAATAGCCTTTGGAGAAAATTCAAAGAAAGTCCACTGGGGAGTGACTTGCCTGTTCAGAGTGTTATTTCCTATTCCCAAATAGAAACATCAGATTTATTTCTGGCATCAAATAGCAGTGCTGCTATAAACACTAGCCTTTTAATTCCCATCTTTCAGTGGACATTTATACTAGAAACAGAGGGTGCTTGTTGCTCTCCTGAAATGGGAATGGGTGATAATAAAGGAAAGTTTTAACAAAAATGTGTAATTGCCTCTCTCCTGTTCCCTATGACCTAGCCAAGATCTCACTGATACTCCCAAACCCCAGCAATGAAAATGAGGTGCCTATTTTAAGATGAGTTGTCAGACATTTGGGGGTCATCAGCTTGGTATCTGCCAGAGGAGCTATGACCAGTTCTTGTCACATAGCTGCCTTTTTTGAGTCTGCTTTGGAAGAGGAAAATGATGGGTGTTTAAATGCGCACTCTTTTGGGGTGTGGCTGGAGCATAAGGCCATTTATGTCCTTGTATATTGAAATAAATACATAAGATCATCTGGTGAGAATGCAGAGAGAACGGAATATAATGATGCCTAGCCTGGCTGCTTCTCTGCAGCAGTAAATCCCAGTGTGTGGGTAACAATTGGCAGAAAGGGCGGGGTAATAAGAGTCACGAACGAACCAAAGGTGGCTAGTAAAGCTTTTATTTCAAACTCTTACTGCCCCTCATCATCACATAGTAAAAATACCCTCCTGAAAACAGAAGAAAAGAGTTTTGAACTTGAGTAGACAGAAAAAAAGATTTAAAAAAAAATTGAAAATATTAAAACCAGTAGTTTTGGAGAAAAAAAAGAGTGAGTCTCATTGGTTGTTCCTTGATTTTTGTCCTTGGCTATTAATGTCCACAGTCTGTCTGTATCTTAAACCTTGCATCTAGCAGATCTCTGCAAGCACACAAGGGAAGCCTGCTTAAATCACTTGTGCCTGTGTGTTCTGTGTTGTCACATGGCAGTATGTGCCAGTGCCTCAGGATTTAGCAGGGCAGCTTCCTCCACTGTAATTTCTAAAATGCCACGAAACCAGAGTATTTTGCCAACTGGAGCTTTCCCCTTCATTATTGAGAGCTTTTCCTGAAGTTTCATGAACTTAATGCAAATGTGTATGACACAAAGCATGTACAATGTCAATCCCAGGGGGGGCTGTTTCTCAGCTCTTACAAACATAAGCAACTTTTATAACTTGTGGAAGTCCACCTGGAAATTATCAATTTTGGTTAAGGAAAACAACTACACTATCAGAACTCTTGTATGTTCCATTAGACCTTTAATTTTCAGTCTGTAGTTGCTAATATTTTCCTTTTAGTAGGATGAAAAGCCAGAAAACACTCTAGAAACCAGGAATAATGAGACATAGCTCCTCTTATGGCTTATTTATAGTGAGTTTGAATAGACAAGGGTGTCTGAGATCTAGAAGGAGCCAGTTCTCCTGGCTGCCACTTCTGGGACGTGAATTGAAGAGGCTGGCACACACAGCTCAGCACTACATCTGTATTGCTTACAGATGCACCCCAAGAAGGGAAGTGAAAGGGTAGGAGGAAAGCCCCAAAGCAACCCCAAGCAAACAGCAAAAGCCCTCAACCGAGAATATAAGCCCCGGGTTAGATGTGTCAGAGGGAAAAGGCTTGCTGCATCTGTGCCACTACCTGCAGTCATATGTAGCTGAAGGCTTTGGCTTGCATTCTGGGCGACCACTGTGCGCCATCAACTTCTGTTCAGTGACCTGTCATAGCAAAGAAGGAATTTCACATGGCCTGAAAAACTGACAGAACAGTTCACCTTTTGGGGAAATGTAATATTTTTTGATAAGGAGCTTATGTTAGTTTTCTTAGTAAATAGCCTGAAAGCATTTCTGTCCATGGCATTTCTAGATGTGATAAGTTGAAGGAAACATCCTTGACCATGACTTAACAAAACAGGCCATTTGTTTCATGGGGTAGCTGTTTCCAGAAATGTAAATAAATGGCAACTTAAGGATGATATAAAATAAACGATCACAGAGACGGCCCAGAGCTGCATTGTTTCAGAAAACACAAGGCACTATTTATGGAGCTGTAAACAGAGGAGTGTGTTTATTATTGCACTTGGAATTAAATCAGATAGCCAGAAAGCTGAAGTTTTTGGAAAAGATTAGTCCAAATTTTAGAAGTTCTTAAGGTCAGGTTACCGCTAGTGCTGCATGTTTGTTTTGAAATGAATCAGACTTTTTTGTGAGGGCAGCGTGCCTATCTTGCAGGGCCTAATTCTACCATTGATTTTGCCACCTCCTTGACATGAATGAAGCTGTAGGGGAGATGGTGAGTACAGCTGGGGATCATAAAATGTCCGCTTTTCATTTTAGGTACGACTTAAATATTTTGAAAGTGTAAATTGGGAGCTGAGTGTGTCTTTGTAGAAACAGGTCTCAGTCAGAACCCTCAGCCAAAGCTTTGTGACCTTCTCTGTAGCTGTTCCTGGCTTGTGGCTGGCATCTGCATATACTGAGATGATCCTCTGCCGTAGTCCTGCTCCGTGAACAGAATCCAAACCTAGTGCCCAGTGGTGCTGGTGGAGGCTGTTTTTTTGGTTGTGGTTATTTTGGGGTGGAATTAGATGCTTTTGTTCTAGGTATTGTCTAGCTCTTAGGAAAGGTCACTCAATTAAATAGCATTATTGGTAATACAGTACCACTTGGTTTAAAACTACCATAGTCTTATTAACAGTCTTGAAGATTACTAGAACTATATTTTTGCAAGTCTCGTCTGTACCTTATGTGTTCCTTTCAAAGAAACACGCTTGTTTTATCGAATATAGTGTTATAAACTGTGTTACACACCCTTTAAATTGAAAATGCCTTTCCCCCCACTGTTTTACTGGTATGCCTGAACTATTACACTGCATTTAAAAATGAATTGTGTGCAATGACATTAGAGAAGGGGTTAGGCTTTCTGAGATGCTACCAGTGACATATGACTGTAGTGACAGTCAGTCAGCAGTATTCAAACTGAATTAATCTGAAAAAGCAGCAGACTTCAATGTGGAGTTTAGGAGGAGGCTGAGCAGCTACATATTTACAAAAGGGATGTCACTGAACTGTCTTTCTACCTAGGGATAGCCTATGGCTACTTAATACTTTTAAACCAGTAGTGGAAGGATTAAATACACCTGAAGTCAGGTCTTTGAGGCCATTTCCCTCTTGTACCTTCTTTTCCTTCCTTGAGTTGCACCTCAGCAGCTATTTTTTTGAAGGGTTGTGAGAAAGGGTGGGTATTCGGATACCTTTTATTAGAATTGCACAGAAGTAGGAGAATCCTCACAGAGATGCAGGCTCCTTTTTCTGTTGCCTTTGAAAAGTTAACACATGTAAGGCTACACAAGAAACAGACCCTGTAGTGGAGGAGGAGGGATATGGTAATAAAGGTGATAGTGATACCTTAATTTCACAAATATGCAGTGCTAATTATGTAAACATGTGAGAACTCTAAAATCTTCTCATCATGTGTGTCACACAGTTGAAATATTTTACAGCCTAATTCGAGATTATACAGTAATAATGTTATTTTATACTGGCTAGTTGACAAGGATAGGCCAGGGCTGTCTATCAAACAAAACTGTTGTGCCAGATTGTATCTTGGCGATAAGCACAAAAGAAGATCCAGTCAAATTCTGTTTACATATTAATCATTGAATCAGATTTAGTTCTGCACTACAGACATTTCCTTAACTGGGTAGCTGTGAAGAGGAAAAGAACCTATTTGTACTTGAGTGGGCCATATTTTAAACAAACTGATTTTTACAGAAAGCTTCTATGAAGCTCTAGATCAGATTTTGCAAATGTACCCAAGAGATCAGGTTCTCATTCAGAGAGATTTAGGCAGCAATTGCTTTTCTCTTCTATCATTATTAAACTTTTTTCTCATTTTGCTCACAGACATTGGGATAGATGCATTTTGAAACTGGCAGGACTCTGACACCATAGCTGATTATAGAGCTTTATTTCTAGATGTTATCATCTACTAAACAAAATAAACGTAGTAAACAAATTAGAAAACCTGTACTGGTTTGGTGGTATAAAGCAGAAGATGCCATTTCCCCCTCTCTGAAGTACACCTAACAGTTGGTATTAATTTGCTCTAAGTTTCATATCCCCAATTCTCCTCCCTCTTCTCCCCTTGCCAGCACAGTAAACGAAGTCTAAACATTCAGGTCTGAAATCCTGGCACTAATGAAGGCAGTGGAGATGTCAACTTCAGGTTCGTACAAGGGGATGTTTCTTTAGATGAGCCTGGTGAGACTAGACTGTCAATCCGTCCAGCCCCAAATGCAGCTTTAGGGAATACTCGGTACCAAATTGCTCAAGGGAAGACAAAGCCATTCTTTATTGCCCAAAGAGGATGTTTCTCTCCAACCTCCATCAGCCCATGGTTCATTTCTGTCACAAAGCATTAAGGTTTTCAGCCTTTCCAAGATATTTATCTTAATCCTAGCTAGGATGTCCTCATTATTCACATAAGCATCTAAATTAAACTATTTTATATCATATTAAGTCCTTAGCCAGAAGGATATCTTGTGGCAATCAGTTCCATAGGTTAATTATGAACTGTGTAAAATAATATTTTTCTTATTGGTTTTTAAATATGTTGTTTTTCAGCATTGTTGCATTAGGAGAGGAAACTAGGAACAGGAAATTGATCTTCTCTGTAACTTTCATTAACTCTCTCATGTCCCCTTTTTATTTCTGTTCAATAAACTAAGCAGCCCCAACCTTCACAGTCTCTCCTTCTGACGCTATTCATTTTTGTTGCCCCTTCCTATTTCAGCGTTATAGTTTTTTTAGATGAGTTGAATGTAGCTTGGTACAACATTTTTGGATAGGATACACTGTCCAGTTATTCAGTGACGTAGTATTTTAGTATTAATTTCCATCCTGTTCCTGATACAGTGCAACAACACATTTACTTTTTTTGATGGCTGCTCCGAATTCTTTTGCTTTTTCATTGAGTTGTCCAAAGTGGCACATGTTTTCTCCTCCCTCTCTTTTTCCCGAGTGGTTAGTTAATTTACAACCTAGCCTTGTGCATGAGTTTTGAAAATTATTTATTCAAATATGCATTACCTTGCATCTATGAACAGTGAATTTCATTTGTCTTCATGCTGCACATCTGTCTAGTTTTTCTAATCTTTTGTAATCACGAGTAACCTAAATATTTTTGCGCCCTGTGCAAATTTTGTCACCCTCCCCTCTCTTCCAGAACGCTAATGAATATATTAAACACCACCAGTCCTAATACTGACTGCTGAAGCACTTCATGGTGAGCCTTTTAGCAAGCTAGCAATCAACAATTTATTTCTACCCTTTTGTTTTTCTCTCTGGCTGTCTTTGTTGAACATAAAGATTTATTTTCAAAGCGCTGCTATTTCCAAGTGTTCTGCTGAGAGCCCTCCCACAGGATGTGGGGACAAATACATAACTCTGACCTCAGATATCCAGTGATGTCCAGCACTACTGCTCTAATAGAGCATTCACAGGTCTGTTATGGCTACAAACAAGTCAGTTCTGGTGCAGGGAAGGAGACATGATTAGTCCCTGGAAGGAGAGATGCAGGTGCTGGCAGATTTGACGCATCCTTATGCTCCTACAGAGGGACTTGGATAGATTGGATAGACTGGATAGATGGGCCAATGTTAATGGCATGGCCTTCAACGAGGCCAAATGCCAGGTCCTGCACTTGGGCCACAACAACCCCATGCATCGCTACAGGCTTGGGGAAGTGTGACTGGAGAGCTGCCTGGCAGAGAAGGACCTGGGGGTGCTGGTCCCCCCACTTCCCCACCCCCAAATTTAAACCATGGCTTTAAAACCAAACCCGCTGTCCAGCCAGGGCAAGCACATATATGCCATGAGGTCCCTTGCAGTAAGACTGATGGTTAGCACTGAGATTCCAGGAGCATAAAAAATAACCCTGCTCCGAGAGCTGTTATTTGAGTTTGCTTTAAGCTAGTTGGTTGCTACCTTTCACAAGAGACAGTTGACATACCCATGGTGCTGTTTGCAGCTAATTCTAAAGTATTTGGTGCTGGAATGTGTATCATACAGTTATTATTATCAACATCATCTTAGTTTCATATTTTAATATTGCTGGAACACAGAAGACAATGGTCAGCCCCTGCTTTGTTCTTCTCTTATGGTTTTAATGACCAGGATTCTGTTTTGTAAATATACAGCACTTACTGTAACTTTAATGGGCTATAGTTTTTTCCAGTTGTTGAAATTAATTCTCTTATAGCTTTCTTGTCAAATAGAAACATGGTCATTTTGCAGCTGGGAAATTGAGGCTTCAAAAATTAATGTCCAGGGTCTTATGGGAGGAAGCAGAATTGGGTGAGGATGTGGTAGCTTGCATCGCTCCCCTGTTGTTCACAAGTCAAGTCCCTGGCCATCAACCCCTCTCTGTTCCATTCCCTGCATGGACTGTTTCCTGCTCTTGCTCCATTGTGTACTTGAGTGGTGGTTCATACCTTAAAGCTGTTATTTTCAAGTTTTAATAATATTTTGCAACTTATTTCCTGTTTCTTAGCTGACAGCCTTTCCAAAAGTAATCTTTGGCAGGTACTAATTTGGGTGATGACCAATTGATCTACATTTTTGGTGGGTAATTACTGAGTCAGAAGTGAGCAAATTTGATATACCCTGACAGTCAGTAAGGGAGGCATTTTTACTACCCGCTCATTAGAGATTCACTGGTAGTGAAATGCCCTGTATTTTATTACTCCACTCAGACATAAGAAAAATCTGTCTGTTAAGTAGCAGAAGTTACTACTTATGTTTATTTTGTCACACTTACATAGTACAAAATACACTGGCACTTTGAATAATATTTTTTTTAAGGCTACGTGCTTTGGTGTAGTGAAACTACCACGAGATCAAAATTCCTGTGGCTTCTGAAACTACAGTTCTGTGTCCTATGACAAATCTCTTCCACAGGCATGTTGTTTTACAGTGATAAGTGAATCTCAAAAGATTTGGAGGTCTGATTTGGAAAAATGCTGATAAGTTCACAATCTGATGCCGAGTTCTTACAAACTACCGGAGCCAGATTCATTGGTATGCTCTGGCAGCTTTGTTTCACTCTGGTGATACAAAGCAGCTGCAAATCCGGTTGTGCTGGCCAGTTAAGCAGGGTTTATGGCTGCCTTGCGTTGCCAGAATAGCCAGAGCATACCAGTGAGTCTTGCCCTCAGAATTGATTGTGTTCATGAAATTGGGCTGGATATCTCATGAGAAAAGGGGGCCATTCTGAGATTATCAGCACAGCTTGCTTCCTTGCATTACTTTGGCACTAGTCACTGCTTCCCGTAAGACCCTGCGCAAAAGCGAGCAAAAAGAAAACATAATGTGGGAAGAAATAGCCAGACTTCTTTTCAAATGTCAGAGAGATTCGGATTTATTTTGAGTTTTAGAAGAAATGTGGGAAAGGGATATTTGCCAGATTCCTGGCCTCCCCATCTGGCTTCTATGAACTACCTTTTATTCCCTCTTTCCTGATAAGTTTCCCCAAATCATGGAAATCAAGTCCCCACAGCAACTCCCCTGAGAACCAGCTTAAGTAGGTTGAGAATTTAAATAAAACCTTATATTTGTTTTTAAACCAAGAAGCAGCTGGTACAGTGCCTTGCTTTTCCAGTTTGCTTCCAAAATATTTAAAGACATCCAAGTTATTTTGAATGCGACAATGTACCTGAACCAGTCCTTCTTCTGGAGCCTCAAGAAAGTCTTCTCTGTCTCTGTAATTTACAACACATTTGTCAATGTGAGCCCCACTGTGTTTGTAGATCATCATTCACCGATGACTTTTTCTTGACCACTTGTGTGCACTCAGCTGTCCATTCCTTCTAGTTGTCTCTTGGCACATGCAGTCAGTCTGTCTCAGCTGTGCTTGTAGTATGGTCGCTTTGGTGACAGCACTGAGGATAGTGTCTTTGGTGCTTAGTATGTGGCTCTTCAGGTTTCTTTTGAACAATATTGATTAAATACGTTTAGTCTCTTAATGTGGTTTAAATACATAGGGTGCCTTGTGCAGTCCCTCCACAGCGAAGACAGAAAACCAGTCCCCAAGAATTCCATCAGAATTCATTAGGGTTTTGATGAATTGCAACTGCTAAGAAATTGTCTCCCAGGACTTGGAAATTAGTCAGTACCGAACAGTACAGATGTCAAATCACCTAAAGAGAATAAAACTGAAAAATACTGGCTGAGAGAATTGTCTGTTACAGAAATCTGGAAAAATGGTTTAAAAAGAGAAAAAAAATCCCTTCAAGAAGGGACAGGACATCCCAGTGATATAGCTTTACTTTCTTGTACTTGAAAAGTGCTTTTTCAGGGGGTCTCTGCATCCAAAATTAGCAGGGAGAATGTTGATTTTAGTCTCTGAATTTGATTTCAAGGTTTGGATTGATTCAGCCTAACTACTATATCTAACCATTTATTTATAAGTGGCATTCAAAAAAAAAATTACCCTACATTAATCCAGTGAATATTATTGTAAGTGCCACAGTTTATGCTTATTACACTTACTGAACTGGTTCCACTATCCCACGTAGAATAAACAGTGGAAAAAGGAAAGCATTCTTCTGATCCTTCAAAGCTGTATCAATCGCTTCCTCCATCAAGCATCATGTCAATATGTGTGCTGTATCAGAGGAAAACTGCATAAATCTATATCATTGGCAACATGATTATCTTTTTAATTGTGAAAACTATGTATGTGTCCTTTGTTTTCTGATGGAAACAAATAAATAACACTGTGTGTGAAAAAGGGCAGAGATGTAATTTGGAAAGCCCAGTTCTAATGATCATTATAACAAGCAGTACGTATAGACATTTGAGCTAGTGGGATTAGGCATGGAAAACCGCTTTGCAAAACCAGTCCATACTGACTTCAGAGTTTATTGGAACATTGTAGACCTACTTCAAGAACAGGAATGCTCTCTGGCATAGCTGCTCTGACTGTGATCCTTGCTGATAGTTGGTGTGTGTTGCATCGATAAAAAGAACATATTTTTCAAGTTACATAACATACATAAATGAATAGCTTCAAGATAATTATATTCCTTATCTACAGAAGAGGCAACAAAAGTTTGGTATTACATTCTCTAAAACTGCTATGGTTCACACTACTGCAGCTTCCCAGATTTAAAGTCCAGATCCAGATTTCTGCCATCAAACTGTTCAGCAGCAGTCTGGTCTATTTTTTTTTGGTTTAGTCTGTTATTCTGAAGCTTTGAGGCTGTTTGGATGTGAGATTTCGCTTTGATTTTTCTCCCCAAGACAGGAGCTACTGCTTATTTGCATTTGGGATTTTGCTTTTAAACATAAAATTGGATTTTGAACACAAAATTCAAGATTAGGTTTAAGATATTGATGTTGCTAATCATAGAAATAATTGTCAAAGGTAAAGATGATCCAGAATTAATTTTGGATTCTGGTCACTCTGGAATTCTGCAGGTTCTATCCGCATCAGATAGATTAGGAAGCTGCTATTGATGCTATGGGTTTATTTATATGGTCTTTAGGAAAAACAGGTATGAGATGTAAAAATGTGTAAAAGGAAATAAAAGGGGAATGCAAAGTATGGAATAATAACAACAAAAATATCTGGGTGTACTTTGTGGACTAGAAGATTTGTTCCCTCTTTTATACTTGGGAGAGGTAAGTCAGTCTGGCTGTAGGGAGAATCATCTATCAGCAAAACCTCTTCTAAACACACCCTTTTTGCAGTTGGAAAGTTAGTGTTTTCTCACTGTATTTTTACATACTTCAGCACCTCCTAGTTTAGATAAGGGAGAGGAATACTCAAGTAATATGGTATTTCTGACCCTGCCAGAATAAGAAAGTCTGGAAGACCTTACTCCTAAAAGGTTATCTGAAATGCATAAAACCTTTCTTGAGGTTCATTTAACTTGCATAATAATTTAAATCATGATTAATGTTTACAGTAGTGGTAATTAGAACCTATTCTAATTTTGTCGTGTATGTAAATGCAAAGGGAGAAGGCATTCTTAAAATTTAAGGAAATATCAAGTTTATTAAGTATCTTCTGTTTATATTCAGTGTGATATTATTTTAGTTTGGTTACTAAACCGAAGAGAGTAAAAGGTTTCTGTAACAGTACTTTCATATAACTTAGTCTCTAAAGTTGTTCTGTGAAATTCTGATTTTGTGTACTTAACCTCCCTACATTTATCTTTACTAGAATAGCTCTAAAACAACTTCCACTGTTCTACCCTAAAAAACTATAATTTAATTGTTATCTCGTTACTTCCCCTCCTCTCCTTTTGTTGCCTTGTACAGTTACCCAGTGGTAAGGAAGCCATTTAAACACTCACTTGATTCCACTGAAGTCAATGAGACTCAAACGTGCTTAAGTGCCTGCTGAATTAGGGCCTAGATACACATCACAAATACATGACCGTTTCTCTGGAACCATTTTAAGATTCATCACTGGCAGCTTCTAGTGTTCCTGTCCCTTTACAAACTTCATTGCTCTCACCCTCTGCTGCTGGCACAGGGCTGCAGGGGGGCAATCAGGCTAGATGAGGTAACTTCTGGTCCCTCCTGGAGCTGCACACAGCGCAGCACTAATAGTGCTGCCGTGCCCTTGGGAGGTTCCTCCCTTCTGCTGGCCCACCTTCAAGGTGAGGCAGAAACCACACCGTACTCTGGCAGCTTTTTCTACATTTAAACAAGTTACAAGAAGATTATATGAAGGGTAACAGCCAGGTTATGTAACCCATAAATGTACGACTGATTTACAAATATTTAACAAGGAAAAAACTAATTATGCCGCTCCTGTCACAGTGAGGGCAGGCTTAGAAATGGTATAATCAATATGAGAACGTTAGCTGTAATGCAGTCTGTCAGCTTTTTAACCAACCAAAAAACTTCAGCAAGTCTATAAACAGAATTGACCCTCTCTCTGCTGAATCCCGCTTGTGCCAGCAATATTTTTTGTCTCATCATGTTCCATATTAACAGTTGTCTGTCATGAAGCCTTGTAAAAACTCTATTCAAGAAACATCTATTCTGCAACTGAGAGAAGTCTGTCTCCAAGTATGGGAGCTAGAAAGTACCTATTGAAAACAATAAGTATTTCAACCTATTCCCAGAAAACTAAATTCTGTTTTAGACCTTGAGTGAGTCTTGGGAGGTTCAGGAGAACATGTCTTGCGCTGCTAAGGCTAAAGGAAACCCACACAATTAAGGTGAAGAATATGTTTAATATTTTGCTAGATGAGGCTTAACTTTTACCTTTGCACTGTTACTAGCTGCTAGCTATTACTATTTTGAATATATATTTATATCAATATCTCTCTGTATACTATATATTCTATTTAGAGCTAATCGTCTCTAAAGGAGAGTTGATTTTCTCCAAAAGATTCAGTCTGCAGTAACTTGGTGGTGGTTAGTATCATGGCTCCTGGATGTACAGAAGATGGAAGTTTGAACCCTTTCTGCCCAACAGAAACTACTGAAATCTGACTACACCACATAGTGCAGGAAATTGTTTTCTTATGAGGTGCATATGTTTTAAAAGAAGCAACATTGCCATGTATTTTACATGGGTTATTAAATAACTGTATAAATTTAATGATTCAGATGTTTTGCATTATAACCTGGCATCTCAGGAGGCATGAAAATAGCACAGTAGGAAAATGTCATTGCATACTTCATAGGCAGAGCTGTTAACAAATGGAAATGCTTTTATAACTATATAAGAGATCCATCTCTAGTCCCCTGCCTGTCTCAACCTTCCACTGGTCTTCTGATGTGAATAAACTGTGACTAACATGTAATAGTAACAAGGCAGTTGGAACTGCCAGAAATCTTTACTTAGAAAAATAATTTNGCAATTATTAGCAATGCATGAAAATGGTAGGAACCCTGTTTTGGCATTCACCTCAGAGAACTGAGGGATCACATCACCATTATTTGATCTCTTGAAAAATGGAAACTTTCTAACCTGGGAAGTTTAAGCACAGATCATCAATATTTCTGTACATAAAGTGCTGGGTGGGTATTTGCTCCCTTTGATTTGTTGTTTGTTAGACTAGTTTTGGTTGGTTACAGCATTATACATTGTAGTAACTTTATTTTATTGCCACTGTCACAACAAGGCAAAGCTGCTATTATGTTATAACAAACTAAAGCTACATTTCTAAAACATCAAATCTACCCAAACTACAGTGCTATAACACCTAATTTACAGTTTATTCCAGTCGCATGGACACAGGAAACATAAAATAATAAAAAAAATATAAAAATATTTCATTGGCTCATCCCAGCAGAAGTCCTTTCCGGTTTGGCTGTTCATCATACAACAAGGCAAGCAAAATATATTGTCCTTAGTGTTTTTATATGGTAAGTGCACAAATATGCAATGTACATATTACTGCAGTACTGTCAGGCCAGTTTGTCAAACACCCTGTGAGCCCCTGGAGCCCCGGGCCAGAAGAGTGCACACCCATAGGTCTAGTAAAGGCTTTTGTTGATGAGAGCTAATAGATATGTACGGTGTTATAGTACTACAGATAAATATGACTCCATGTATCACAAAGTGATACAAGACCAAGTGGTTGAGGCACTAGGATGAAAATAGAAGGCAGACCTGAATTTGGCTGAGTTATTTGCTGAAATGGCTGGAAGGACGATCCCAAAGGGTGGTGCTCAATGGAGTTAAATCCAGCTGGCGGCTGGTCACAAGTGGTGTTCCTCAGGGCTCAGTACTGGGGCCTTTCCTTTTTAATATCTTCATTGACGATGTAGATAGGGACATAGAAAACACTATTAGTAAGTTTGCAGATGACACTAAGTTGGGTGGGAGTGTTGATCTGCTTGAGGACAGGGATGCTCTACAGAGGGACTTGGATAGACTGGATAGATGGGCCAATGTTAATGGCATGGCCTTCAACGAGGCCAAGTGCCAGGTCCTGCACTTGGGCCACAACAACGCCATGCATCGCTACAGGCTTGGGGAAGTGTGGCTGGAGAGCTGCCTGGCAGAGAAAGACCTGGGGGTGCTGGTCAACAGGCAGCTGGACATGAGCCAGAAGTGTGCCCAGATGGCCAAGAAGGCCAATGGCATCCTGGCTTGCATAAAGAATAGTGTGACCAGCAGNAAGTCCAACCATGAGCCCTACTCTCCAAGTTATCCCCTACACCATAGCCCCCAACACCACATCTAATCTTCTCTTAAGATATGGTGTAGGGGAGAACTTATAGAGTAGGGCTGATGGTTGGACTTGGTGATCCCAGGGGTCTCTTCCTATCTAAATGATTCTATGATTCTATGAATCTAATCAAAGCAGTGGTTGAAGAACTTTGTAGCTAAGTTCTCCTTATTTTCTTACTGCGAATCCCTGTGCAGCATTGCAAAGTGTAGAGGCTTGCATTCAGCTCACTGCTTAGAAAACCACGTATGCTTGAATGGCATCAGAAGGCTCATGAATGTTGACAATGGTTAGAACCCTTTTTAGTTGGAGCCTGAGAAGTCAACTACAGGGATGGGCCTTATTGAAAGCCCTGTGGTGGGATAAAATGACTACTGTGAGGAGGACACATGGGGGGCACCTGTAATGCTGGTCTTTTTTTCTAGCTATAAAGCACAAGTATTATAACAGGAGTTTGGTGAGAGTTGGAGATATTGAGTAGGTTGCGTACCCTGGGATGTTATTGGCATCAACTTAACACCTCCAGCTCACACCAGCTGTACCACTTTACTGTGGTCTTTTTCCATGTTTCTGCAGCTATGGCTGATCCTGCAGTCTTTGTAGCACTTTCATTTAGAGGTATTTGAAAGGGAGCCCATGGGCAGTATATTGGACATTTTACTGTGGTAAAATGCTTGTCTCTGTCTGGAAAAGTTGGCAACAGGAGCTTGACAAATAATTTGCAGTTAATAACTTATTTGATTTTTTTTTTATTTTCTTTTTTTTCCCCTATACTTTTTGGCAGTTGGTTCTGCAGACTCATAAATTTGCTGTAAATAACTCCTAAGAGCAGGAAGCACTACAGCATTTCTTGAGAAACTCAGGGTAGGAAAAGAATGTGACAAATTCAGTAGCTTAGCCATCGGAATACAGAGAGCAGGTATCAAGCTGTGCCATATGTAAAGTCACGGTTGGCTTGGAAAGTCTCCTCTCGTAAAACCAAATTGTTCCACTAGGAAGTGAAGCCAGGAGCCTTTTGCCTACAAAATTAAATTGTTCTTCTTTTTTTTTTTTTTTTTTTTTTTT
>VZTM01029226.1:17437-37727 GCA_013400555.1 Jacana jacana
CTTCTTTTTTGTTTTGTTTAATGAAACACCAAGCAAATCTCATTTTTCTCCTCCAACCCTACCTGTCCTTTTCCTCTTATTTTACCCCTCCCCTGCCCTGCTTCCACCTCAGGGTGAATGGAAAGTTACATCTTCTATTTACGCTATTTATCTTTTCCTCTCCAAAACAGTGTCCTCTAACCCTTGCTGTGTTCCACAAATATGAAGTTGGACAAGTAAAGAGAAATGGAAAGGGGACCTAGAGGGAAGTTTAGGACTTGAACTACCTAACAGTAACCAGGTTGCACAGTGACTGACAGAAATGAGTCCTGCTGAATTTAGCTCTGGAAGAAATAACTCAAACAGGCAAAAGATGAGATTCTTCATTTCCCTGAAGTTCTTCATTTAGAATGATGACTAAACTAAAAAGCATCTAAGGAGATAGACCTGTTTATTGTAAAATAGAAAAAATTGAAGACTCATCCATACATAAAATTCCATTTTTCCTTATAAATCTAAACCTTTCTCTCAGAGCAATGCCTAAAGAGGGGTGGTATTTTAACATTTTCCCCTTCAACATAATTCTTCTGGGTATTAAGTGTCTCCAAGTATGTGGAAGGCAGCATTGATAGTGAAGATTCAATAGCTTCACCTGGTCTTAATGCACAGTTTGGATTGCTCAAAACTGAGGAGGATCCCATCACCTGATATTGTAGGAGAACTATTTTGCAAATGGCAAAATCTTACACTCAGTCCTCTAAGGCTCCCGTTGTGCAATGCCTATCAGATGTCCGGCAGAAGGAATTGTGTCCAGCTACTGAAGCTACCAGCTTCAAGAGGAACAGGACAAGATTTTTCAGGGGTTTTCTGCCCAATTATGGAGTAAAGTTAGGTTGAATAGTATAATATAGACATGAGCTTTGCTGTCTCACTCATGTAATTCTCACTTATGGTGAGAATATTTTTCCCAGCATACACTTTACTTTGAAGACTATATGTGAAGTCAGTAAAGTGAGTTTGGTTTAGGTGTATTCCTCTTATGTTGCTGCAAAGAAACGTACAGTTGAATTAAATGGCTTCATTCCTGAGACTTGGCAACCAAGTATTCAAACCAGTCTTGAGAGTTATGGCCTTAGAACCAGAAAAAAATCAGTGTAGAATAAGGATCCTTAAAAAGACAACAGTACTGTTATTTCCTATTAATATACAGGAAACCCAGCAATATCGCAAATGACACTATGTGTCACTTGTTCTCAAATGCTGGGCACTGACCACTGCAGCATAGTCCCTGTACTCCTGGTGATATGGCAGGTACAGGTGTTTGACTAGATAACTAAATCCTACTCTTACTGTGGGAGATTAGGGGGAGGGAATCTCTGGTTTTGATGTTTTCTTTTCTCCCGTGTCTGCAGACCCTCCATGATCCATCTGATGTTAGACTGGGTGCACTGGAGAACATACTCAAGGGGGCAGCCCTTCACCACACAAATGTGCCACCTAGGGACTGTTCTTTCACAGGCAGCAGGTTTGTGACAAGGAAACTCAGAGGTCAAAGTGGAAGATTATACTCTCAATTGAAGTTGCTTAACATGAAGAAGGGAAAAAAAAAGAATCAGGTCCACACACAAACAACTAATAGTCTAGGCAAGTGAAAACCAAGGTGCATAGAGAGTTTGGTGGAAGTTGGGGTTGATGTGATCTCACTGCATGAAGATACAGGCTGGCATACATAGACCAGAATGTTTTTCCACTTTCTAATGTATTTAATGGTACTGGTAGCTGAAGGTGAGTCAAATACAGAAGCACAACCCAGTGAGAAACGTTTTCATCATAAGTAGCTTGCCATGAGGGAGTTCTGACATACTGATCTGTGCAATTAACCAAACTCCCTGCTTGTGAATGCACTGTCTTCCTGTAAATGAACAGCATGTCTAGTGCTCAGGCTTACCCTGCCCTTCACATGTGGTCAGTCAAATCAATTATTAGCAGCCTCGAAGTATGCTGCATTCTTTCTCTCTCTACATGCTATGCAGAATATTCACCATGTCTTATAGCAGGCATAGAAGAAAGTAGAAATAGTCATAATTGCTAAAAGCCATCAAGCAAAATTTGCATATCTTATCAATAGAGATGAAGAATGTCCTTCAGTTGTTTTTAACATATAAACTGATAGCCACAACCCCCCATATTATTGTGGCCTTTCAGAGTGATAGAAAACTTGCTTCTGTGCAAGGGAAAAAAGCAAGGGTGTGATATAGGCTAGTTTGTGCAGTAGGGGCTGTGCTCTGGCCCCAAAGGGACCTGGCAGGCAGGAGAATAGCATTCTGCTGTCCATCGTTCCAGCTTGGCAGTTCCCTTTGTTACTGTCATGATAATACTGCTCTTCATACAGTGTTGGCTTGTTTGTGTTTTCAACATGCAAATCAAAGTGAAGCCATTTTCCTCTGCCTTTCTCAGAAAACTCTTTAACCTCTTGTATTTAATAATCAGCATAAACGGATGAAGATGAAATGTACAAGATGTTCATGGTACATCGCTGCCACTTAACAAGTGTCATGTATTTGTGAGTGTGCATGTGTGTAAGGAAGAAAGAAAGCATATGCATTTCTTGATTCTGCTTTGGCTTTGCTAGATTTGTGTCACCTTTTGCATAAAGTAATAACAAAGTGAACACAACACAGATTATGTTCATCTGGATCCCTGGAAGAATTGAAAGGAATTATTTATTTCTTTTTTTATGTATATGTGGTCACAACAACATGACTAACAATGCATAGGGAATACTGAGGGTCTCACCACCAAAATAACCAAAAAACAAAAAAGAATGAAAGAAAGGAAAAAGGAAAATAAATGTGTCTCCCAGTAAAAATGTAAAATTAGGGGGAAAAATAAAAAGACTGTAGGCAGGAAATAGACATCAATTTCTCTGACACCACAATAGAAGCTAATAAATGGAATGCTATCTTTTGTTAAAAAACATCAAATTGTTATGTAATTTAAGAGCCTGATTGGTAAGACAAATTTGGAATGAGGTAAGGTGTATGTACAGTTTGTCAGATTCCAGGGATAATCATTTCAAGCTAATCCTTTTACTTTTCACAGTTTTCTTTACAGAAGTCTTTCTCTTCGTGTTTGCATTATCTCACATTGTTGCATGACGATATGTATATTTTTTGCATGTATGTGATAAATTTAATTTATAATTAACCATCCGGATTAAGGCATCTAGGCAGGCAGAGGAATCTTCAGATGTTGTTAATTGTTTTCTGTAGGATGTGTGTCTTTTAAAGTTTTAATAATCACCAATTGAAGCTGAAGAGCTTTTTTGATGGGATTGTTTTTGCAAGCCTGCAAGTCTGGTAAAAGAGATGAGTTTTTCAAATATTCAGACAGTGAAAGGCATGGTCGTCCTAGTACATGACGTTTCAGGAGGCTGTGTTAAAAGACGGTGTTTAGAATATATAGAGTGACATGTATGCTTGCTGTTATTTCAGATTTATAGGAGAGGTTTATTAACAGACATCATCTCTGACCACTGCTGAAACACTAGCTCCTTTTTTAGGTGCTAAAATAGGAGCTGAGCTCTTTGTAAAATCTAGAGAACACTGAGTGCTTGAAAATGTATCTGAGCTCATTTGAAAGTTTGTAATGAATGCAGGTAACAATAGTGTGCCTCTTAATTAAAAATCTTTTGAATATAAATAGTTATGAATTTTGATTCTTGCAAAATTGCAGAAAGTATGCTTTTTATTATGGGACAGCATGTGACATCCACACATCAGCAGACCTCTTGAAAAAAAATTGGCTACTTCCAAAGTAAATCACTGCTTAGCACAAGTGAACCCAGCACCAAGTAGCACCAGCCAACCCAGTAATGCTACACCAAAGTATTTAATATAATTTCATTTGGAAATGCAAAGCAGTTGTCTCAACATGGAATTTCTGTTCCCAAGGACCTAAGGAACGTGTTAGAGGTTTTTTACTCCTTAGTAAATAGAATACAAGATCTGCTGTCCCTCTGGCTCTTCTTTCCTGAACTTTTGCATATTGCATCTAGGTTGCAGTAAATGTTGAAGACTGAGAACATCAAATGTGATGTGTTTTCCACTGGTCGCAAACCACTTGCAACTTCCTTGGAAGAAATGGTGGGGTTTTTCATCCATTTCTTCTATGAAATTGCTACTGTTGTTAAAATGTTTTGCTTAAGGAATGGTGGAAAGTAAAACCCAATTTATTTTTTAACTAGTAACAACGTCAATGCTTTCAATTTCACTCAGACATGAGATAGCCCTGTATCCAGTGCTGCATAGCTCATGCAGTTGCCTGTTGGGCCAGAGAGCTCTCTCCTGCTGCCATTTTGGGTGAATGTGGCATCTGCATTGCGAGTGAAATCCATATCAGGATTTCTTTGTACTTTTTGCTCTGCAGTAAAAGTCTTTGAAGGAAAGACATGTGTTCTTAAGTAATATCAAGATTATTAATGTTGTCTGTTTGAACCATGTTAGCATCTGCTCAGTAATCTCTAAATGCTGTTACTTTTCAACAGTGTCCTGTAACAAATTAAAGAGAAACTTAAATTTATACTTGATAGGATCCCAATAAAGGAGGGGCTTTCAGTTCTATTTTCATTATGCATCAGCGTATATCTTGCTGAAAAGTGCTATTCATCCCCATTAGACAAATATAGTTGGAATTGTTGCAGTTATATGCCACACATCAACACCTGCTTGTTTCCTTTCTTATTAAAAATGTGATATGCACAGGAATCTAGTTGCATCTAAAAAGGTGAAAATAGGTATCAAAAGCAAATCAGAGATTTTGTAAGAGTGCACTGGAGCATACCTTCCAAAGTATCACTTCATAAAGCAGATCTATAGAAGCTAGACCCTGGCATGTATTTTCAAATGAAGCCTCTTAGCATGTTGAGGCTGCTTTTTGTGACCTAATGGTGATTTTAAATGGATAGATTTAACTAGAGAGGTTTTCTTGCACATGACCTTTAAAAGGGAAAAAGAACAATGTTAGCATTCAACCCAAACCCTTTAGTCTGTCACTTTGTATACCATATCATTACTAGCAAAATTTAAAGGAAAACTGCACCCATTTCACTCAGCCCAGCAATATGAAAGTTCATAGGCTAAGAAGCACTTGTCACCATTTTTTAAATTACAATTGGCATTCCTGAGGAGGCAGCCATTTTACTGAAATATGATCTATCTATTCTCTCTATCTATCTGGCTGTCCAGCTGGTGTGTTTGAGAATATCTATCCCACACCCTAGTGTGGAAGTGGTACCTGAATTGAAAAAACATATAATCGTCCATAGATGATGTTCTTGCATTGTGGAGTGCAGCACGGGATGTGGATGAAAACACGTGCTTCCTCTCTTTTGGAAGAAATTGGGCTGTTACAGGGTGGATTTGGACTGTCTCATGGACAATTTGGTACATTGGGACTTTTTTAGTGACTCTGCTTTCCTGTTTCTGAATGCCCCCTTTGGTTCAAATCAAGTAATTCCCTAGCCTGTGTGGTTAAGAAAGCAGGTTTTGGTTGGAAAGAAATCATAAACCAACACAATGATATTTGTGTTATTATGAATGTGGCCTGAAACAGCAACCTTGTGAGCAATTGGGGGCCCCATTTTATCTCAATGGCCTGCTAACTTGGAGCAACCCTGCTGGCCATAAAGTTTTGAAGACAAACTTTTTGCTTCCCATCTCCTACTTTTATTAACTTCTCTTGTAGTATGTATGGACTCTAAACAGGGTGGTGTGCTGCTAAATGTCACAAATGCAAAATAAAAGTCTGACCCTTCCACGGAGAGCTCACAATGTGAGTGAACATGTCAGAGAAAAAGTTCATAAGAAGAGAGTACAGCATGTGTTATTAAATGAGCAATGATTAAGAAAGCTCTTTATTTTAAAGGCAGTGAAATGAATGACATGCAGGTAAAAGAACACTGCACTACAAGAGTTGCCTAGCTCTGATGTGCTGTTCATGCCATTTGTAGTGTAGAAGACCAGAATGCTGCACGATGACTGTCTGCAGTTTACTGTAGTTCATCTTCAGTCCTGGGTTCAGCAAATTGCTGGAAACGGGGCAAGCGCATAGCTCACCATAATTAGGGCCATACCTGCTGGAAAGATGTGTGACCTCTCGGAGAGCTGACATGGAAGAAAGAATATCAGGCTGCAGATACCATTTGGAAACCCAAGAACAGCACCACCTTGACATAAATCCACATAAGCCAGAGATAGGCCTTGGGCAGTTCTGCTATAAAGTGTGCTCGTAAAAATGAAGGCCGGTGTCCCCAGTCATGTATTGGTTCAAACTTCTTTAAGTGCTTTTAGGAATTCGACTTTTGGTATTTGGCTGAATCATGAAAAGCAACGTGGTGTCTTATCAAGCTGGTATGGAGGCACTAATTGTTGGGTTTGACATCATTTGCAATACTGGCACTGAGGAAGCTGTAAAGGACAGGTTATTTGAGTTCATCCGTTGTTCAATATTGTTTTAAAGATCTATACAAATTATGTGTAATTAGCTAGTACTGCATCTGTGCTGAGTTGCACTAACACCATTAAAGACAATGAACGTTGACTGATTCTTGTTGCTGAGGTTCTTTTACTAGTATGTTTCCTTTCATGGGCTACAACTTCTCACAGCTAGATCTTCTCACCAGTTTCTGTCTTTGATTTAATGCAGATATTTTCAGAAGACACACACTGCTGTCACTAGACCTAAGACATCTTGATTATAATTAGAAATACTGAAAAGTACATTGAACTAAGATTTTCAGGCAGCTGCTCATACAAACTTTTAGATCGTTGAGCTGAGCAAAACTGGTATTGCTTTTCTTTAAAGAAAATATTTTTCTCCTGAAAACATGAATTCTTTGGAATAATAGGTAAAGTGTCCCTGTTGCTCATAAACATCTTATTTATGCATCTTCACTGTTGTGATAAATTAACTGGGTTTGTTTTATATTTCCCTACAGTTTACTTTAAATAATCCCTCACAGTCTTTCACCACAAGACCACATAAGATTCCTTTTTTAATACCCAGAATGCTGAAATAGCATTTTGAGCACAGACTGTAATGCATAACAAGTGTATAATTTCTTATTGGGAATGCTGTGCAAAAACTTGTTTTCCTATCAGCCAGTCTAAATTTTTTGCTTAATTCACTAGAACCCTTGTGTATCTACAGGGGCAATTTATAATTAGAGCTGCAGCAAGCAGTCTGCTGGAGAGGCATACGTTCATGGACAAGCCTGTTAGGCTATGCTCCAGATCTGAGCCCCTACACGCCTCCATTTGGCCAACAGCCTTCAAGCTGAGCTTATAGTTTAAGGAGGGATTTTTCTTGACTAATATGAGGAGAAAAAAAAATAAAAGAAGAAAAAAAGCAAGTTCCCTAAGCTCTGGACCCCTCTGCAAATGAGCTAGGAGAGAGGTGTGCATGCCTCTGTGTGTGTTTGAAATTATTCGTCTGTATTAACAAGGGTTCTGCGCAGTTTGGTGCAGGAGGTGGTGTCTTTTATTCTGCTAAGCATCATGCACATTTATGGCACTATATAAATAATAGTAATACAGCAATAATCTAAGTAATTCCACCAAGGTCTCACACTCCAAAGATTACCCCCATGATTCTGATTTTTAAGTGCATCACATTGAACAGGAGACAAGGGAAAGGAGGAAATAAGAACCCAGATTCTCTATTTGTGGCTGATTCAGCACCAGGGGGTGAACATGGCTTTGCATACTACCAAAACTTCTGCATGCTTCTAAAAGAGTCTCCTGATGTTGCTTGTTATTTTTCTTGTATATGTTTCTGCCGCAAAACCACAGAAAAGGAGGAGTGGTAGGAGTGCAAGGGAATAGAGAAAGAAATTAGAGATGAGGCACGTGAATTACATAATTTTGTTACTGCTGAACAAATAAGAGATTTACATTCTAAGTACCACATTCTGCTGAAATTGGTGGGAAGCTTTCCAGTGATTTTGGATGAGGACAGCAGTTAAGTCATCAGGCAATACTACTACCACAACGATTCCCACCGGTTACTTCCAAAGCAGAAGTTTCCACTGCTGTTGCTATTTGTTTAAAACTAAGGCCCATCCTGGAGATAAGGTATTTTCAGTCATCCTTTTTTGCCTTCCATTTAATTTTCCTGCCCCCCACCAAGTCTCCAGCCTTCAAATCTGTGAACAAAATTTCTATATTAACATTCATACAGCTTTGGCTCACAAGCTTTTCAGGCCTTTACAAGCTTTACAGGCTTTCATAAGCAGAAGAAAATCTTTGCTGTCAGAATAACTGTTTCCCTTACTCACCTTTTCTTCCTTATGTCTTTAATTTCTCAAGGAGTTTGAAATACCCTTTATGTCTTTCTCTGATAGATACAGAATCATCTCTATTCTGTATAGCATTTGTCTACTTCTTCAAAACATTGAATTATTGGCAGGCTAATCTATAAAACGGGAACTAAATATGCTTATGTAAATTTTTACAGAATTGCAACATTTTGAATATAAGAATTGTTGTCTTCTCTTTAATGTGTAGTTTATGTTTGACTCAATACATAGGCTTAGATTAAAAGACTGTATATGCATTGAAGAGAAAAGCCTTGGGGCTTTCAGGATTCTGAATTTGGTCCAATTTTGATTCAGGAGAATCAAACTGTATTCTTCAGTGCTCTTTATTCACCATCAAAAATAATTCCTATATTTGCAAGTGGCAACAAGAAAAAAAAGTTTGGTTCAAAATAATTGGGTAAGGTGCTTTTCAAGAGAATTAATGTACCAAGAGCTGCTAAACTTATTGCACTTAAAAACACAAATAAGAGTGTTGGACAGAAGTTGTCAGTAGGTGGTCTCTTAATATCTCGCCAGTTTTGAAGTTATGAAAAGGAGCAAGACTTTTTGAAATCTAGAAAAGAAAGAAAGAAAAGCTAGAAACCAAGTGAAAGAGCAGAGTCGCAGCACCGGTGACCCGAGAAACCTCATTGCTCCACTTATACTGGCACAATGTCACGTTCTCAGCCACTCCATCACCAGCAAGGGGAAAAAAAAGCTTTTCCTTTCCTTTTAGTCAAAGGCAGTGGGTAAGCAGAGCACGCGGTTCAGAGGGTCATTAAAAAGCATCAAAGGAGGCAGCCTCATGATGGTAATAAGACGGCTGCAAGGAAATAAAGTGGGCATTGATCTGCACTATCGAGTGTGACATTTTAACCGAAGCTAAAAGCCAAGAGCAGATCTAGCCCTCTTATTCATCTGCCTGCCTGTTTTAGTAAATTGTCTTTTTTTTTCCTCCAACCAGTGGCCTCAGAGGTCACTTCATATTAGCTGGCTTGTTAATACCGAGGCAATCAATACTTAATCAACAAGTAATGGGATTTTGCAGTCATCCTGTATGATCTTTCAATAAAGCCCCGAATCTATCTCAGCCCATTCAGAGCCTGACTAAAGGTGCACGATTGCTGCAGAGCAGGGATTTGATGGTCTGATGCTCTTAGGCTGATCTGCATCTGATTAAGACACCATGCAGCCACTGTCCTTCACCCTTTTGTTCCTTTATCCCCGTATAATGTAGCACAGCACAGAAATTCGTCATCTTAGCTTTTAGATGCAACAGCAAAGGAATTAATATTTCCTTAGTGCATGATGATCCAGCCTCTTGGTCATGATATGCAACCAAAAAAACAGCACAGGGGAGGGAAATTACAGGAGAGACAGTGATGGGTTTCATGTATTGCCTAAGAAAACGCAGTTATAACGAATGGGTCCAAATCAGGCTTTTCATCTTAACCCACTCTATTCTCCTTACTGAGAAGGATGTGCTAATGTAACAGATGTAGTCACTGGACATCGCTATATGAAAATAGGCATTACAGATGATTCACTGGGTCAGGAAAAAGGAACAAAAGCCAAAATTACAGGCTTCTCGAAACATCCATCTCTTTTCAGACCTCCAACTATGTTGTTGACAAGGCTTGAGGGTAGCACAGTTTTAGGCTAATTGCTTTACCTACCCTGATGAAACATCCCTTCTTCTGCCATTGTTCCCAGAAACTCTGTGCTAATACTGTCCAAGGATGAATCCTGAGATTTGACCAGAAAAAAAAGCCCACAGTTTCTGCTCTGCAAAAGCAGTGAGAAAAGCTGGGAAGAGGAACAACTGTAGACATAAATGTTAGGGTCCTGTGGCAAACTTTACCAGCTGTTTCCTGCTTCCTGCTTCTTGGACTTAGAAGAAACATTCATCGAGAAAGGATTTGTCCAAGAGAACAAGTGAGTAAAATAGCAATAATGGAATGTGAAAAAAAAGATGATTGCTGACATAAAACATGGATACCAAACTAATGCAGCTTCAAGGGGGCACCTGCTCCTTCAATGGCAGAAGTGACGCATGGCTGCTGATGGCAAGGACTGTGCTAGGGAGAGTTGCCTTTCTCTGTGCACAGAATAGGAACCTGGTATTTGTGCCTTTTTGTTCGCTCCCATTATTGGCAGAAGGGTGGCACAAAGTATGCATGTGTATGAAAACACTCTTCTGAGTCACTGTGTCTGTTATTTTTGTGGATATGAATTTCTGGAAAATGAGCCTGTGTTTCCCATTTTCCACTCTCCTCAGGGGCTGGGGAGTTCACACAGCTTCAAGCAATGGCCTTTCTTTCAATTTTGAGTTGCCATTTTCTTCCATACTGTTGAATTTGTTTCACCTACACTACCTGCCTGTGCAGTGTGTCTGCACATGCAGCACTGATGGTGCAGGCAGCAGGAGTGTGGTGGGGAAGTATCCTGCCTGTCCTGTTGAATAGGGCACAGGAGGGAACTGCATCACACGTGAGATGTCTTGGGCACCTCTGTGTCAGGCTGCAAATGCCACCCCTGGAGCTTAGGAAGTGCACACTGGTTCATATCCCAGGTGGCCATTGCAGAGAGGAGAGAAGTAAAGCAGCTCACAGAGCCTACTCCTGTTAGATATATTGAGAAGATATTTTTAAATTATCTCTAGAGTATTTTGGTTGGTACTGGTAGCAAAAGCAGCTCACAGGTTCACATCCTTTCTTCCAATATGGATGGCAGAAAAGGACTCTTTTATTTCAGTGTGGAGGCATGCAAGGGTATGGATCACAGCTTTGTTTTCTGTGAGTTCCTCTTGGGCGTGGTGAGTGGCTGGGGCCTGCGTGAAGGCAGGCAGGGTGGAAAGAGCCCTTCATTCCAGCAGGTTCAAGTTTGCAGTAGGTGGGTAGTGGGTGTGCTACACATGCAGAAGGTACAGGGTATGCTTCACATGATGGGTTCATAGTACCCCAGACACTGCATGTGCTAGCTGTGGCCACAGTCCCCTTTGGACAGACCGTTTCTGCTATGAGCACATGCCAGAAATGATCTGTCCATGCCTGACAGCTGAGTGCTGTGGTTGTTCCCATTTCAGTAAGCACTGAAAACAGGAGGAAACCATTTTTATGCCTACACAAAAGCCAGGATCAACTTGGGCCAGTGTGTGAACAGTGATTGAGTGGTATTGGGCAAAAATCAGGATTGGCTCACACATCAGTCCAATCCTTTAATCAGAATGAATTGAACTCTAATCTACTTCTTGGCAATGAACAAATAGGCAGTGTTGGATATGGATGCTATTCTGTTTCATGGATATATGTGTTTGTGCAGAGTATGGGGGTGCGGGTTAAAATTAGAGCTGTGTGAGCCCCGTAGGGTTCCATTCATGATGAGGTTTGCAAACTAATCTGTGTTGCTTGATTTACAGGCATTGGATACAACCCAAACCTTGTAGATTTGTTTGAAGGGTTTTGTGTGATGTGGGGATAGGAGCTCCATCTGTACTTGCTCACTTGCATTTTCCCTGAGCTAACCTTCCCTAGATAAGGCAGGAAGATC
Organism: Jacana jacana; assembly: GCA_013400555.1. Classification (NCBI taxonomy): domain Eukaryota; kingdom Metazoa; phylum Chordata; class Aves; order Charadriiformes; family Jacanidae; genus Jacana; species Jacana jacana. The sequence goes on from VZTM01029226.1 coordinate 29,322, forward strand.
TTAGAGTTTCATGGTGAATAGTTGCATAGAAAGGAGCCAACACTTTTGGCTTCACTGGTTGTCCTAACAAATGCTGAGTTTCATGAGTTCTGTGTTCTTTTTAAAAAGACAGTCACCAGGTAATGATTTATTTGTTCTTCTCCAGAACTACCATTACTTCTCTTCCACAGCTGTTTCCTGGCTGGATCTTAGGTCATGTATTTGTTCTCACCTCCTCAAAATATCACTAGAGAGACCCTGAGAAACTATTAAGTCTCTTATTCTGTGATCCCTGTGGAAGGACCAGGAATACAACTAGTGTATTGCGTGTCTTGAAGCTTCTGTTTTATAGCATTTATGTTAATTGGAGATAATTATCACTTTGAAAGGGATGCTGGGACAAGTCTCAATTTCTGATGGCAGAATGGGAAACTTCCATACTTTGGAACGGTTTATGCAGCAATGGAAGAGTCAGTCGAGCAAGAACCAACTAAATGATTAAATATAACAAATATCAGCTACTAGAAATTCATGTTGAATTGTAAAGCATATTGAGAATTGCAAAAATCCTAGTTGTAGCACTTATTTTGGCCTATTTTACCTGTAGATCCTGAAATCACTCTTTGCCTTGCATGGGAAGATAAACCTGTTAGCTCTTAAATTGTTATGATAAAGCCAAGAATGTCTTTATTTGAGTGAACTTTAAACCTTCAAACCCCATGTAGTGCCATGTTGTCATTAACTACTGTGGGCCAGGTTTTCAAAGAGAGGCAGGCACATTTCTCTAAGAATTGGAGACTTTTCCTCTTTCATAGAGCACCTGCTCAGGATCTGAAGCAATAGCTGAGCAGTCTTGAGTGCAGTGTCTTCAGGGGCTAAAGTATCCCTTTCTAGGAGATGGCAATCAGGTAACCCTTGCACATATCTCTTTTCTGTGCTGTAGCTATCTGCTGCCAGAATCAATAGCAGCTGTAATGACCGAGCACATGGATGACACACCTAACAGTGAGACTTACGTGTCAGTGAGCTGGGGCAGGCTGGGGGAAGCTGGCAAGTTACACCTTGGAGGTGAGGAAAGCTGGAAATTAAACAAGGGAGGAGAACTCAGAAAGTGTACTGTCTCAAGAGATGACTGCTAAGGACAGGTCTGCTTCAAGTTCCATGTTGCTATCACCAATGCATCACTGTCCTGCTGCACTCCTGCTTTCCCCTTCTGCAGGGGTGCAGAAGTTCGCCCAGGTAGTCCCGAGCTGAGGGGAGCCCATACTGCTCCACCAGCTGAATCTGCACTGCTCAAGTATTGCTATGGGCACCCTCAGGCTGAGTGGAGCTGCCATTTGCCCCTACAGTCTTCTGCCAGTGGTTTTACCCCTGTGATATGGCTGTGGGCAGAAGCAGATGGTATTGCTAATATCGTGCAGTGGTTGGGCCTTCAAGCAAAAAAAAGAAAAATGTTGCTGTTTTTCAGAGTTGCCATCGGTCACCAGTTCTGCATCATTGGTGAGTTTGGGGCTGCATCTCTCCTTTCTCTTGAGCAGGCAGTTATCTGCAGCTTAGTTTGCCACACTGGAGTGTTGCAGGTTTAACTCAGAGGATTAGGAATTGCTCTGGACAGTGTTGCTGTTAGCAGGGGGGTTTGAACTCTGACTGGGAAAGATCAACAAAGTGTCTCATATGCATTTTGTAAGCGATGACAGACTACAGCAAGTTACCAGGAGGCTATATTAGGTAGAAATCTTACATGTAGCTTGGACTGGGATAAGAGGAAAAGTAGAGATAGGGAAGAATATGTGACTATTTTTGTCCATCAGCCAGATACCTATTGGTCAGTTTGTTACCGAGGGTGCCTGAAAAGGTCAGCAGCAGCTCAGTGAGCTGTGCTGCCAAACGTGCCTGGGCTAAACCAAAGCATTCATTCCTGAACAAGCCAGGCAATCTCACAACTATCAACGGTGAGCTGCAATGTGGACAACGACTATCCAATTCTTGTGTTATGGACATGTTGGTACTAGTCAGTTATGACACCTTTTATCAGTTCAAGAAAATGGCCTTGTTTTCTGCAGTGCATCGTTTCTTTTCTGCTGGGTTTCGATAGGGTGTACTTCAGTTCAAGCTGTGTGCCTTGCACATAAAGCAAGCTACTGGAGTCTGCTTGCAGGCTGACCCCTTTGCACTGAGACAGGACAATGGCAGTGTGACCTGCATTACTCAAATTCCAGCCTTCACAGAGCTGTCATCAGCATGCCTGGAAAATTAATGTCATTACGCTGTCGCTCGAGGCTTGGCATGACTGCTTCTCGCCTGCCTGGGAGAGGAAGCCAAGGCGGAAAGTGAATATTGTGGCTTACTGCTGCAAGGGAGGGACAAGCACTGCTGAGAGCTGATGGGATATTTGTCTTCATGAGTTTTGCAAATGGAAGTCTGCCCTCTCTGTTTAGTATTCTAAGCTTTTGTGTGTTTGCAGCATGATCTTTCAGTGGTTACTGATTCTGTGCTAACTAGGGACTGATTTGACCGCTCTTATTCAATATGGTGTTGCGACACTTTCCGATTTCCACAGGGCATTATCTTGAACAAGAAGGGTAAGGGTGCAACAGTTTTTCTTCCCTCTTGATTTAAATACATTTCTTCCACCGTTCTCCCCTGCAACATTTGTTTGTAGGGCTTCTTAACATGAAACAAACTCATACCGTTAAACCCAGTGAATGGAGCTTTTAGTATATTTCTTGTCCTCAGCAGCAGTGGCACTCAGCAAACTGAATACCTGCTTGACTCTGTGTCGTGGTTTCAGCCAAAATTACCAAAACCAGACTGACAGATGGTCCTCCCTCATCCAAAAAAGAAGGGAGAGGAAAAGGATAAGGAAATTTATGCGTTTAGAATAAGTCAACTACTTTAATGAAGTATCAATACTAAAATTAAAACAAAAAAATAAAAGGACGAGAATAATGAAATGGATACAATATATACAAAATCGTATGCACATGAAGCTCCCAGGATGACAAACACATCACCAGCAGCATCAGGAAAAGTCCCAGACTGGACTTGGTGATAGACGGGAACTGGATTCCAGATCTGGAATGGTCGGATCAGGGTCAAAGGCAGACGAACAGACAGGGTCGTCCTCAGACATTGGCCATTGAAGAATAAGAGTTGACCCTTTGATCCCTCAGCTTTTATACTGAGCATGATGCTGGAGGGATGGAATACTCGAGTTGGTCGATTTTGTGTCACCTGCCCTGTCCACTCCTCCCTACAGATGTGACCCCTCTATGCTTTTTCCACTTCCAACACTCCAACGGGGCAAATAACAAAATTACCTGACCTTGTTTGTTACAGCAATAAGTATAAGCAAGGGCGTCTCTGCATACCATTCCTTGGTATAATCTGGAGAACAGTTTCTGAACAATATGCAGTTAATTTCTGAGTTTAGTCTGTTAGAAGAGGCCCAGCTAAAAAAGTAAAACTATAAAACAGAAAATTGGTTCTTTTTACCTCAAACCAGGACACTATGCAAGGGTACTAAGCATCCTCACATCAGCCTTTCAAGTAACTTGGGAGACTGGTTTTATTTGCAGGTAGGTAGAAAAACCACAAGAGAACAAAGGAGCAAGAGAGGAGAGAAAGGGACATTGCTGTCTCTTCTTGTTCCATTGCACCAAGCCAGCCCTCTGCTGCCTTTTCTACCCTAAAAATACAATGAGAAGCCACAGAGGAACCTGCTTCCTCTGAAATAAGAACCAAATAATAGACCCTTGTGGGGCAGCATGATTTGTCTTGTATCAGTCCCACAGTGTGATCCCTGCCCAGTGCTGGAAGTTGACTCTGAACTTCCCTTGTATCCACACATTCCCTGATATCAAGCAAGTGGTGTCTTAAGTCTCAGTATTTCAGATGTGAGATTTTAGGTGATGCAACTTATTTTGAGTTTTCTACCACTTTTACCTGCTTTAGTTTAAGCTGGTTGTGGGAGCACCGAAGTGCTGAGAGAACAGTGTTTGGCTTTCACAACAAGCCCCATCCTATAAAATCAGCAAGTAAAAGAAATCTTGCCTGACAGAGGGAGCTTTCAGGGCAAGGACAAAATGGCAAGATCTCCTAGCCAGGTAACTTCTCTGTGATGAGGAAGTTCAGAAGTCCATAGAAAAGCTGTAAGACATTGATTAGTATCACCATACAATAACTAACTGTGCACATGACATTAACCAGCAAATATCCTCTCTGCGTGTTGTTGCATTATTTGTTTGTTTGCATTATGAATATCCAGATCAATAAGACCAAATTCCTAACTCTTCATCTTCCTTTTAATTATCAATAGAAAAAGTCCTGTTCCATGGAAATGTGAGTTAAATAATGTGGACTAATAGAAGAGACTGACATGTACTGAAAAATACATAAGAAGGCAGATATTGCTCTTGTACCTATTACACACACATGCAAACCTGCACCATAAATGCATTCTACCTGGCAAGTTGTTTCTTTGGCTTTAGCATTGTGGCAGTGGCACACAGAAGTAACAAAACAACAGTGTACATGGTACACTGACCTCTGCTAAACAGTTATTTACTTGACTGTTTCTGCTAATATCCCAAAAAGTTGCAAGTACAAAGCATTATCTTTCCTCTTTTTTTGTTTTTCCTTCTCTTCTTTTTCAATTGCTAGCCATCCAGGACTCACTTAAGGCAAAAACAAATCACATCCTGAACAACACAAGGGACCAACATTAGAGGGGAAGGCTCTGCAGGGGGAGTGGATGGGGTACTGTTTGGAGCAGATCAGGTGTGTTCTCTGAAGGACCCAGGGACCTCCCAGTAGAATAGGAAAAGACAGCGTTTCGGTGCCAGAAGCAGAGCTGGCCTGGCAGCACTGCAGAGCTGTCCAGCTCTGGAAGCTCAGGTGTCTCCAGGCATGCACATGGCAGCTCTTGTTATCTCTCAGCAGTGACATCCTGTGCCTTTCACACTTGATTTTTGTTCTCAGAAAAAAAAAACACACTTCAATATTCAGGGCAAAACTGTGCTCATTTGTAAATGGGTCTGTGAAAAAATAATGCCTTTTTAACATGCTGCTCCACCTCGCTGCCTTAGCAACTGGGGAAATAGTGGAGCGTCTCTTTAACTTTTATATCTACAAGTCCTTTCTTAGGGTCCCATTTTATTTTAGATAACTTCTGCTTGAGTGTCTCTTTGTCATAATGTCATTTAATGTTTGCACTGGGAGTCCTTTATTCAAAGGGAATTTTTGATCGATGGCATATCAGGAGCTACTGTTCTTGGCCTGGGATAGCTGAGAAATGTGGAAGGGGCTGAGCGGAGTGTCTGTGTTTATATTTGAGGGAAGAGGCCCATCTGGACTTGCTCTGCCTTGTGCCTTGCTCTATAGAGGTCCAGTTGCAAAATGACAACTTTCTTTCACAATGACAATTACTTCTGAATAAGCAGTCATGCCTAGCAGTCACTGCCTGATTGCTAATATTTACCTTGCTTTATTACATTACTGTAAACTTTGGTTGGCTATCAGAGCCAGTTGATGACTGTGACAATTTGGAATCTGAAGGGCTCTTATGAAATTAAACACCGCCTTTGCGTGCCATCCGAGCCTCTAGCTGGGCAAGTGAAAATAAATGTTCGAAAGGTTGTACTTTATATAGCCACAGACTTGACCTCTAAGTGCCTTAAAAGGGCTCACATACTTAAAGGTGCATTACCAGGCCTTACACTAATTCACTGTGATAGCTAAAGTGCTTTGTGTATACCACAAGAGACCAGAAGCCCTTGAGGATCCTTTAGAGCAGAGCATGTGGGCAGTTAACATTATTCAGCTTGAATTTTGTATTTGCAGCCAGTCATGAGTGAAAGTAGGGGTAGACTATTTGCATATTGTTTTGGTGTAAAGCTAGAAAAATGCTTCCATATGTGTAAGTCATGTAACTTCATCATGTGTGTTTCTTAGATGCCTGGAAAACCCTAAATAAGATGAGGCTGTTTCTTTTTCTTTTCTTATTTTTCCTTTTCTTCTTTTTCCCACTGAGAATTTCTTGGGAGCATTCATCCCTCCCTCTCTTTAAGTTTGCTGGTCTAAGCAGGAATACTTGAGACTGATTTTAATTCTTAACTAGATGGACATGATTTATTAATTCGCATTTGAAATAACAATTGCAGTCAGAAGGAATCAGCTGAAAGCCTTAATTACATTGGAAAATATGCTTCAGTGTAGCATGGCCCCATCCAGCTTTCAGAATGCATAATTATCATCATTTTTTAATTTTTATATTTGAAAAATTGTGATAGAGACCAGACTCTGCTGGCTACTCGCACTGCTTCAAAGCAATGCCTAAATCAGAAGTGAGTCTTTAAATAGATCATTTTCTTTGTTGCTTGTTAGTGCCCAACCACATATGTAGATTTACTGTGCAGGGTTTGGCCTCAGTGTTTTGCGTATTATTTTTAAATCTGAGCCAACTAGCAGTTTCTGTGCCCAATTCCAAGGAAAAAAAGATGTTAACTGTGAATGCACACTGGCATATGAGCTGAGATTAGGTAATTTGGGATCACTCCATAGAAATCACATATGGGCTTTGGAGACTGGGAATTCATTCCTGTTCAAACAGTGACCAAATGGGGAATAGGGAAGCAAGATCAAGGTAATTAAGAAACAAAAACCAAACCACTGAACTTCCTGAAAGAAAAAATGCGCCACAGAATAAAGAAAAAAAATACCAAAACTTCCTTGCCTTAATCTTGAAAAATATGACAGTTGAGAGAGATATTGGCCTATTTAACTCAAATGAGGTAAGACATGAGCACTTCTAGCTATGGTTGCAATTCCTATCACCATTCTGTCTCTTAAGACTTCTGAGTATTTTCTTCATTCTGTGTCTGTCTTTCTTCATTCCATTTTTGTTGTTTTCTCATCATCTTTTATCTTTCTCCTGACCCTCTTGCCCTTACTCTGTTATCTAGGTAAGCTATTTGTTAGGTTCACTATAAAACTGGTACTAGTTAAGGGAAACTGATGTAAAGTCAGTCCATTTTGAGATGATTACTTGTTTTTATTTTTGAGTTTAAGAAACCAAGAAAATTTGTGCAAAGTCCCCTTAAAGATTTGAGTTTAAAAGGAAATCTAACTGTTGCAAGTCTTTGTTCAAAACTGTGATTTAGCAAAAAAATGATCATAGCCCTGGTCTGGCATTGGACGTAAAACCAAGGCTGAGAGATGCCTGGAATAGGTTTGCTCATTTTCAATTATGAATACGGATGCAGTAGGACTGAAGTAAGGTCCAGAGGAGCCCAGCTTTCAAGGTAGAAAACTAAGAGCAGGTCCTCATGATTAGCAAGGCTGAGATCCTACTTCATGGCTTATGCCAAGGCCTCTTCACAACCTTCACTTGCAAGTAATTTCCATTTTCCGGTATGCCCTGACATCCTGGAGGAAAACTGGCACCTGACAGATACAGAGCTACAGAGTAGACTACAGAGTCTATTTATTCAGTGTAAAATATTAGATAAAGTGTGGGTTGGCTTATGGGAGAACAGTATGAATGGCAACATGAAAACCTAATGCCTCAATATCCTGCACACAGTGAAAATTACTTCATGGTGTGGTTTCATGTTAAGACGAGATGGTGGAGCTGTAGAACAAGGAACTGTTCAATTCTTTGTTAGCTTTTCCTGACCATCTGTAAGGAACAGGAGCCCTTCTCCCTTAGCATCTCCCCAGTCTCAGTCCCTCAAGACACAGCACAGAGGAGATGTGAAGCAAAAGGTAATAGGTGATCATATGGGATACTGCAGAAGATGGATGGAGAGGGCTGAAGTGGAAAACGAGCAGCTGAAGGAGCTCATAGTTCAGCTTGAATATAATCATCTGAATAGAGAGAAGAACCCAATACAAAACCTCATCTTAATTAGACAAGAGAAGTTTTATAATGCTCATCTGTTTAAGACCAGAAGAGAAGCTATAGATTGGTATGTGGCAGACACCACAAAAACTGTAGGGTTATTTTGCTGTTTTAACATGGGTTAAAGCAGCACTCTCAGGTATTGGAAAACATTAAAACTTTTCACTGGCAAGACAATGCTGTATGAAGTGTCCTAAGGAAAGTTAAACTTTCTGATGAGAAGGCTACTCAGAATCAGAGGCAGGCATCACAGACTATGTAGGCTCCGTCAGTGTAGGAGAAGAAATAACTTTTTTGCATCTTATTTACAAGGCTCTGGATAAGGATCACAGTTTGTTTACTAAGCAATTAAGAAAATAGATTAACAAATACTGAAAATATATATTTTCCCCCTATGAAAGGTCTCTCCCCAGGCTTTTTCTGAAACAGAGTAGTCTGAAATCATACACAGGAGTGCAGGAGTAATTGGTTAAAACAGCGAGAAGGAAATATCACTCTGTGTCCTTGAATAATGTTAAAGGCTGTTG
>VZTM01029227.1:1001-12920 GCA_013400555.1 Jacana jacana
GAAAAAAAAAAAGGGGGGGGGTTTCTATACAGAGGTAGTCTTGCCACAGGGGAAGGCAAAGAAAAACCCTCCTGATCTCTACTTCTAGACTGTGGTTCAAATCTATATCATTATCAAAGCAGAAAGTTGTTACTGCATCATGTCTGTGTACATGACATTTATCTGCTTGTTATAGTCATATTTTCTGTAGTGAAGTACTGGGTAATTAATTCTTTCAGTGTCTGGCACTAGATTACAGTTATATTAGATGTACCAAGGTGTTGAAGATGCCATTCAGATGTTCTGTTCTCTTGTGGGAGAGTTCTTTTTGAGCAAAGTAGATGTAGCAAATTTCTACTGTAAGTGTCAGTTTTACTACAGAACAGGCTTTGCTTTCCAGGATCCCTGGATTGTAAAAATCAAGGAGATGCAAAAACAGAGACAAAAAAATCCACCAGCTAGTAAACTGGAAGGTAAAAAACATTTTATAATGTGACCAGTAGTAATGTAAGAAAATAGATAGCAGAAAATTAATTTTACCCTGTTTTCAGCTCTCTGGGGTATTCAGAAGAAAAAATAAACATGTTCTTTATTCACAGTCCAAGCTAAGACAGTTTCACAGACAGCAGGTTATCAGATTATGAATTTCAGATATTTCAACCAGATGTATGATTCATATATAAATAATAAATCATTCTACAAGCCATATAACTTCATTAATAAATACAGCTTGTATTTCACATAGGCTAGAAATAACTCCCATTTACATTTTTTATTACAGTAGTTACAAGTATCATCATCTCTCTTCTACCCACAAACTATCATGGCTACAACAGCACTACTGTGTAAAAATCACCTGTTTAGTAGTTCAATTGATTCTTTCAGTGATCTTTCAATGTTTGAGCCAATGCCCATCAGCATTAACTGAGAAACCTGTATGTATGACTATTTGGAGAATTATTTAGTTTCAAAGATACAGTGAAGGTATAAAATTGCTATATTTTGTTTCACAGTATGAATTGCTAAAATAGGTTTTAGTATACTTTTCCCTTGATACAGGTAGCTGATGTTAGTTAACACTTAATGGGAAGCTTATTAAGGTGGAAGGATGTTGGGAACAACATAGGTGACAAAGTTCTTTGATAGGGGTAGATTGCAAGGAAGATTTTTTTGAGTTTGGAGCAATGGAAATTTGCCAAAGAGAAAAATTGGATAAATTAATACTTTGGAGACCCATCTAAAAGGAAGATCCAGAAGATGATCTGGAGAGATGAAGAACAGTAGTGCATGATTTGGCTGCACGACCAGCCAAAGCTGCTGAGATAGGCTGAAAAAGCTCTATGGTCATAGAAAGACCATGGGTTAATCCATTGGGCTTTATCACAGCCAGTGGTGAGAAAACTAAGACAGTGAAGTGCATATAACATTATTTTTGAGCAGAAATATGAACATTTTTAATGCTGTTACATTAAAGAAACGGTGGTTGCAGAAGTGTTTCACAAGTTCTTTGTGAGCTATATTTACCATGTAAATTTTCTGTAAACTGGATGAGAGATCTTCCAGTGCAGATTTCTGGAAAAAGGCTGGTTAAACCGCAAATGCTCCTGTAGGGTCATTACCAAGTCCAGTGGGCAAGGAGCTCAGCTATGATTCTGGGTGTCTGGGGAGGTTTCTAGAAATAGTGGCTACCTCACAAGGGTATATCTGGGAGGTCTGAGTTCAACGCCTTCACCCTGCTTGTACTCTAGAGGTTGACGAATTAGCTAAATAAAGCCCATGAGATTATTTTAAATTACATTAATGACCAAAACCAGCTAAGAAAAAGGAGACATTTTTTACTCCTTTTCCCAAGCATAAGGTTTCATAAAATGGACACAGTTAAATAACTTGGTGCAGAAGGCAGCTTCATTGTTGTGTTCATTAATTGTGCAATATCAACTGCAGTCTCCTGATCAATGTCTTTGGATTTTTTACAAGTGTGGTTCATTCTAGAAAGCTCAGCCTTTGAATATTAGCTTCTCTTTTGCTATGTTTCACCATCAAACATCCTCAGAAGGAACAGGGAAAGGAATTGAAATAAAAAGCTGGAGCAAAGCAGAAGAACAAACAGAGAATATGGTTCCTGATCGAGAAAGCTGGGTGCAGCCCTATCTGATTCTAATTAAAGGCTTCTTTCTTCCAAATATCCACCCCAGAATGCTCCATTCTCTTCACAGAAAGCCCAGAAAGCTGTCTAGCTCTTAAAAGTTTAACTCTTGATGCATTTTCCCAGTACTATGTGGAATTAGCCTCTTTGGTTTTTTAACTCTCATCAGTCAGATGTATGCTGAATTCATGCTGTCAAGAAGAGGCTGCACACCCTGAAACTCCTTGTGGCTGTCTGTGTGGCCCATAAATCTGCCCATGCTCTTTGGGCTTCTCCTGACACCTATAAGAAGTAGTAGTTAGGCTTATGAGTTTGGGGGATTGGTTTGTAGCACAGTCTGAAAAGTATGGCAAGACTTTTGCACTTTTTTTTCACACATAAATTAAGAAGTTCCCGTTGTTTAAGACTCAAGTTGTACACCTCATAGGTCAATTTCCACTGGAAAAGCAGGGTCATTCACAAGCTAAATGTGAAGGCAAAGTCCTACCTAGGGTGAGGGCCAGAGGGCTGCATCTTTGGGGTTTGAGTCCCAGATGGGGATTTGGAATATTACTGTCTCTAAAATGTGCTAGAAAAGATGTCTAGGGTAGGTAGGCTCTATTCTGGACAAGTTTTGTGAAAGTACGAAGGCTTTTGTCTGTGGAAAAGGCTGCTCCATGACTTTGTGGAAGAAGTAAACAATGCATATTTTCCTATCAGCTAGTACTAAAGTCAGTGTTGAAGACAGAGATGAGCCCACTTTCATGGGGGAAATGAAGATACACACAGCAGTAGTCTGGGAACACGCTTCTATGACACTAATGGTTGCCCAACACTATTTTTAAGGCTGCTAGGGAGTGGAAGAGGAATGCCTGTGTATATAGGCATTACATTAGTTGAATGGTAAAGCTGTATAACAAATATACTTGTTACTAGAAATTAATACCAAGCTCAGGGGCTGGTACTGGGACTGGTGCTGTTTAACATATTTGTTGGTGACTTGGGCAGTGGGATTGAATGTACCCTCAGGAAATTCACCAAAAAAACCAAAGTGTGGTTCAATTGACATGCTGAATGTCACCCAAAGGGACCTGCACACGCTTGAGAAGTGGCTTTGTGTGAACCTCATGAAGTTCAACAAGGCCAAGTGCAAGGTCTTGCATGTGAGTCCTGACAGTCCCAATCTCTGCTCCGAATACAGGTTGGGCAGAGAATGGCTTGAGAGCAGCCTTGAGGAGAAGGACTTGTGGGTGTTGGTTGATAAGAAGCTCAACATGAGCCAGCAATGTACGCTGGCAGCTCAGAAAGTCAACCACTTCTTGGGCTGCATTAAAAGAAGCGTGGCCAACAGGTTGAGGGAAGTGATTCTCCACCTCTACTCCACTTTGTTGGGACGCCACCTTGAGCACTGCATCCAGCTTTGGGGCCCTCAACTTTAAAAGGACATGGAGCTGTTAGACCAAGTCTAGAGGAGGGCCACAAAGATGATCAGAGGGTGGAGTACCTCTCCGATGAAGACAAGCTGAGAGAGTTGTTTGGCCTGGAGAAGAGAAGGCTCTTATAGTGGCCTTCCAATACTTAAAGGGAGCCTACAGAAAAGATGAGGAGGGACTCTGTCAGGAATTGTAGCAACGGGACAAGGAGTGACAGTTTTAATCTGAAAGAAGGAGGATTTAGGTTAATAGGAGGAAGAAATTTTTCACTATGAGGGTGGTGAGGCACTCTAAGTGTTCAAGACCAGGCTGGATGGGACTTTGAGCAGCCTTTCCCTGTCCATTGTATGGGTGTTGGAACACCTGAGTTCTCTAAGGTCCCATCTAACTCTAACCATTCTGTGTTTCTAAGTTGTACTTGTGAATACAACTGAATTGTGTATCTGTGGACTTAATAGGACCTGTTTTCTTTCTGTTCTGTGCAAACTCCATGAACTACATTCCAGCTGTAAAATCATTTGTAATAGAGATAAAAAAGACAGAATACATTTAGATTAACTTTCAGTTCCCAAATTATGGCTTTGTTCACATTGTATTCATTGCAAATGAGGCCAATCCCTGTAACTTCTAGACTGTCAGTTGAAAAAAAAAAATTATCCCCTATGTCTTGGGAGTTGAATGACTTTGACATGGTACTATTGGTGTAGACTGTGTAACCCACAGTGCATCTGCTCTTGTTTCTATTAAAGTCATTTCAAAGTCAATATTAGAGTGACTTTTTCTGACTGTGACTGGCTTTCACTCCTCTATTGTATCCTTTTCTTTTCTTCTAACACTACACCAACATATCAGCTTGAGTTTTAAATAATAATAACATTTTATATAGTTTATGACACAGCCTTAACCTTCTTTAATAGCAGTTTTATGTATTCAATATTCTGCTGCTCTAGTTGGCTTGCAGTCTTTCAGAAGCACTGGTCACTAAATAAAATAAAGTTCATATTTATTGCTATGTGTCATCTAAAAGCAATCACTCAAGCCAAGAACTATAAGATCTTCCACAGATGGAAATGTTTTCATGATGGAAGTTGGCAAGGCCAATCTGTTATCATGAGGCATGGAGAAGAAAGGCCAGTGTTCTTGACTGTTTGGTGAATGCACTTATTTTCTTTTTGCAATTTTCATTATGGCAAATTGTTTGACCTAGCAGAGAGACATCTTCTCAAGGCTGGGATCATATTGTTTTGCTAGTATAATTCCATCACAGTCAACAATGGATATGAATGGAAAAATGAGGCAGAAAGGTACAACAGTATAGGATGCTATATTTTCAGATCAGTAATCAGTGTCTTTTTAAAGTAAAATAGAAATATATGAAATGAGGTGCTTGGACTCCATTTTATTTAGATGAAATGAAGCTTTATTACTAATGTTGTGGTCAAATGAAGCAAAATAGGGGTAGTGAGAGTGATACACAGAGGAATAAAAGCAAGCAGCTAAAACTCTGTTGTATTAACCTAACAGTTCTTGACATTCTGTAAAGTCATTGAGATGTGATTTTTCATCCAAAGCTAAAAAGTTTAGTTAAATAACAATAGTAAAATAAAAGTCCTATATATTGTATATATTTCCATTGCAGGAGACACATGTGCCTGATTTTCTTTAGCACAATGTAAAAAAATTAAAATGTAAATTTTCTAATCTAAAGTCTAGGGAATAAATAGGAAAATAATAGCAAAAATACCTTGCAGAAGCACTGCTTTTTCCATTACCTGCCAAATCACTACAGTGGCATTTAACTGAGTGTACATATTCTTACTTCCTTTTTAAAATGGATTTCTGACTTTTTTGTTTGATTTTTAATGTAATGAAAATATCATGCCTAGGGTCATTCTTTCCTGAATTTTTATAAGTTAGGAAAGATTATTTTGCAATATAAACCAGTGTGTGAAGAAGCGTCACCCCTTTATTTATACTTATGCAGCCCAGTACTCACACGTGGTTACACTGGGCCAAATACTGAAGAAGGCAAACAGACACAGGTTGATCTTATGAAATTTTAAAAGACATCAGCTGCTTGCTCATGTCTGTACTTCCACAGAAGTTAAATTGAATTATTATGCAAATAAGACTACATGTGTACATGCTGTCAGGTTCCAGTTAATAAATGCCCTTACTCCTCTGTTATTTTCATGAACTATACATAAAAAGATGCTTATGTAAACACTTCTTCAAAAGTATAAATAATATTTTATTTGAGATGAGAAAAATAACACTATTTAATCTGGCTTTCTGTGAATCAAACTGCAGATACAGTGTTTCACTTTCTGAATTTCTTAACTGTTTTAATTACATTATGAATTTATCTCCATAGGGATGTTGACATGCATTGAAACCATGGTTATTAGTCATCTGGATATGTACTGTTCTGGTTTTTGGTGGGGCTTGATTCTAATTTACACAACGTCTTGAACGCCTGTTGCACAATGAAAAGGAGTCTTGTAAAATATTTACCACCCATTTACAGACCCATGACATGGTCAAAAACCATGCTACAGTTACCTCAAGTGCAAAATAGAATCAGACATGGTACTTTCACGTACCTTTATTTTAGATCCTGGCATTGCAGGTGTAAATGCGTACACATGTTAGAAGAGAGTGGACAATAAATATAAACTTGCATTTTGTATGTCAGTGATCTCTGTGGTGAATACCTACAAGTGTACACACACACACATATGTACACACGACTGAGCCTTCACCAAACATGAGCACCTTTCAGAGTTTAATCAGCGTAGATGCACAAGGATTATGATAATCCTTGGCAGTTTTGTCAGATCACTTTTGCAATGTTCCTCAAGCATGTGACTCAAAACACAGTCACAAACAGGCTAGATAGAGTGCATTGCCTCACGAAAACTTCTTATCACCAGTGGTTTGGCTTCTTGAGAGGTGCTGAGGGAAGATGGACTGCTCTGGAAGTGAATTGAGTCTTTATCTGGATGCGGAAGGAAAGTAAGGAGATATGATAAAAGGAGATCTCCCTTGCCATTTTTTAGGTCGTGTTCAGACCTAATACTGCTTCACACTGTTGTGAGCCAGCTCAGAGAAACTGGAGGAAATAATGTTGTACCCTTTTCCTCAAATCACTGGATTGATTTGTTTTGACTAGTCCTGCAGACAGAGGTGGCTTAACATAGAATGGAAACTACTGCCTTGAAATAGTGAAGACTATTTCAAAATAAGGTGATTTTATTCAGTCATTGCTTGCGAAGATACTCCTTTAAAATATAGAATTTTTATTTTTATTTTACTACTGCTTATGAGAACAAGGTGAAGGCTTTTTGGTTTGAGACTATGACAAATTCTACTGTTTCACAATCTGTTTTTGAAAAAGTTATTTCTGACTGACTTATGAATTACAAATCAACTCAATCCTTTTTATTCTCTGTTTCATGTTTGAGATATATTGATAGTGATGAGTCATGAAAAAGAACTCAAATATGTAAGTGGTTACTGGAATTGTTAATATATTCAGCAATGCCACAGCATTGGGTAAAAATTTATTTATGGAAAAGATTTGTGAGGTCTCTGAGTGGGAGCTTAGTTTGAATAGACAGTAAAGAGTCTCTTGCCATGTTTATCACGTGTTTTCTTCCCAAGTTTCAGGAAGTCTGTTATAACTAATTTTTAGAACACTTAAAAACGGTTGTAAAAATTACAATTCAAATAAGGCTGGAGGGTTTTTTTCAATTTTCTGAGCACCCTAAATATAGCAGGCTGGCATCTGAGATTTTCTAAAGAAACCCATTTAAACCAGAAGAATATACCAGTTCACATTTTCACTTTGGTTGCTTCAACTCTATTGACTTCAATGCAGTTAATCAACAGAAAGATGCTGATCCTGAAAACATATGTATCCATGATCTCATATAATTAGTTTTTTACTGATCAGACTATCTGAAGTCCAAATATTGTGCTTCCTAAATTTTCTTCCTTTAAGTCTGATGTAAGCAAATAACAAACTGCGGGCATTCAAATGGCACCCTTAATTCAAAGACATTGCTTGCTTACCTGCTTAAACTATGAACTAAGTACACTGCTCAAATGAAGTAATAATGAGAAGAGAACCAAGCTTACTGGGGTGTTTTTTCAGTGTTTATTAGGCTGTAAAGACTGTGAATATTCTTTCCCCAAATGCTAATGAGGATTCCTCGTCATGTGCAACGGGCATAATCTGGATGAGCGTGCTGTCCTCTAATTTGCCATTATACATTCCCATCTGAGAGCAGTCACTGAAAGCAGTCAGGGGAGTGAACATACAGCCTAGGCTAAAATCAATAGAATCAATCAGTTATTGATAGCTTTTATCACATATTTTAGAAGTAAATATAGTATTAAATGGAGTAATTAAGTGTAGCTCCTCTATATCTTACAACCTGTACTTTCCCAGAAATGTATTTATTTAAAGAGTCAGAAGAAAATTGAATTTACTGCATATTTCTGACAATCTGCATATTTCTGACAATCCCAAATCCTAAACTTTCCAAAATTGTATTCAATTTTATTTTATTTTATTTTATTGTTAGGCTTCAATAATAATATTATACCAGTTGTTTTATCTTTGTTTCTCTTTTTTTTGAATCGGCTCGAATTCTGCAAAAATGCATAGAAACTATTTCACAATAATTCTGGATTTGGGTATATTGATAGTTGTGACAGCAAGCACTTGCAACTATACAGCCATGGATGACAAAAGAATAATTTGTGCTTTCAATTTAAGTTACAATTGAGAACAGATGAACTGTCATAGCTTTAAGTGACAAAAGTCATGTCCACGCTGCTGAGATTCCAATTAGTCAACTTTGAACACAGTCCATTTGTCAGATTTTAGGTAGCGAGCAATGCTGTTAGCTGGCAGCAAGAGACGCTTCTCTACAGGGAAAGCTATTACTTGCATAACACATGGAAGTATTCCATTGTTCTCTACAAGCTATAGCTTTTGTTTCACCAGCAAGTATGGCAGAAAACCTGACCAGGCTTCCTGCCTAACAATTGTAGCACAGCTTACTTTCATCTGATATTGATAACTTTGTCAGAGACAGGTACCAGTCTCTGGATTTTGATGTTGCCAATTTAATATAACTCAATGAAATCTCTTAGATTAAAAGGCTCTGGTAAATTACGCCTTTTATGTTTTTCTTGATGCATTGTGTGATTACCCACAAAGTGAATATTAATAATACTGTAAAAGGTAATACAGATCTGTCTGCCAAAATACACTATTTCCATTCTTTTTCTTGGTTTTGTTTCCACTTTTTTTTCTGTATCAACAGTGAATGTTGAAGTGCAAAAAGAAACATGTACCTAATCTTTCTTTATGTATAGGTTTTTCAGGAAAATATGCACCAGTAAGTTGTGTGAGTTTCTGCAGAACTAGGATTGAAGCTGGTTATTTTATTTTTTATTATTATTTTTTTAAAAAATCAGTAACTATATATAGATTGCAGTTTTGCAAAGTACTTAAACATACACATTTTCATAGTCTGATTTAGATTTCTAAAAAATATTCAGACAGTACTTTTGAAACAACACATTGTGGTAGAAAGAATGGAAATACTGAGAAGTGATTTCTTTCATAGAAAAAAAGGATTAATGTGCATTTCTCAGGTAGTGCTTTTCTCTTATTTAACTATTTTATATACATTCTCTAAGCCTCCATTTAAGTCCTGTGTTGCTTCTATTACAGGATCCAGCCTGTAATAGAAAAAAAAAGCCACATCTTGAAAGCAAGAAATACTTGCAAATCTTTTAATCTCGGAGAAGGGAGTCCAACAGACCTGTTACCCAGACTAAAATGACAGTAATCACAAATATTTGCATACTCATATACAGACCATTCTTTCTCTTCTGAAAATAACTGTGGCATAAACTGGGCTCTGTTGTGTTGTATTAGCTGTGACCAATCTCTCTACTTTAGCACCTTGGGCTGGTTTGCTGGGGATACTGTTAACTCTTGTAACCTCTGTAGATGGTCAGTTCCTCAGGCTTTGTCCCTGTATTTGTTTACAAAGCACCTGATACTCTTATGGTACAATAATTAAAGACATAATGGATATCAAAATATCCAATCTTGTTTAAGATCTTTATCAATGATCTGGATGAGGGGATTGAGTGCACCCTCAGTAAGTTTTCAGATGACATCCAACTAGGTGGGAGTGTTGATCTTCTTGAGGGTAGGAAGGCTCTACAGAGGGATCTGGACAGGTTGGATTGATGGGCCAAGGCCAATTGTAAGGTCAAGTGCTGGATCCTGCATTTTGGTCATAACAACCTCAGGCAACCCTACAGACTTGGGGAAGAGTGGCTTGAAAGCTGCCCAGCAGAAAAGGACTGAGGGGACCATTTTTTGGGGACCAGGAAAGGACCTGGACAGCCATCTTAACATGAACCAGCAGTGTGCCCAAGTGGCCAAGAAGGCCAACAGCATCCTGGCGAGTATCAGGAATAATGTGGCCAGCAGGAGTAGGGAAGTGATGGTGCCTCTGTACTGGGCACTGGTGAGGCCTCACCTCAAGTGCTGTGTTCAGTTCTAGGCCTCTCACAAGAAGGACATTGAAGTGCTGGAATGTGTCCAGAGGACAGATACCAAGCTGGTGAGAGGTCTGGAGAACACGTCACATGAGGAGAGGGTGAGGGAACTGGGCATGTTTAGTTTGGAGAAGAGGAGGCTGAGGGGAGACCTCATTGCCCTCTACAGCTACCAGAAAGGAGTCTGTAGAGAGGTGGGTGCTGGCCTCCTCTCCCAAGGGAATAACGACAAGGACAGGAGGAAATGGTTGAAGTTGCAGTAGAGGAGGTTTAGATTAGATATGAGGAAGAATTACTTTACTGAAAGAGTGGTCAGGCACTGGAACATCCTGCACATGGAGGTGGTTGAGTCACCATCCCTGGAGGTATTTAACGAACATGTAGATGTGGCACTTCAGGGCACGCTCTAGTGGCTGAGATTCTGTGGGGTTCTATGGTTGAACTCGGTGATCNGTGTATATATATATATTATATATAGATACCCATTATATAATATATTTTGATAATAGAAAATCTCCTAAAGAAGGGTGGAGTTCAGAGAAATTCTCGGTGAAGTCTAAAAAGCAGGATCATTACTATCAATGCAGTTGTGGGAACTGGGAATGCAAACATCCAATTTGTCCATTAACAGTAGCAAGCAATGATTTCTCATTAAGCCTGAGAGACATTTTTAATAGCAGGTTTGCCTGATTTTTATTATCTTTCACTGCCTTCTGGAAAGGTTTACTAAGAGATCCTATTTTTCAAACTCCATGTTCTAAATTGAATCTGGAGTCTAGTTTCTGATATGGTTAAGTGAGATAGAAAGTTAGATGGAAGTTAGATAACACTCTGTTATATGGTCAGAAAGTTCCTTAAGATGACATCCATTTCCTGGCTTTCGTCAAGTTTCTCAATCACGTTCTGCTATTGCTGACAATGAAGGTTTTCATTTGTTCCTGGTAGACCTTGGCCATGGAGTTAAGAAGCTTCTCCCAGTATTCTGATTATATTTGCTTTTTGCCTTTATTTCATAATTCAATATTATGATCTATTGTATAAGTCTGAAAATTTTCACTTCTTCCTTGTCAAATATTTGTAGATGTAATATTCTCTATAGTCACTGCATAGCAAATCTTACTTAAACTATTTTAATCCTTCCTCAAAAACATCTTGTCTAATCTACACATAATCTCTCCGTTTCTTTCTGAATTATATTTAATAATTCAGACACCTTTCCAGTATTAGAGAGACAAAAGTTACGTATAGAATTCTATGTGTATTCTCACCAAAGCCACAAGGAGAAAGATGATCACCTCCTTGGGGTGTGATACAGTATTTCTACACCCCAGAGTCATTTGCTGTTTTGTCTGCTTCAGCCCTTCACTGTAAGCTTTAATTTGCCATGCTTAGCTGTCTCTTTGGACTTACCAGTANGAAAATACATGGCATGCGCCAGTTGCCCTCTATTTCATAAGGCGGGATCACTTATGGAGGAGACAACAGTATATAATGCATATATTTAAAATTCCATTTCTTGTTTATTTGGTAGGATGTTCTTTATTCCAAGTTGAAGCAGGTGAGCTCAGCTAGTATTATTATGAACTTGATTCTCTTCCAGGGAAAGTACCATTTGCAGCTTTTTTCTCAAGTGAGTGGACTATTTCACAAGCTAAATGTAAAATTCTATATGTAGAAATTTCAGCAGGTTTTAGTTCAACTGGAGGATGTTTGTTAACAATATGAACTGTAGACATGGGTATATATTATATATACCCATATATATAATATATATAATTATATGTAATATAT
>VZTM01029227.1:13014-36345 GCA_013400555.1 Jacana jacana
GTGTATATATATATATTATATATAGATACCCATTATATAATATATTTTGATAATAGAAAATCTCCTAAAGAAGGGTGGAGTTCAGAGAAATTCTCGGTGAAGTCTAAAAAGCAGGATCATTACTATCAATGCAGTTGTGGGAACTGGGAATGCAAACATCCAATTTGTCCATTAACAGTAGCAAGCAATGATTTCTCATTAAGCCTGAGAGACATTTTTAATAGCAGGTTTGCCTGATTTTTATTATCTTTCACTGCCTTCTGGAAAGGTTTACTAAGAGATCCTATTTTTCAAACTCCATGTTCTAAATTGAATCTGGAGTCTAGTTTCTGATATGGTTAAGTGAGATAGAAAGTTAGATGGAAGTTAGATAACACTCTGTTATATAGTCAGAAAGTTCCTTAAGATGACATCCGTTTCCTGGCTTTCGTCAAGTTTCTCAATCACGTTCTGCTATTGCTGACAATGAAGGTTTTCATTTGTTCCTGGTAGACCTTGGCCATGGAGTTAAGAAGCTTCTCCCAGTATTCTGATTATATTTGCTTTTTGCCTTTATTTCATAATTCAATATTATGATCTATTGTATAAGTCTGAAAATTTTCACTTCTTCCTTGTCAAATATTTGTAGATGTAATATTCTCTATAGTCACTGCATAGCAAATCTTACTTAAACTATTTTAATCCTTCCTCAAAAACATCTTGTCTAATCTACACATAATCTCTCCGTTTCTTTCTGAATTATATTTAATAATTCAGACACCTTTCCAGTATTAGAGAGACAAAAGTTACGTATAGAATTCTATGTGTATTCTCACCAAAGCCACAAGGAGAAAGATGATCACCTCCTTGGGGTGTGATACAGTATTTCTACACCCCAGAGTCATTTGCTGTTTTGTCTGCTTCAGCCCTTCACTGTAAGCTTTAATTTGCCATGCTTAGCTGTCTCTTTGGACTTACCAGTATGTCCTTTCTATAGAATTGCAGCACCTCAAAGCATAACAAAGCATTACTTTGATTTTTGGGGGAAGAATTTAATTCTTACTGCTTTTACTCTTATTCCTAACATTTAAGAGATTTTTAAAATTATTTTTCTGCCTTTGACTAGAATATAAAAGTGCCAAATTTATTGTAAAAGAATATACTGATATATTAAATATATGAAATATGTAGTTTCTACTTCCTTTAAATTGTCGGTGTTGTAGATAAAGCACGCTAGCCTCCTGTTCATAGCAATTTTTGCTTGCATCCTGTTGCTAAGACAGTGATCTTATCCAAGATAATTTCAATACATTTTTAATAAGATTTTGTGGACATGTTTTGCTTAGTCTGTTGGTACATCACACTCTGAAGACATAATAAGTGGAATCCCATAAGGATCTTTCCTATATCTGGTTGTATAAACATTTCGCTATGGATTGAGAAACAGAGGGTAAAAAAAAAAGAAAACACAGATGGACCAAAAGGTTGGGAGGCTCTGCAAGGGAAAGGTTAGAACTGAAAACAGTGATGATAAATTGGGAAAACATTCTGATATTGGTGAGGTGGCATCCAATACAGACAGATCTCTAGACGGAAACACCAACACACTGTGAAGTGATTAGCAGTGCAAAATCACTGCAGGTAATTATCTGACCATAAACTGAATAGGAGTCACTGCACAAATGTGATGCTGGATGAAAAAAGCAAATGCTGTTCTGTAGCATGGAACAGTACTGTGATCTAATTATGCCATGATTTTTAGTACTGCTGGGGCTCTCCAGGACCACTGTACTCCATTTGCAACATCACACTTAAACTTGCGTAGGTCAATTCTGTGAAAGTTGAGAAAATGCCAGCAAGAACAATACACACTTTAGAAAAAATAATGGTCAATAGAACTGACTGCTCAAGAAGGCAGCTGAATGTAATAATCACCTGCAAGAAATGTAATGAAGAAGACCGTGATAATGGGGTTTTTATTTCCCTGTGTCTACTTAAAATAAAAAGGAAGAAATTGGTCTGTTTAAAATACATACTGTTGTTCTAATGTTAGGCAAACCTTCCAGTTTATAGAATGAAAGACTGGTAGCAGGCTACCTCTGGAAGTTCTGCAAGCTTTTCCCAGAAAATTTGGGGAAAAGGAAAGTAGGCAAACTGCTTCTTTTATGCCCCAGCCAGGCTTAGGGCCCCTCTTGCAAATGTCAGTGGAGCTTGTAGAAATACAAGTCAAATTACATTGGTAACAACAGTTCATTGAAACTTCTTTGGGTTCAACAAACTTTTCCTGAAGTGAAGGTAGGGATCTGGAAGAACATGCCCGCCTCCACATGAGTCTGCCATAGGAAAGCTTTGAGATCCTGAGTCAGCCATATGGAGATAACAGTTTTCTTTCCTATTTAACTAGCCATACCAACTTTTCATATTTTTCTTTGTTTACAGATGAAAAAAAAAATCCATCCCAAAACCATAAACCCAAACCCACAGTGCAGGCAGATGAGTCATTTTTTCAATCACTAGGAAGGTAAACTTTCTGATCATTTATTACCTGGTCTAATTTCTCATTTGTGTGCTTTTTCTTCTTGATGTCTTCAAATAGTATTTTATTCACTGTTTCTTCTTTAACTAAAATTACCTCAGTGCACATTCAGTTCTACTTATCTTTGTCCAGCTTTGCTCATTTATATATAATTCTCTCCATTTCCAGAACATTCTCACTGCCCTCCATTCTTTGAGTAGACATTTGGGAAGCTGTACTGGCTGCTTGGCATTTTCCTTTCTTTATCTGCACGATTATATTGTATTCTGATGCCTTTCAGGAGTCTGAGAGCTTCTTGCATTTTTTGTGTCAGAAAGCATCCTTGAACTTCGATATCTTTCACTCTGTAATTCATTCTTTAGCATGCACCAAAGGACTAATGGGCACTACCAGGGAGCATCCCTATTATTTAAAATCGGTTCATAGTATGAAAAATTGTAGTAATGAAAGTTAGATCCATGATCTTTTGCCTAGAATCTTTACTTTTATGACTCATGAAATTGTCTTTTGTATAATTTAATTTTCAGATTCAGAGTTAAACTCCATGAGGCCAGTTTTTTAATTATTTTTGCCACCTTGCAAATACAAAGAAGCTATATCCAGGTCCTATATAGCCTTCAATATATATTCAAGAACCATAACAAACCCCTAGAAATTATTACCTGTATATAGAGAAGGTCAGGAGAGAGATATTCCAAAACTAAACTGCAGCTCATTTTAGCTGTCACTGTTGTTGACATGGGTAATAGAACTCACGTTAAAGCAGTATGAAAAAAATAGTACACAGCCATCTA
Organism: Jacana jacana; assembly: GCA_013400555.1. NCBI lineage: Eukaryota > Metazoa > Chordata > Aves > Charadriiformes > Jacanidae > Jacana > Jacana jacana. Next base: position 16,324 of record VZTM01029227.1, read on the forward strand.
CCAAACCAGGAAACTGTGAACCCCTCCTTGCATTTTTTCATGCTCTGTTTCTCAAATGAACAGAAATCACAGAACCAAATGGAGAACCAAGGCCGATCATTAATTTGCACTACTCACCCAGAAGTGTTTGCCCAACTTGAAGCATTTATTGTTACTGAGTGTATATTGTTATTGTAGCAATGACTGTGATCTGTCCACACACCATACCTATGAAGCCACTGTTACTGCTTTCCAAATAGGAAAATTGAGTGCCAGGTAACTGGCATGCTTAAAGTCATAAAGGTTTGCAGCAAATCCCAGGTCTACAGGAACCCTAACTGACAGTCACAGATCAATGGCATCCAGTACATCTTATGTTACTTCAGACTGTTAAGAGATGAAATACCTGAAGATGGAATTAGATTAAATAACTTTTAAATACACCAAAACAAATAAATTGGATGTGGCCACTGTGGGTCCTACTTCTGTCCCCACAAGAAGTAGCAAGTGGCATCTTCTGGTAATTTTAATGCAACTGAAAAATGAAGGTTGCCAAAACTACAGATTCTGAACGTCATCCTCAACTTTATTTCAAAACAACACCTTTTTGGCACCTGTGGTCCCTTGAATGAAACAATGTCATCAAGCGCTGCAGAAAACAGGACACAGGAGTCCCAAATAATAAAACCTGGAATTTGATGAAACTGTAGATATAGAAGTTCATGACTGAGTGGTTTAGAGGGTTAAGATTTTACTTGACCTAGAGATCCATGAAAAGAAAGGTGAAGCAGGAAGAGGCAGAAGTATATGTCATCATGTACTGATGCAGTCATGCAGGTAAATGGAGCTCCTCTTTTTCTAATTTAGAATAATTTAATAATAGAGCTTTTTACACACTTCTTACTACATTTGTGTTTACCATTATACCATTGCCTGTAAACTTAACATGTACTTCTGGAAACTGGGATTTTACAGCTATGAACTACATTATATTCTTGGTTTACAAAAGCCCAGAAAGACTCGTGAACAGGACAGATACTGGCTGTTCATTGTCTTATGGGAAGATCCATGTGTGTTGGGTAAGGGAAGTAAAGACTGTAATACCCCATCATCCACTTTTAAACTAGCTCTTGAGAAACGTTACTGATAACACAAGCAGAAAGAGCTATGTTGATGAAAGCAGGAGATAGTGGCAAAGGCTGACAAAGTCAGCTCATGAGCCATGACATTCAGTGTTCAGAGAATAAAGCTGAGGCTGGAAAATACAATACAGCAACAAAACAAAAAGTACATTAAATGTCATGTGGAGTAAGGTGGACTTGCAATAATAAAAATTGCTGTGCATTTGTGACCTCCTATAAAGCTCTGTTCTTCAGATTATCAATTTAGCTGTATTGATAATTTTGTGTGTAGAAAGAAACAGAGACTGCTGTCTTTATTGTTGTGTCTTTTGAGAAGACTGAATCCTATTAAGCAGACAGTAAATATTGTAGGATCTGATTAGGGTGTAAACTTTATATCCCTAAAAATTTTTGGACCCATCTCTACAGGCAGGAAGGATATTTTTTACTTTGTCCTGGATTACAGTCTACAGTTAGTAGACAATGACTGACAGCTTAGAAAATCAAACCAGCAAATTTTTGTACATACATATGTGTGTGTGTGTATGTTGTACATACATATGTGTGTGTATGTGTGTATTTCAATCCATAAACTTAAGAAAATTCAAAAGCAAGTTGGGCACCACGTTGGTCAGCTCATACACAGATTTTATTCAAGCAAAATTCCTGTCTGGTTCAGAAAAGTTGGGCAAGGATGACAAAGTCCTGTCCTTAGTCTTCAGAATAACACACATTGCACTGTAGCAATTTATGTCCCTGGCTGGTCCATATGTGAAACTTATATATAAAAATGCATCTTTTATTGTTCTGCCAGGACCTAAGTCCTGGGAAAACAAGGCTGGCAAAAGAGTAAAACTAAAAGTGATTTTCAAATGCTTTGTTTTAAAGGATTTTATCAGTATTTAGGGGCTGATAGTAGCTTCAGCACGTTACTGCAGGTCTAGGTCTGCTGAAGACTTTCACCAGGGTTGACTGTAAGTACACCAGTCACCCTTTAGATTCAAAAATGTCTGCTAAATCACAGAAAGTAAACCATCTGTACTTCTCCTTACAGGATGAGGGCTTTGAATCATGGGTGAAACTTTGCAAATTTGATTTGTCACTGAATTGTTTTACAAGAGTTTATGAAACACCTTCAAGTACCAAAATGAATTCATTTACAGAATATGTTAATTGTGGAAATCTTTGCTCTTTACACGGGGATGTTAGACCTCAAAAACATCTTAAAACAACTGGATAAACAGTGTAAAAATGATCCAAAAATATTGCAACTGCATGCCATTCTTCAGTCATTTTTAACCTCATTATTATTGCTTATTTATAAATTCCCAGAAATAGGTGTTTCTAATGGATCTGCTGATAGATCCTGAACCAGAATGACACAAATGGCAGGCTGTAATTAGGCGAGGGGGTGGGGGTGGGGAATGAATCTGATGTTCTGCCAAAGCTCATTAAAACAGGTTGTGCACTCCAGTGCACAGACTATCGCTCATGACTGGTAACAGAGGAGCATACTACTAGCTTGATGTGGAGGAGAACATAAAATTATTCTTCTAAAAATTAAGGGAAATACTGGAGAAGAAAGGAGAAGTAAAGAGAAGAGTCTTCTCAAGGATTGATATATTGCTGTTCCCGATCATATGTTGGCAAAGCAAAATGCCATTGTGCTTTACCATTTATTAGCAGGGCAAAGGTTTACAGCTCAGAGGTGCCAAGGCCAGAGTCAGTGTCTGTGCTGCCTAACCTGACTGGCATTTATTTGGCAAAGTACACAAATTTCTTGGCATATCTGGTGGTTCCAGTTGCTAATCATGTACTATACTGTGCATTTATATTTGATAGTATAAAAAGATGTGTGTGGTGCCTGGAGCTGCCATTTCTTATTAAAGCTGATGCTGTTTTAGAAAGCATTTGACTTTGGGATAATGTGTGTCCTTACTCATCCTTGCTTTCTTATGGCCAGTTTTTGACCCTGAAGGGTACTCTTAATATAGAGGTAACACACATACTGCTTGCCCCACCACCACCTTGCTCCAGCAATGCCAGACGATACACAAATTGCTTGGCAGCCTTGGCTTTGCTGCATTTATTTGGCTAGACAGAATGGCCACCCTGCACGTGGAGGGGAAAATGTTGTTGAATGCAGTGACTCGCCCACAAAGCTTATTTTACAAACACGTGTTCTGTAGGTCACAGAAAGGTAAAAAGCAGTGAAGCAGGGTTGTGTACAACAAAATAGCCTTAGGTGTATTGGATACCCACTTAAAAAAAAAAATAACAGAGGGCATATATTGTATAAAATAGTAAGGAATGATGAAAAATGACAGCAGATGTAAACTTGAAAGGCAGGGTTAGGGTAAGCTATTTAGAAACCAATTAACAAAATTAATGTAATGAAGCTTTCTGTCAAAAAGGCAAGAATGTTTCCCTTCTGCTGAGTCCCACATAAGAGGAAACTTTGGAGAGTTTGAAAGTTACTTCAGCCATAGCATGTTGGGGCAGGAGGCCAAATTTCATCACCTCTTCTATGCAGGTCTTGAGGGAGAATGTAGAACTTTAAAGGTCTAACATTATCTATGAAATACTTCTTTGGCTTTCATAAACTTTGTCTTAGCCAACATAAGGTAGTATTAGTCTGTAAATCCTGTACCAAGCAAAATATCATTCCCATCTATACCAGGCAGATGACACAATTTGTACCCATTCAGGTACTAAATGCTTAGTTGAGCTGAAGAACTTAGTTTGGTTTTCCTTTTGTAAATTATATTTCCCATCAAACTAGGTTTGGGAACTCTTATTTGAACGCTATTCCAGTATCATAAGGACATACTATGCCTGTATTACATGAGAAATATTGACCCTCTTCATTAGTTATTGATCAGAAACAATAAACCTCTCTGGATTAAGGTCTGATTTCAGCAGTAATCAGCTAAATCTAGTGGAAAAACAAAGCTGACGACTTTTTGGGGAATCCAGACTGAACACCTGCCAGACACTCCTAATCCATACCATGAACAAATGACCACATACTAACATAGCAGCATAAGACTCGATACAGTGAGAGAAGGTACTGGCAGAAAGGCGCAGGAAAAGCAAGCCTTCTCTATATTCTGGGGAAAGCAAAGAGTGGAATTTTCTCTAAAGGTTTGACTTGGTAGCTGCTCTGGAGTTGATGGCCTTTTGTGGATTGACATTTGTTGAGAATCTGGAATACAGGTTCTCCTGTACTCAATAATTTGGGACTGGAGGTTGCAAACAAAGACAACCACAGAAATCATGGCTATTTGGAAATAAAAGTTTTCAGCCTCTCCATTTCTACTGCTGTGTTGTGTTCTAAGCAACAATCATATTGCTTTTGATCTATGCTTGTGGCTGGACAAGCCTTGCAAATGCATGTAAAAGTTTTCAGGACAAAAGCCAGGGAATGGCTGATAAAGGTCCTGGGAAAGGTGAATTTTCAGGCTCTGTGGCATGTATACCTGGTGAAATGGAGCTATAAGCCATATTATGAGCAACTCTGGACAAAAAGATTATGGAGTTTTTATGATGTGCAGCATCAAGAACAAGTTTAAGGGATCATACAAATTCACAACTTAGAATTCTGACCAAAGCCTACAGTTGTTTCTAATACTAAACATACAGATTAATGGTATAACCTGGCAATACAGGCCAGTACAATACTTCCTATATTTGCATTCTTTCTCCTGCACAGACACAGAGTTTCTCTTTGTAAATGGATGAACAGGTGTTAAGATGGACCAATAAAGAGGTTACAGAACATTAGTTGCTGCTTTGAAATGTTATCTTTAGGGAAAGTAAATTAAAACATAAAGAAAGCAAGTATTAAGTCTGTTCTTGAGGCAACAGATAAGACTCGCTTGGAGAAGTTTCAACACCAAGTGACCCAGCATTTTACTGCTGCTGAGGGAGGAAGAAAGAAAGGTACACAGCCAAAGGCTGGCTTGTGTCACAAACGGCCATTCCTGAAGTCACAGAGGTATTTAGAGTGAATACCATTATGTTAGCAGGTTCTTCTGAAGTTGGTAGTTCCAAGCTGTTGCACCAGTTCTTCACCAGAGGCCTATTCTTTAATTAGCAGAATCTGCAGATGTCTAGTTAAACAGGTGCTCTAGCTGTTTTGTACAGTGTATATGGAGGCCTGGCACATTCTTTGTGTGGTAAACTTTTGTCCATCTGGGTATTTGAGAGCTGCTAACCTGACTAAACTCCTAGGATTCTTGGTTGAACCTCTATCCCACCTGGGATTGCACTTGCAGCCTTGAAGTTTGCATGGTAGGTGAGTGCAGGCAGAGGCAAGGAAATAAATCTTTCTCTCTGCTGAAGCCAGGAATAATTTTCCCATCAAATTCAATGGTATCGGGAAAAGATTTTATCCAGTATACGTAACTGAATCTTTCCTTTGGATCACAGGGCTCTCTTGAGCTTAGTTGCATGGCATGACCCATTCAAAATTGAAGTGCTACAATTATAGGTGTCAGTTATCCTGAGGTATATTCCAAGCTCTGGATTCCCTAGTTAGCTTTTGGTCCTATTCAGTGATTTTTGTTCCAGTTCTGGGATTTGACATTTCATACTAATAAATGGTGTTTGCATTAATATCAGAATGGGTGGGAGCTTCACTGACCCTGACATTTGATGAAGACCTCATCTATCTACATGAATCCGCTCAGTTACTGGAAGACTTTGTGATGTGTTTATTTCTGAACAATAATACAAGCCACACAGATACATCAGTAAAGCGTAAGAAAGAAAACATATCAACAGGAGTCTGAACAGAAACCAGATACTGATGAGAATGAAACCTTATCTCAGGATGCAGGAGTTGGCATTCCCTGCTGCCAACAGCTTTCACAAACCAAAGAAGAGAGAGAAATATTTTATAAAAATTATAAAGACTTTGAGACACCCTCTTAGATAACTATCCCGCTACATGTAGCTGCCACTGAAAAACCAAACAGCAGGAATGGGGGATAAACAATAAATGCCTATTGTTCAGTATGGCCAAGTGTCAGCCATGGGGCTCCAGTGAAATGAATGTACTTCATCTTTAGTAAATACAGTATTAATTGCTTGGAGCTGCACTATCAAAGAAAACCAGCTGAACAACAGAACAACAAAACAAAGAAGCTTCTGAGGCCTTCCACTGCCTACAGCAATATGCAGTTGAAGATGAATACTCCACTCATTTCCATTCTGAACTGAACTCCATTTTCAATGCCATCAATATCATCAGTGTCATTACTGCAACTGCAGCATGAGCTAGATGCAATAACTATTAATTAGACCATTTTGCCCTCCTTCAACAAGAGTCCTAGTGCTTCAGTTCCTAATGGCGTTTATCTTATTGTATTTTGATTTTGCTCAGAGCAGCCTTTCTGAATTCTAAGTTACTGTAAGGTAATTGAAAGTACAGCAAAGGTTATAGAATACCCTTCATACTTTACCAGCTCATCTGCTTCACAACATTACACATCAGCAGCATAAACAGCCAACTCAATAATGAATAATGCTGACATAAAAAATAGCACCCTACAATCACACACTCTAAGCCTTTTCACTCCTCTCTCGGTGGTCAGCAAGGTGAACGCAAGTGGGAATGTCAGATCAAAGCAAGAGAGCACAAACCAGTTAAAACTCTTCATTTTCAGAGGCAAGAACTATTCATCCTTTAAACATCATTAGCTGTTCCATGTGTCTTACACCATGATGGTTGTCCTGTATATCTCTTATACTTTTGCATTAGTCTAAATCTAATAGTTTCTCTTCCCAGCCTACAGGTATATGTAACGTGCAAATTAGCCAACTTGATGGTTTAAGTCTTTCCATTGATACATGAGGCAGCAGTATGTGAATTTGCATTGTAGGAGCGCAGGTTGTTGCATCATCTCTCTGTGCAGAGAGTAATGCACATCTGCCTGTACTGACATTGCTGTGGCTCCTGCTTCCTTTAGTTACTGGGTAGAGGTGGGACAAGGAATACACCTCTGTCTTTTCTTATCTAGCTCTCTCCCATCTGCTCCTTTGTGTTTTCAGTCCCCATGACAAACAGAGCTGAGCTGCTCTGCTTCAGCAAAATGAAAAAAGAAAACTCAGGGTATCTTCTGAAAATCCAGCTCCTTCAGTCTGTTGCAGGAAATGGCCACAAAAAGGTTGCAAAGATTTCCTGTTATTCCCACCAATGTTCAGCTCCCTTTTCCTAATCTGTAGAGATGACACTTGATGTCAACTGCACCTTATTCCTCATCATCATTAAGACGACACTAATCCATGAAGATGCAAATTGATGTTTGCCTATAATTTTTGTAGGGAACAATGGCTTTTTTTGATCATTGCTATCATAATCCTTGCTGCTATTGTGGGTGAGTTTCTGCCTCTTCACTCAAACAAATCATCTAAGTTTAAGAGCTAATCTATCAACCAAGGAAGTTTTAATGTGTATACTCCCATATGTATATATACTTACGCACACATTATTGTGTATATTAGAATCAGCTATTCTATGAAATGGCTCTGTTTTCTGCCTATGGATTGAGGTATACTTTGAAGGAAAACACATTCTGGTCAAATTTCATTTCAGAAATTAGTGAGATATGTGGGTTTGAGCTGGTTTTGGTTTGTTGTTTGTTTTTCTTAAAAACAAAAAAGTTAAAGGGAACCTAAGTTTTTGAAATTCCAAAATACTATGCTCCATATTTGGTTCCAGTTTCTGCATTTTAGGTTTGTCATAACCAGTAAGTCAATGTATAGCTAGATCGCATGCATCTGATCCAGCAGCTTCTATGCAAGCAAAAACTCCATTGACTCCTGCTGACTTAAGGGAAGCTTCTTATTACTACTGATGATGAGTTTGAGTTCCTACAAGTGTGAAGCTTTAGGTCCAAATGTGCCGAGAGGCTTAAAAATATCCATGAAAAGAACTGCTGATAATCAGTATTGCTGAAATGTCAGAGAAGTAACTCAAAAGTGTCCTGATGCCGTTTCCTTATCAGTGAAGTTATCCCTGAAATGGAAGAGAGCTACAGGGACTTTCATAATCTTTTTATAACATCATTATGGCTTCATCCCTTTAGAACACTTGATACTCTTGGCTCCCAGGAGTGGGACACAAATGAAATCAGTGCACAGGGTACTTGGCAGTATCACACAATTGCACTCATGAAATCTTTGATTTTTTAGGTTCAGTTCAAGTTTTACCTGAGTTATTTGTGAGGTAGATGCTATGGAAGGAGGCTTAAGGATTTAGGCCTATATGTATCTTTGGTTTGGACTCCTAGGTATTTAAAACACCATCATTGTTTTAGTAAAGTTGTGTAAGAATTTCTTGAAAACTCTGTCTCCCTTGATTCTTAATGTCTACCGGATATTCCTTATGATAAATATTAATAATTTGCAAGGACATGGATGAATGCATTTTTATAATTATCAAAAACCAGACATACTGGTTTAGTGTTTAAAATTAATTATAGTAGGGAAACTAGCATTCCATAAGGGAATTACATTAACTCATCAGAGTGAGTTCATTTTGCCTTTCAATTTACCTTTGTTAAACTTTATTTACTGATTTTGTATTTAACTTCTAAGCACTTAGTGAGACCTCAATTTTTAAGGAGGATTTTATTCCTAAGTGTTTGAATTGATGTGTTTTTAATTTATATCACCATGTATTTAAACCTGCTACATGTCCGTAAATGCAAATAACTTAAGAAGAGAATAAGAGTAACAAATTTTCAAAAAATTCCTACAATTGCAACATTCTTTCTGGTGTGAGAATGGAAAATTGGTATTTAAGGATTTCAGACTGGTTCTTCCTCTGTAGATACCTTAGTTTACCATGTGACTGAAACGTAAGGGTTGCCAAGAACAAGTGGCAGTTAGACGTTGCTGATTTCAGGCCCAACTAAATGTCCCATCCCCATCCCTAGTTCTCCTATATCCTATCCATACTGATCACATTCCACCCAGGAAATGTATTGCCTTGGCCATGTGGTGATACCAGCAATCTTTTTCATATTGGGAATGATGATCTGATTGAACTTAATTGCAGATGCCTGTGATAAATTGGAACCAGCTGTTTACTTAGTTTCATCAGGTACCTCTCAACATTTCACCTGTACTTCACTGATTTCTCTGTTGCTATAGGGACTAATTCTAGCTTCCCAAATTTGTAGCACTGAGATTGGTGTGGAGGTTACAGCTCTAAGTGAGCTAGCAGCGGAAGGATTTTTGCCAACACCTTGTCTGCAAGAAGCTCTGAGCTCATCTGGTGAGTAAGACAACAGTAATGGAAACTAGGGATGGGAAGACTCAGCTAAGAGTTGGTGTGTACCAGAGAACGTGAGTGTGGGAGGATGTTCTCTCAGCATTATTAATGTGAATATAATGCAGGAAAGCAGTACAAGAAAAGTCTAAAATATCATAGAAGAGGGTTCTGACATTTACCATGGGGGAAGCAGGAAGCCAAGAAACAGTGGAAGACCTTATGCCACAGTTGCTCCCATGATGCCTGGTTTAAATGAAGATATTCTCGTTCTGTTTGTAGAGGCAAAGGCTTATTCATTCTGGCAAAATCCATTGCTTCCTGGCAAAAACACCAGGAGGCCTACATTGATGAAGAAGGAGCTCCTGGACAATCTCAAATAGAAAAAGGAAGCCTATGGAGGGTAGAAGCAAGGAGAGGTAGCTTGGGAGGAATACAGAGAAATTGTCCAAGCAGCCAAGGATCAGTTTAGGAAAGCTAAAACCCAGAGAGAGTTAAATCTGGCCAGGGAGATCAGAGACAACAAGAAAAGCTTCTATAGGTATGTCAGTGACTAAAAGACTAGGGAAAATGTGAGGTTGTGCAGCCTGGAGAAGAGAAGACTCTGAGATGACCTTATAGTAGCCTTCCAGTACTTAGAGGAGACCTACAGGAAAGATGGGGAGGAACCCTTTAACAGGGAGTGTAACAGTAGGGTGAGGGATGAGGGTTATTAACTGAAAGAAGGGAGATTTAGATTAGATATTAGGAAAATATTTTTTTCTTTTCTGTGAGGGTGGTGAGACACTGGAACAGGTTGCCCAGAGAAGCTGTGGATGCCCCAACCTTGGAAGTGTTCAAGACCAGGCTGGATGGGGCTTTGAGCAACCTGCTGTAGTGGGAGATGTCCCTGCCTAGGACAGGGGGTTAGAACTAGGTGATCATCAAGGCCCATATCAACCTAGACCATTCTGTGTTTCTATGATTCTAATACTGCTGGCTTACTTCTATTTTGACTCTTTTTGGACACTGAGGAAAAGGAATAAAGAAATCTTATAGCCTCTACAGAATTCATAAGGATTTTCCCTTTTTCTTCATGGTGATAATGCTTCACTGCAAAAGGAGGAGACACTTCTTCCTTGCATCACTTCTGTGGTAACAGCACAGGAGAACAGTCTGTAATGCTTTGAAAGAATTCTTTCTTCAGAAAATCATGTGAAAATCCAAGCCTAGGGTAAAGCATTTTTTTATCTGAAGCCCCACTGTACCCCATGCCTCACTGTGGAGGCCCTCAGACTTGTGAGTTTTCAGTTTAATGAGTAGTGAGAGACTCGCAGTGGTTCCACAGCTGTCATCACTTCAGCTCCAAAATCTTTGGCTGAATCCTAATCCACTGCATATCTGGGAAGTTGTTTAGGAACCCTAGCTCCCCGCAGAATCAGTTTTAGAGTTTCCAAAGGGTTATTAATGTATGACAAAATGGGATATCATTTTAATGGCAGTTCTGCAAATACAACCTCTCAGCTCTATGCATTCTATTTCAGAGTCTCCACCCAATCTCCCTAGTCTTTTAAAGATTGGTTTGCTTCCATTAGCAAAAATAGCACTGAAAGTGGGCACCCTTGACTAGTCTCTCTCGAAAGTCAAAATTGAGATAGTATTGTGACATTAGTATGCATCCTTGCTCAGAACGGTGTAACTGATGCAATACATTTACAGCAAATTTAAAAATTTCCATGATAGTAAAGAGAAACTGCCATTCAATCCAGTGAAATGCTTTCTCAGCGTCAAAAGATGCTATTACCACAGGACTGGCACCATTTTTCATCTTAAAGAGGATATTAAATAAGCACAGCAAATTCGTGCAGGTGAGCCTACTGTACTAAACATAAAATAAAACCACGCATTGTTCAGGATGAATTATTTTAATGCTTATACTTGGAGTCAATTGGCCAATAACTTTGCCAATTTGTTACTACTTGCATTTAGGAATAAAATGGATCTATGTAACCCGAATTCCTATATGTTTCAGTCTGTTTCAATGTTGCCAGGATCAGCACCCTTCATTCTGCAAAGTATCTGCTGGTCAGCACCAGGTTTGCATAATCTAGTGTTACAAAGACACAAAAAACAGCCAACATCAGCTTGCAAAAAAAAAAAAAAAGAAATGTTCCCTTTTTGAAATGCGAAGACTAACCTTGTCTAATGATTACAAGATTTATGAACAATTCAATAGCAATAGACTAGAAAAGTGAAAGGTCAGCCCACGTGTACACAAAGACTAAGTGGCTTTGGTTGATGTGAAGGGTAAGATGAAGATCCAGCCTAGAGCTGCATTTTCAAGACTGCACGGCATGCAGAGAAGTAACATTCTTAAACAGAAATATTTAGGTTTGTGTTTAGGGATATAATTTAATCGCCCAGATTCAAATATCACCCAGCTCCAAGCAGGGTAAGGCAACTGTTATTTCCCTTTACACCACTTCTTTATAAAGACTTAGAAATTTAGAAATTATATTCCCCTTAGATTTGGTATGGTCAGAGAGCAGGCACTGCATGCCGTGCTTTCTCTGTGTACCATCTTCTACTTCCTTTGCTAAATCCTAATTAGCTGGCTTGAAATGTCAGCAGCCCAGGGCAGCCTTTAGGCACCAAAGCTTTCTTTTCTTTTTGTGTGAGTGAAACTGTGTGGATCAAACTTACTACTTGTCTTAGTATCTCTTTTGACTTCTTGACTTCCTGTGATGATGTCTAAGACCTTGTTTATCCCTGATGTACCCCTCAAAGTGCTTTGCACCCTGCACTGTATCCATATTTGCTGCATACACTCTTTGTGCCCCACTCTTTTCCTTTCCTCTTCCTCTCTTACCTTCATATATGTAAAACTGCAAATAGCTCTTTCTTCTTCATGTTAGTTAATAATATCCAGAGTGTAAAACTAAAACTTACAGTGCTGCATTTCTAATTAATCAAAAAAACATGCCCTAATAATATAACTACAGATAGGTAGCTATGCTAGCAATTATCCAGTGCTCTGTTGTAAAGTGACTTGCCAAGCACACCCATCATCAGCCACTCGCATCATGGAGCTCTTGCATGGACTGTTTATGTGTGTAGGAAAGAGTAGCCAGGGATAATCCAGTCCAGTGACTCAATGATGGGGAAGGGGAAGAGGAAGGAGAAGGGGAAGGGGAAGGGGAAGGGCTTGCAATTTTTTTACAAACAGAGATGGGAGATGTTGCTATTGCAGCAATCCTCAAAGATGCTGGGAAATAAGATCTCTTGGTTCTGAGAAGTCAAGAAGGTTCAGATTGTCAAAAGAGGCTTCTAATTTACAGTGCCAAGCTTTAAGCTTTGTGGTACCCAAGGTACTAAATATTCATAGCTATAAGGTGACAGCCAGACTTGAGTAAGCAGCATTCCTTGCCTTCAATACACAACTATCTTCTGTAAATAGAGATGAAGCCACACAGATATTGTGAGGAATCGTTAGTGTGTAGACAGTGCTTGAAGATGAAAAGTGCTTAGGATAACTTTTTTTTTTTTTTTTTTTTTCTTTTAGGCTCCTAAAGGAGTTGACACAGTGTGTTTCTTCAATTAAAGTGATAGAGCCAGACATACAAACAAGACTGGCTGATAATTCCTTCTCTCCTCACTTAGGAAGAAAGCATAACACACTTGTTTACCAGCAGAATATCAAACTACATATGAAGATATCTCCAAAATCAGTGACTGAACAAACATTGAGCAACTATTACATTATTTTATACTAATGCATCACTCCCGTTGTTTTCACTTCTCTGGTAAGCTTTTGTTCTTCTTTCCTATTTGCAAGTTCTTGAACCATAACGCACAGTGCTTCAACCTAGCAGACTGCTAGTGAGTCGGAGCTGATGTGCAGATGGACCTGAGCTCCTCTGCACGGGCTCCAAGCTGGGCGATGTGAGCCAGCTTTATCCCAGAAGGCTTTAGTCACAGTAATGCAGTTCTGTGCCTGAGTTAATGTGCCAGTATAGACACGCTTTCAGATTCCAAGCTCCACATTTTCCAGATTGATATTACTTAGAAGCAGAGAAGCTCTCATTTATCAATGGACAGAAACTGAACCCACCAAAATGGAGTAACCATTGTTGGAGAGTGATTCTGGATTGTGACAGAGATGAAGCAGTAGGAGACTGAGCAGAGGAAACTGATACAATGAGCAAGAACAGCTTGTGTCACGTTGCCACCTGTTCCTTTGACATCTGAATTTATGGTCTAAACCATAAATGGCCTAAGGCCTCATTTATTTGAACTCAGGACAGAAACAGCACATGCCCTACAGAGCTTAGCTTCACATTTCAAGTACTTATCACAAGAAAAGCTGGACAAACCTTACAGAATTCAAGGACTTTTGATAACAAACAAAGTTAGAGAGTTATCATACAAACAAAAAATATTGTAGAGAAAGAGGGCATCAAAATAATCCCTTCTAAACTGAAATAAACCATAAACAGAAAGGAAAAATAAAGCCATTAGATAAATATGCATGTTTGATTGGTCTCTGGAGAAATTCAGCACAACAAGGGGCCAAATGCAATTCCCGCCGAGAAAACCATCAGAAGGCAGTAAAAATACTGCGGCAAATCTCAAGTCACTGTTCCTGGCACTGTAGTTTATAGGAGATATATAATCATCACCTTGAATAAAATATTTACTGTGATTAGGAAAAGTACATAATTTTTTCAAGTTCTGTCACTTGAATCAAAAGCATAAGGCAGGTGGTGGTGACAAAGGCTAGGGAATGTGATAACAAGTATTAATAGCAGCTCAAAGAAAGGAGAGTACAGCTGCTGCAGGAAATGTTGGATCCAGCTCTGCAGCTGAGCTGAACTTGGTCCTCTGCCCTGAAGTGTAAGAAAGAAAAATGAGCATATATAGCCGTGGATTTGCTCTAATCCATGATTTGAGGATGCCAGTAGACACCCAAGATATCTATCCTGTATGAAACAGAGAAGACTTGTTTTCTGTATTTGTTTAAGAGTGACAAATATCAATAATATGGCAGAAATGTTTAAACAAGGACACAGCACATTGCAAAGGAAGCCAATCCATCTGTTTTAGCATCTGGTTTGAAGCATTCAGTTAGGTATCTATTGCAGTGAAGAAGCTCTCCCACTGTTTCAGGCTAGTTCCTACAATGCTTATTCACCCTCGCTAGAAGGGTTGTCTAGGGTTTGCAGTACTGGGTTTGGACATAGGAATTATTTTAGAGCCATTCCGTACTCTTGTAGGTCTGGATTCCATTTCATTTGCAATTACCTATGCAAGCTACATAAACAAGATTACTATCACCATACCTTAAAATGACTCCACCCCGTGCTCATGATCTCTGATATCTCCGAGTAGAAATCTGTCCCCATCTGAACCTGCAAATGGCTAGAACCAACACTATCTCTAACAGGCAGCTCACTGGAATATGGAGACCCTCCTTCAATTCCTGTTAACTTTTCTGGGAAACAAGAGTACTTGGGACCTCTCAGCAGCAAGCTCAGATCACCAAGTTTTCATTTAGGTAACCGTGTCTGGAGCATTCTGGGTAAATTGAAGAAATTCATACATAACAAAAGCAGTTGCTACATCATTTCAGAAGCACACCGGACACGGGCATGAAATCGACAAGCTAGGACAGGAATCACTTGGCAGCTATTCTCACGTTGTACATTAACTGATTTACAGCTCTGAATTTGCATATATGCTTATATAGTGATATACTATGTGAATAGTAAAGATGGCTTCTATATACCTGTACATAAGAACAGTAGCTATTACCAAAATAAGATATATATGGCCACTGAAAGACTTTACTTGATTCTTCATCTTTTCAGTTTGATGGTAATGGATCCCCTTGTTGCCATAGTTGTTGCTCAGCCTGTCATCTTAAGTGATGTTTGTGTGTGTGTAAGTAATAGCCGGATAGTTTTCTATTGACTGTCTAATAACACATAAAGAACTGCAAACTCATCCATAATGAGCACTTACCCTTCCTTGATTCCTTTTTTGCTCTAATGCTTCATGTCTGATATTCGCTTGGTAATTTTTTTTTAAAGTTTAGCAATTCTCTTCCATTTAAGACTTTGCCTTCCTGTTGGTGTAGATTTTCTCTGCAAAGGAAGAGACATATGTACACTAAGCCATTTGGGATCCTGTTGACATCTCTTATACTACAGCAAAGGTACCCCAGAATAGTCAAACATATTGAATCTCTTACCAAATTGTAGTGAATATGTGCTTAGTTGCTTTAGTCCACATGTTAAATCTATGCTCTGTTTATAGAGATTATGTATGTCTTCCTTCTTTTGTTCTGGTGGTGGACAGTAAAACAAAAGGCTGTGAAGAGCAGTTTCTGGTCTATCCTGTTGCCTTCCACAAGCAGTACTGGATACACTCCATCTGCAGCCTCTTGTACTAATTTCTTAACCTTCAAAGTTTCTGACCTCAGACATGGAATTTATAGTATGCTATGTAATTCCAAGATGTGCCTTGTTTAGCTTTCCTCCCCCCAAAAGTGATTAGAATAAAGTGCAGTGTTTCACATGTGGTCTTAAAGCAGATGAGGCCATTCAGTTGAGCTAGACAGATTGCTTCTGAAACATCCAATATCTTTATTTATGCTTCCTAGACTGGGGAGAAAACGAAGAAACAGAAAAGAGAAAAACAGCGGATTCAGCAGATCTTATCTCACTATTTTCCCCTTTCTGTTTTCATTTGTACTTCTATTTCCATGCAATATTTCATTTTTTTTATGCATCTATCACTGTTTGCTTCTGTCAGAAGTTCAAAGGCAGCCTGATTTCATAAAGGAGAGACAGTATTGACTGATCTATAATATTGTTTCTACCTGTTTTGACCAATCCTCAATGCATATTTCCAGTTTTGAAAAGCATTTCATGAATCACTGGGCAGTTTGAAAAATCTATAGTGTAAGCTCATTACTTTGCTGGCTGCTGAATGTTTTCCACTGGTTGTGTTTGTGATGCAAAAATGCAGCCCTTTCTCTAAGGAAAAAGAGGTTAAAATTTCATAGATACATAAATAATAAAACAACACGTGGAGATGATCTCAGTGTGATGTATTTCATTTCCTATATACCTTTGATGACCCCTCTGTCCATTAATCCACACAAACTTTCATCGTATTCCAACCTCCTTAGCACCTTTAGACTCATTTTTCTAGCTAGTCAGTCAAAAAATGCTTACTTCTCCCCCCTGAAATGTGCACTCCCAGCCATCCTTCCAAATGTCACTGGCTGGAGGCCCAGGACAAGCAATACTCTGTTCTACGCTAGTGATCATGGTTTAAGCTCATACCTCATGAGGCTACAGAGCTAGAAGTGGGAGCTTTACACTTACTAGTGAGCTCCTTGCCCCAGCAAGCAAAGAGGGATAAAAGATGTATAGGAGGTAATTTCAGTGGGTGGATTTTACTCTTGAGGAGGCAGATCCAAGGCTTCAAGAACCACAGAATGTAACAGAGATGACAAAATGATGCAACTTTAACAGGAGTAATTTTTAAATTAATTTTAAACAAATATTTACTAATGCTTAGCCACCTGTAGAATCTTAGTAACTCAAATTCTTCGTTTCAAAGGCATAAGGATATCAAAGTGATCCTGATACAATTAACCTCCCCTCTCCAATCTATTTTAAGCTCTTCTATCACTGATATTTTTCTGAAAAAACATCTTCATACACCTTACGTGATGGGAAGGTATGTGTGCGCTTTCAGGACACTTGCAGAGTAACCTGCAGAACTCTCCTAGAGTTTAATGACTTATATCACACCAGATCCCTTTTGTTTTCATTCTTCCATGAAGGGAAGTACATAAACAAAAACTTCATTTTCTTAGTCTCTAAAGCTGGACTCAGATCTAAATCAGTTCTCTAAAATACTTCTTTTTTGCAGCAAAGGAACCATACTGCCATCAATGAGTCACAAAATAATTAAACATTTAAGACTCTCTGGGCTTTCATTCTGAGGGGGTGACAGGGCTGAAGAGTAGCTGCAGCTGACAGTATGGAGGCATTCTGTGTTCTGACTGCAGGCACAAACCCCCTACCTCTGGTTACGGTGGAATGGAGAAAGACAGCAAGGTCCTACAGCAGGATTTGCTGGAGGCACACAGGTGACAGGCCAGTGTGCTCAGGGAAAATGCCCTGGCAAGCAATATCTGGGTCATCAGCAGAAATACTAGGCACTGCCCTCATCCTAACTTGCACTGAGTATTTTGGCTACCAGTTGCTGAGATGCACTGGCATAGATGAAGAGTAAGAGGCTCCTCCACTCAAATACTCATTCCAGGCCAACCATAATGTGGAAAGTATGTTTATAGTTGTTCATTATATTAAGGTGTAGATTATGCTATGTTGTCCCCATATGAACTTAATGAGAAATCAACCATAGTCTGAGAGGGTGCTTTATGTCTATACAAGGAAATCTCTGAAAGACAAGTTGGGTTAAAATGCATTACAAAATTACAGTTGATTTCATTTATCCAGACAGCCCAGGGAAAGTTTCTGTTTGAGCAGGTTTATTTAGGAATCAGTGAAAGAGCTCTGTTGCTCCAAGTCCATTGTCAGTTTTGAGAAGTTTGTCTCTTTCTGCCTCACTAATTCTTACACAGATTTCTCACTCTGTGGATTTTTGTCATTTGCGTCTTAGGTCCTCCTGAAGCTGCCACAAGCAGATTTTTATTTCATGTGACTGTTTTGTCAGCCTGTAGCTACCAGAAAGGTTGAAAGTGAGAAGAGTAAATTGGAAAAAGGGACAACTCAGTCCCTTCCATGCAGATGAAAAGCTCTCCTCAGTCAGACTTTGCTGGAAAACCTAACCATAGCTCTGTCACTTCTTTTTCTGAGCTAGAGAAAGCCCATGTTTATGTTTTAATCTGCCTTTACCCCTAGCTCTGAGGAATAGAAACGCACGGACAGTTCAGTATCCCTCGCGTATTGAAAATAAATTACTTGAAGCAGGAAGTCAGATGGACTTTAAAATGTTCTCTGTATTGTTTCCAAGTTGCTTAAATGCTTATGAGTTCAGCCTATGCTTTGCAATTTTAACTATTGGGTATACAGATGCATATCTGCAAGTATGTAGGTTCCAATAGTGCTTAAACCCAAATCTCCAGATAGCTAGAACTATTAATTCATAGGAATTTAAAATTAAATTAAATAGCTGGGCTGTTTTCCAGATGATTTCTGAAGTTCCCATGCTTACTCATAAAAACCTCCGTAGGATTTACATTACGCTGCTGTATTTGTTTCCATGAGCATTTGACTGCCAAGAATACTGCCTATGACCATCATGGCAATCTAATTAAATATTTGACAGCAGAAAGCTGGACATCATTCAAGTCCAGCTCAGCATTAAATTAGAAAATTTAGTTTGTCTCCTTTATCAGTAAATTTTTAAATCAGCCTATTCTACCAAACCCCATAAGTTTAATGAATTTGGTCAGCCATACTGTGTAGCAGATGTCTAGCATACAGCCATGAGCCATAAAAATGATGCTTCGGTTTGGCATGGCAAAATATATCAGAAAGGCTTGGAAAGGTCAGTCACCAGCAACCTCCTTGCTGGTAGTTGAGAAACAGCACTGTAAAATGCATGAGCTGCCTTTTGTAGTCTCTTGCAGGAAGCCTTGGAGAGCCACAGATAATTCGCTTTCAATGATTCATCAAGTTGGCCCTTTGTTTCACTAATTTGAGCGTCAAGTGCAACCACGTAATAAAGAATTACCAAGACCTGATAAGATTCTTCTTATATCGCTTCGTTTGTCTTAACAACTGGTACTATTGAAACCGGCCCCACAAACTGAATAAATAGCAAGCATGCTTGCAATATGGCATTCTTCTTTGAAATGATAAAGCATGTTTACTGTGCTATCTGCTGATGTACCATACCTTCTTGTTGCTTTTTACTTTCTTAAAAGGCACTAAATGCGGCTCGATGTGCCGGTGCTAGAGATGGCATTTGTTTCACTCTTAGTCCTCCTATGAATTAGTAAAGATAAAAAAATAGATTTCAATGACAATTCCAGCCTTGAGAAAGCTGCTATTGTGACCATGGTTGAGTTAGCCTGCTGATCGTTTTCTCCTTAATGTAATCTTTAATGTTACAGAGCTATAGGTTAGATGTGAAGTCATATATTAGAACTATTATTTCCATGAGTAATTTCACGAGAAATATCTTCATGATTAGGAGACAGATATTTTTTAAAAAATGCTAGGCTGTCAGTTTAATAACTTTGTAAGAAATCAACCTTAAAATGGCTTGTTTTGAAGGGGTACATTTAAAAACGTGGAAATCCCAGAGCAAGAAACTATGTAATTTGAGGTCTTTCATTAAAGTTTTCACAACCGAACTGTACACCATTAACACACGCACACAAAAGAAATAATACTAATTATAAACTTTAGAAGGCTCTTTATGAAAGGAGAGTGGGAAAACGTTCGTCTTCAGAAATCAAAAAGATGGCAAGGGAAGCAAGTCTGTGAGATTTACTTTAAAAAATGAAGAAAGCTTCTGTCAAAAGGCTTTGACACCGGTTTTTAGGGCTCTGGGAAGGGAGGGTGTTGTCAGCGCCACACAAGGAGTTCAGGGCGTCAGTTTTTTTACTAACGTGAA
>VZTM01029227.1:36371-62368 GCA_013400555.1 Jacana jacana
TTTCAAGTATTGCCTGGACGCTGCCAGCGTCAGGAAACCCAGCCAGCGCTGGAAGAAGGACGGATTTTCCGCTAAGGAAAAATACAAAGAATGTGATGTGAGGGTCGTGTCCCGGTGCTAGAAGCAGGACAGTAGCCTGGGCCGAAGGAGGGAGCCCCTGCCCGCTCGCCCCGTGCGCGCCGCGGGCCGGAGAGGCGCTCCCCGCCCGGTGCCGCCGGGGGNGAGGCAGAAGTTAACTTCCACCTGCCCTGAAGCCGCCGCTGCGCCGGCAGGAGGAGGCGGAGGAGGAGGCGGAGGCAGGCGGGGCAGCCGAGGACCCGGCTCTGGCAGGCTCCGAGGGTCCGGCCGGCTGTAATTCCCCCCTAATCCCCGCCACGGCGGCGCTTCCCTGGCCGAGCCATGTCTGCGGCTTCCCCGCCATGCCGAGCCTAGCGGGGAGCGGGAGGACTGGCGGCCGGGAGGCGCACAAAATGAAGACCCTGATGGTAAGTGCATTGTTGGCACTGCTCATCCCGGCTCCGGCGGCGGGGAGGAGAGGAACCGAGCGGAGCGGCGCGGAGCGGAGCGTGGCTGCCCCGGGCACCCAGCACAAGCTCCAGCCTTCCCCGGGCTGCATCCCGGCGGCTCTTGGGGATCGCGGGGACGCGAACAAAACCCCGGCGGCGGCGGTGAAGAACTTTCCGCCTGCTTTCTTTTATTCGTGTTGCTCGTGGTTTGGGGGATTTGTGTGTGTGCGTGCGCTTTAAGGAGCGTGTAGAAAGCCGAGCTGCTTTAAAGGATGAGGCTGGGGGTAGCTGCGTAGGGGTGGTGGGGAGCGGAGCGCTACAATCCTCAACACTCGTTAAAATGCACGGATGAGATGCCCGAAGGGGGACGGCTGCATGGGAATGAGAGGTGCGGGGGAACGGGGCACGCAGAGGGGAGAAGAGGCAAGGGAGCAGGGCTGGGGGAGAGGGAGCGAGGGCGGCAAGAGGCCAGGAGGAGGAAGGAGCGGGTCGCCCAATTCTCTCCTCGCACTTTTGCCGGGTCTCTGGCGACGCGAAACTTGCGGGCGCTGCCGGCAGTGCTCCGNGGCGGCAGCAGCAGCAGCAGCAGGTGGCGACGGTGCCCAGCCGCCCGCCAGGACGCGGCCAGCACCACCCGGCCCTCCCCGTCGGGGCCGGTCTCCTGGAGGGCTACATCAGCGTCCTGGAACACAAGGTGAGCGTTCCGGCCGCGGCCCGCCCCCCTCCCTTACCCTGCCCTCCGTGTCCTGTCCTCCCGAGCCCTATACCTTCAAAGGCTGTCCTTCCTGCCCTCCGTGCGGGATGGGGTGCCCTGGTGCCTCGGTGGCCGGGCTGGCTTCACTGGCGTGGTGCTTGGCCCTGGGTGCATGGATTAACGGGACCCGGTGTCCGGTTTGCGATTAGGCCTTTGTGGAGTGTTGGTTTTCTTTTCACTTGCCCAGTGGAAGATGGAGGGTGAAGTGTTTCGTTTCTGATGTTGGATGCTAGAGGTGTGCTACAAATGTTTATGACGATATTAAGAAAGGTTAAAGAAGAAAGTTTAGTTACTGGAAGGGAAAGTCAAAAGGTATGTGTTTATTCTTAGCTCATTTTGTGTTGAGAAACTGTAGAGAAGTGTATCTCTTGCACAAACGACCTTTTCACCCTCCTCCTGGGAAGCAGAGGTTGTCAACTATAGTCCCCATTCAAGAAATTGGGGGCACCTCTTTCATGGTGAACAAAATAATGTCCCTCCTCTTGACACGGGAATTACCAGGCTGGATTGTCAGACTGTAATACCCCTTTACCAGAGATAGTCCGACTAAGCTTTGATATCTCACAGGACAGACGTAATGACATAAAGTGAGCAGGGTGGCACATCCACACTGAAGAGATACTCGAGCATCAGTGATTTTCTCAGAAGGCAGATTGCTCTACTTCTTGTGTAGTATTCAGTTTGTTGCTTTTACCTGGAAACTCCAAAGACCCCTCTCTGCCCAAACCCCAGATGATGTTTAGTACACACACTTCTTGCAGTATAAATTTACTTTAAAAAATAAACAACAGAAGTGAGGATTCTTAACTTTCTCATGTGTTCACGTCCAGGCTGACATCCATCTAAAAGATATGTTGTCAAACAAGTTACTGAGCTCAGTTTAGAGGTACTGTGTGAAGATTAGTGACTTTGATATACAGAGATTTTTATTGTTCCTTCTGGCTTCACTTTCTATGCAAGAGTTATCTGTAGGGCTCTTAACACAGGAAAGTAGCACATGATGGTCCCTCGTAGGCTTTATTTGCTTTCTTACATGGTTCTCTTGGAAATTCTCAGCTGTAATATCTGTATAGAAAAAGCAAGTTTGGCCATGGCTCCCTACAGTGTGAGGTGTTCTTCTGTAATAGTTTGGGGTTTTTTTCTTGAACATGACTGTAGTGATGAAGTGTAGACATATATGCACATGATTTATGTAGGCAGTAATAATTGAGAAGGTATCAACGGGGTTTTAGGGTGTATATCTGTGTAGCCTTCTGACATTGGTAGCCCCTTATATTCATTTCTCCTGACTCTCAAACACCCTTCATTAAGAGAGCGTACTTAAAATCACTATTTTGTGTCTTCCAGGGTAATTTTAATGTTTCCCTATGGTTTGGAGAAAGCCAATCTGCTGGCATTTTAATATATTGTAATATGGCCCAAACCCCACAGATACTCCATTTCTGAATTTCATTTCACATAGCTCATGCCTCACAGTAATAATCTGCTGAAGCTTTAATAACTTTTCCACATAACTTCTGGGGGTCAAAAAAAAAAAAAAAAGATTGTGCAGTCCCTGCTGTGTTCCCAGCTTGCTTTGTCTTATTTTAATGCACAGGAGATCATGCAGAGAGCGGTGCCACTGTGCTATACAGAGCAGTGAGGCCACTGTTTTACCATAAGGAGATGATGAGGGAGAGAAGGGCTCAGATTTGTCTCTGAATAGTGTTTTTGGTTTAGTCTTTTAACCCCATATATTTAACATGGTTTTACAATCTCAGAATACTTAGGTTTCCTGCAGAAAAAAAAAAAAAAAGGTGAATGCAAAACATCACAGGTATCAATGGTTTGGGAAAATGAAGGATGCAGGATTGGTGATGATAAGAATAGGGAGAGATTGCAGGGACTGAGAAATGGTAAAAAATTTTCAGAGAATGTTGGTTTTGGGTGGGACACTGGAGACTGCAGAGAAGACAGCTTGGAGTGCAAGCAGCATAAAAGTCCAGCTGAAAGTGCGAGAAAATGAAAAGTCAGGCAGGTTTAAGGAATATTTGGAGAGCTACAAGAAGAGAGCAAGATGAAATTCTATAGCTGTGAGAAGACATGGTATGTGAAGAGACAAGGAGGTCTGGAAGGAGATGAAAAGTACCTGTTGTATGAGGACGGCAGGCTTGGAAAGGTAAGGGGGAAATGACTTCAGCAATGGTACATGTTATTTTGATGGCACAGAGGTGACAGTGTGAAATGACAACAGAGGGTCAATTTTTCACAATACAGCTTCCTTAATTGCCTGTACAGAATTTTGGGATTATCTGTCAGGTTGAATGACCTGAAGCTGAATGACTGTTAAACAGAATTCACCCATGGTATGTGTTCGTGCATGACTGACAGTTAGCAGTAGACTAAATGTCTAGATCATTTTGTTCTAGGAGCTGAAACAGGTTCCCAACTTTAGAAAGACTTTGTTTCTGGCTCCAACAGCTTGCTTTAATAGGAATACTCAGTGTCATGTTGTGGTGGTGTACGCGTTTTGATGCATTTAATGAGAGTAAGCATGCACATATATGTAAAAGCTATATGATAAGTACTAAAGTTATCATTAATCCATAATGAAATTATGAGTATTGACATATGGTAGTATAGACATTTCTCTTCAGGAATGAAAGTTAACAATTGCCCACATTTTGAAATATCATGTGTCACAAATGTCTATCACTACCAGCAGTAGAGTTCTTTTAGCAGTGCTGTGTGATCATGTATGGAGGCTGTTTGCCAGAAAAATCAAGGCACTTAGTAAAGTACCAGTGGTTTTAAAATATAACTCACAATATTGTAATTGCCAATTATTTTTCTCCTTTTATTTTGTACTCAGTAAGAATTGTAGTTCCTTATCCATCCTGTGAAGATAAGCAGACAGTCTCAGAGAATACAGCTAAAATATGTGATATTCGATTTACTGGATTGAAGAGCCTTTTTGCAGGAGTCTGTCACTTGGTCAGATTTGTGACATTTTGTTTCATAGTGCTTTTTTCCCCTGGAATCAAGTGTCACAGATCAGAAGCCACCTTCTTAGTGTTTGTGGCCTTTTGTAGTTTAACAGTGCAAACTTTGCTGTTGCACTGAACTCTTAAAACAAGAAAATTCCAAAATGCAGTGGATTCAGAGATTGTTTCTTGGCATTTTGCCTCTGCACGTCCCAGACCACCAACAGTCGACAGTCATTATTGATGGGTGTTTGAAATGAACAAATGATGTCTTTTTCATTCCTAATAGCCAGATGTTTATATCCTAAACCCTCTCACATTTGGAATGGAAGACATGGTTTGCTGATGGTTGCTATTGAGAGGTCAAGGACTGAAACGAAGTGGAGAAGTAACAGCTGCCCTTCTACTTGAAGGAGCTGTTGCTTCTACAGAGGCACGTTGGCAGAGTCCAGCACTGCTTAGCTATTGCATCTGTTCCGCAGCTAGAAAGGACAAGAGTCCTGGGCTGTCAAACTAGCATCTTTCATGAATTCTTTGAGTGTAATCCTGAAATTAAAGAGGCTTTGTCACTGGCATCAAGGGAGGCAGAATTATGCTTTTCCGTGGGGAGGCATGGGGATAAGAATTTCTGTTGATTTATCATAGTGCTAGCAAGAAATTACAATGCTAATATTTTTAAAGCAATTACTGCATACAAATAAGAGACTGTTAATGAAAGTAGGAAAACTAACACTATTCCGGAACTTGCAGGAAATAAATAATTAACCATTATATTACTATTCTGCAATGAATGCGAGAACATGTCTCTGGATAGTTAAAAAGCTTTTTACCCAATATTGACTCAACAGTTGGAACTACGGATAAAATATGAATTTGTCACGTATGTAATTGAATAATATTTCAAGCCATCAAGGATTCTGTTTTGTGGAAAAAAAAAAAAAACATATCAAAATCAATCATGCAGACAAAATGTGTGATTTATTAGAACTGTGTTTAAATACCTTACGAGAGCACTGAGATCAACATGATAATTTAAATGATCACAATGATTTCTTAATTTATGATAATATAAATTATTATATGCAAAGAAATCTTTGTGATCCCTTTAAATTAATGCAGATCAGAGGATAGTGTAGTTAATGAAGTGTTTGAGGAAGAGTCATTCTGCAAATAGTGCTATAGCTCCTTAATCTCTGAGACACAATAGGTTTTCTGAGATGAAACTATTTTTTCCGGGATAGTAAACTTTGTGCACTTAAAATAGGAAGGATTCTCACCATGGTTTATATTATTTTAAATGAGTATTAAATAGAAAGAGTTTGGAATTTGAATTTTTACCTAAATAATTAAACCGGTGATGTTCTTGGGCTGAACAGTTTGTGGGAGGTCACTAAACCAACCTTCATAACAAACTTAGGTGGAGATGGGAAGGAATTAAATTATTTTGAGAGGTTTAGTGCCTTTCAAATTAATTTATCACAGAATCGCAAGGTATCTTACAGGAAAACAGCTTGCCTTGCCTCAGGTGGGATTGAGTCCACTGAGTTGAAGTAAACTATGTACCATGATTTCAGTACACATTCCTATTTTCCTCTGAAATCCTTACCAGCAAAGGAAGGAGCACAGGCTTTATTATGCAATTAAGTATTTGATGGAGCTTTTATTATGTGAGAGATCCACAAGGGGGAGACTTTATTCTAGAATAACCTTGTTGGGGGACACTTCATCTGTCAGAGATCTAGGCGAGCTGAGTCCAAAAAGGCCCTTGTTCGGTGGTTTGTTGGTTTCTTGGCTGTTCTTGTATTTTGAGGTACTGCAGTTATCTTTTACTGTGATAAGCTGTAGGTTCATTAAAACCCTCACATAGCTGACAGGGTAAAAAATAAGTAAATTAGGAGCATGACAGTAGGAAAATGTAATTGAATATGCACAAGCACAGCACAGAGACAGTTGTTCTAACCAGAGTTACCCAACATTTGAATTATGACTACCTTGTGTTTTATATTTTCTTGCTTTTGAGCTACTGCAGAAATGGGTTTTTTCAGCTTAAATCATAATACTGGTTTCATTCATTTTGATGACCCTTGTCTAAAATTTTTAGCAGCTTCTGTGTGAGCTAGATGGTAATAGCTAGTGTCCAAGACATAGTGGAAAACAATGAAAGGAAATGATGGTACTTTTGCCTGTTTTCCAGGTTGCGTGGCACCTCTGCAAAGAACCAGTAGTCCTAACCTGGTACTGTTCCTACTTAGAATATCTTGAAATATTCTCAAATGTTTACATATAGGTATCGGTTAGCTGTGCAGTTTATGCCTTTATTACATGAAAAAGGCCATATTCCGTAACTGGACAGTTCTTTTGTAGAATCCTGACTCCAGTGTGCTTGAGAGAGAACATAGAATCATTGAATTGTTAGAGTTGGAAGAGACCTCAAAGACCATTGGGGTCAATAATATTTTACAGTTATCACTAATTCTTTCTAAAATAAGTGGTCTTGAAGTCTAATCAGTAGAGGTGGTGACTCCAGGCTGAGGTCAGGATCTGTTGCTTGAAAGAATTGTCTACTAGGAGTACAGGTACTATTAAATATCTAGATGTCCCTGAAAATTGAAAGATGTTTGGTATGTGTCTAATAGATGGTGATACTACATTCCTTCATGTAATGTGATACATAAAAATCTACCCAAACACAACCTAGTTGTGTTCTGAGTATTTCCTGGTTATTAAGAAGATAAAGGAGAGTAAATCATTACCGTTGTACTGAAAACAGAGAGGGTATTGGAGTTTATACCAGGTGAAGATCTTGCCCCATGTAATTTGTGACATTTTGTGATGTAACTTTATTCTTTCATAGAAACTGAAGGAAAAAGATTATTTCAGACACTGTATCACAAAATCTTGATTGATTTCAGTACAAACATAAATAGTAGGTATGGTCAAAACCATTAATGTAGAATTGTGCTTGAATTCTATCACATTTAAAAAAATAGTCCCATCTCACAGCAATATCTGATACCATGAGATTGGTCATAACATGTTATCTTGTTTTTACAACTCAAAGTTCTTTTTTTTCCATTTTTTTCTTTGTAGAAGAAAAAATGAAGAAGCATGAAGATGGTTTTATTTGTTTTGCACTTCTGCTTTTTGATTGATTCTGAATTATAGCCTTTATCTTGCATCATGAAAAGTGCAGAATGACTGCATATCTTCTCTCCTGATTTATGAATATCCTATGCATCATATTTTAAAAAGTGGGTGCTGTCTGTTTCCCTTGTCTGCTTCCCTATCTTCTTTTACACACATGCAAAATTCTTCATTCGATGGATATGCAAAATACTTGCAGGCAGGGAATCGGTGTCACTTTGTCTGCCAGCCAGATTTGCCTGTCTCTCATGCAACCCCCCTTAATTTATTTTTTTTATTTTCATTTTCATCATTAGTTTCAATGACCACATTTATATTTCTAATATGTGCTGGAGTATATTATATTTAATAACCATTTGAAGTTACCATATTGTGCACTTTTTGCACACAGTCTTTCACCGTGAGCATTTTAGGCTATTTTCATCTTCCTGTGAAGACAGTGTTCTTTTGAAGGGTTTTAATCCTTAGTGGAAGCAAGTCTGAACTAAATGAGATTTTCAATGACAGGAAATGTAATTTTTTTTCACAGCTGATGGATATCTCTCAATAGAGTTCCCTAAGTTCTCCCTTTCTGCTTGTCCTGGGGCATAAGTGGATATTGAGTGTCATCCTAACTATGTGATGTCCTCAGAACAATAGACTGCAGGTACTTTCCTTTTCCCTGTGACCTTCCTTATTAGTTTAAGCTGTAATGCTCCGTATGCACATCCTTGATGCTGAGGTGGCATTGATACAAAGAACTCAGTGTATTAATTGAACTTCTAATTAGGGCAATTATGATCAGATCAGCAGTCGTTTGGTGCTGATATAAGCAGATGTGACAGCACAAAAGCTACTTTGAAGGTGAGATGAGGCATCATGATGTTTCACCTCACCATTTCACCTCGGTCCTAAGCAACCTCCATTAGTCATCGCTCTTTTGCTCTAACAGTTAAAGCTTCAAGTGTTAAGACCAGGTTAATTACTGAAGTTTGCTGTCAGCTGGAAAAGCAAATATTTTCTATTCAGAAACTGCTATTAATTGTTCTCCATTGTCATTCTGAAAACACCCAAATACAGTTAAGGCTAAGAATCACATAGGAAGTGAGGGCACAAGTCAAAGCTGAAGCTTTCTGCTGTCAAGAGAGTCTGTTTGCAACAGAAGTGCAAAATACAAACTGGGAAGGGGCGCTCTGAGGTGCCCCTTGATGGTGTTATATGAAAGACAGAGTTGGGCACTGAGAAACACATACACAATCCTATAGGGAATATACCACGTTTGGACCGAGGTTAGGCAAGTCTGGTAATGCCTGGAATGTATTCAGAGAGACATCCAATTTAAGAGAAGCATAATGTGTATATTAACTGCAATAACAAATGCTAGATTCTTACTAGAACCTTGTAAGAAAACTTCAGAATAAGATTGGGTTATTGTAAAATACAGGGTGGGCAAACCAATATATTTAATAGATTACTAGAGTATTTTTTCACAGTGACAGTGAACTAGTGCAAAATGTTAATTGCCCAAGAAAAGGGAAGAATAATGGGTTTACATGATATACAGGCAGCATAGATCAGGTTTTTTTTAGTTTGTATTTAATAATCTGGACTGTTGTAAGTAACATAGAACAAGAATATATAAATGTCATCAAATACAACACATTAAGAATTCATTGCAGCTGTAGAAAAATTTTCCATTACAGAATGGATGGCTTAGGAAGAAGTAACCTGGAAAAAAGGAGAATGTTTCTCAGTAAATAGTCAATACATTTGGAATGTGTATTTTTCTTTAGCAAATATTATATTTTCATTTTAGTATGGTATTAGCATCCTCAGGTATTGACATGGTGTTAATATTGCAGAAACAAAATATTCTATAAATTTTCTACTGTTGGACAGTATTAAATTAGAATATATCTCGCCCTCAGCTATAGCAGGTCATAAAAGTAGATGTAATAACACTCAGCAGAGCATCAGTCTAGAGTTATCTCTAAGGAAAAGAAAAATTCAACAGTGCAAGTTTGTGCAAATGTACATCTGTATCAAGCTTTGTGTACAGGAAAGTTAAAGGAATATTGTTATGCTTAAGAAATGGCTTGTGGAGAAATGGGCTTCTAGAGACTGCATTCTTCACCAAGTACTTGCTACTTACCAGTATGCTTGCATGAGGTTAAAACTTTCTGTCCCAGTTTAAGACACCAGGCTGTGTTTTGTAGATGGTGACATGGGTGACAGTCAGGCTCACTGCCTTCTAAGCTTTCTCACCTGCATTGCATTCTCTATGGATAGAGGTTTTTTTCTCTTTCAATGGAATTCACCCTTGTGACTTGTAGAAACATAAGCATCTGAAGAAGCACCTAATAGAGGCAACTGAGAGGAAGGTAGCACGTGGCTATGGGCTAATAAAGTGTGATGTGGAGATCCCAAAGCCCGTGAGGGCTTGGTCAGGAAATCCACGTTGCGCAGCAGGAGGCAGGCTTGTTGGCTTGAATTTGAAAGCAGCATAGTCACACTGTATTTGAACCAGTAAAACCTGACCTTGGCAAGTATGTTTCCTCTGGAGCTGGGCTGGCTCTGCACTCAGCTTTCAGGGTCAGGACAGGCTGGAGCTACGTGGGCCACCTGGGGAACGGTGGTACAGATGTGCCCCAGACATTTCCAGATGATTCACAAGTGCAGTGGCAGGGCCTGAAACTGCTTTTGAAATAGTATCTGTTCTTTAACTTCAGCCAACTAAACTATATACACCTTGTATTTGCAGAGATTGGACATCTGGCTACAGCAAAGCTATGTTTCACTATGATTTCCAAGACTTGTCCATATTCCTTATGAGAAAGCTTGTGGCCACATGCACGGAACCAGGACTCTCCCAACCTTATCCTCAGTCTTTATGCAGAGCTCAGAGGCTCATAGGGAGTATGTGCTGTTGTACAACCTGTGCTGTCCCTTCCCTGATCCCCTCTAGCTTTGAGTATGGCATCGTTGGCTCAGTCCTTCTGGCACTTGGCTAACTTTCATCCATGGAGATTAGAATAATGACAGGCGTGCTCCTAAATTTTGTTGCTGTCCATTTTATTCCTAATGGTACTGTAAAAGGGTTAGTTTTACACATCTCAGCTTATTAGTTGACTCTAAAATAGGAGCATAAGACCTCAAAATACAGCCAGGGGTCTGACTGCAGCTGCCAGAGTGATGCAGAGTTAAAACTGCCTGTCCTTCCTTAGCTCATCTGCCTGTGCCTGCACAATTGGAGGGGAACTCCTCTTTCTTAATAATAAAACATAGGAAAGCAGTTTGTGATTTCTTTCTTAAAACTCGTATTCCATAAAACGTTCATTATTACTGGTTTGATGACTGTCCAAAATACATTTTACAAATTAAAAACCACTGCTGCCATTTGTTCATCTGCTGGTGTATGCTCTTTGTAACACTGCTCTGGGTTTCTTTCTGGTTTTGGTAGTGATTCATGAGCCTTACGAAGACTGAGACAATTTGTTGTAACATTGCTCACGTCATCCATGAGAACTACCTCGGACATGAATGGGACTATACATAACAACCAGCACTTCAGTAAGGGTTTCCCCTCTTGCCAAGTGCCAGCTGACATGATGTCTAAGCATATGTCTATATGGGATGCTGCCAGCAGACGAGAGCATGCTCTGCCCTCCATTTGAGCTGGTTGGAGATGCACTAGCTTTGCTCTGGCAGCTGAGGAGCTGCAGTTAGCATCTTGCTAAGCCAGAACTAATAAGCTTGACTGAGAGGCAAGGTTTATTATCTTGGGCTCAGCAGCTCATTTAGCATGGTTAGGTAGCTTACACCATAGAGCTTCTCTGCAGCCTACAACTGCAACATACGGGCAGAGCTTGCTTGTGGTTGGTTGTGCAGAGCATGGTCAGTATTGGCTTGCATCTCCCTGCAGAGATCTGCTAACCCATATCCTAAGGATTTCCTAACCCTGCTCCGGAGGAGCATTTTCAGTCCTCTGCCACACCACCAAGAATTTCCTACCTAATACAGTTGGAGAATATAAGTAAAACCTACAGATTTATTGTACAATTGCACACTTCTCAGTGTTCAGTCAGAGGGCTTACTCTCACGCCTCACAGTACTCCTGTTACTTAAATTTTGGTCATTAGATTGCCACATGTTTAGTACACCTAGAAAAAAGACTGTTTTTCAGCATTTCTCTTTTGTTCAGCAGCCTAATATGATAGATGATGTTGTGGCTTTCAAAGTTTGAAATGAGACCACAAATAAGGTCACAGAACATGCTTTAGTCATCTATGTCACCATTTATGACAAAATCTGCTGTCTTCAGTGGCTGTATTCTTATTAAAGAAAAGATTTTAATTTCTTTATTTAGAAAATTGTGTTTGAGATGTTTTGCTTGTAACATGGCTATTTCTATATATGTAGGTTATTTCTTTTGTAATGTTTGTGTTTTCATTTGTGTTTTCTGGTATTCTTATCATGTGTATTCCTTTGGAAATGTTGATAACTGCATCCTAATTTTGTCAGTGGAGAATTTTTGCTGATAGGATATTTACTAACGTGCTAACTATTCACTAACATATAACTGCAGAGCCATAATGTTATTCTATCCATATGTAATGCTCATATTAATAGATTTAATTTTGAATTATCTTTTAATTTTTATGAATAGCCAGAAGCTCTGTTTTTTTTACAAGTAGAATCAAAGCTAGAGCTAAATTCTTCACTTTCACTGTATCTGCTTTATGTCTTGGTAGAAATGCAAAGAAGCAGTGAACCTAGTTATAGATATGCTGAATATTCTTTCCCAGGAGTAGTGTTGGTGTATCCCTGATGGTTTAAGGGCATAAATGAGGTACTTTGTGCAGCTGGTAGATGTGGAGGAGGGATATCAGGGCCAGGAGGGTATCTCTGGTATTAATGTGTCTGATTTCTTCTAGCACAGTGATCCCTTTTGATCTGCAGCAATTTGTGCAATACAGAACAGCTTTCAGGGTATCTTTAATTATGCCTGTGGACATTTTAGCCTGGAAAGTGAAATGAGGCTTTAGAATCACCTTTCACTCCCAGCTGTGCTGATTTGAAACTGTGCGCAGCTTGTTACTCACCTGTAAGTGCAGGGATCATGCTTCTGCTCTCATGAAAGTCACTGACTCTGCTTCGCCCTGGGCTTCAGAAGAAGGTGCAGCTGGCTCTCAGCCTTTCCTTCAGACCTCTCACTGCTGTCAGGATGGAATAGCAACGATTCTTATACATATAACCTGCAATAGCACGTATATTCAGATCAAATCTAGTTTGGAGACAATTCACAGGATCTGAAAACCTGTCTTCAAGAGTTCATGTTGATATAGAAAACAGTGAAACAGCCACATTAGGAGCACCTTAGAAATAGAGTTTATGCTAAAACCAGACAGAGCCATTATGCTTGTATCAGTGCTCTCAGACACATATGGTATAAATTGATTGATGATAACATGCATCAGCTTTATTAAAGTTTCTCAGAAATGATTTTTTATAATTATGCCACTTCCTAGGGATATTTTTCAGTGTGTTATGAAGATGACATCCTATTTGTAGTGCATAATGTGAAAAGAATCGTTTTAACATGACAACTAGTGTCCTAACATTTGAACTTTCAGATATGATGGTTAATTTTCACGGTCTACAGCAAATAAAAAAAAGAAGTTAATTCTACTTGAAGGTGTAAGAGGTGATCTCAGCCCTGACATGCTAAGTTCAAGGACCAACAGTTATTTAAATTCTCAAGACTTTTAAAAATTGCGTTGCTCACAGGAAGTGTGTGAAAACCTTGTGACTAAGATCAGAGGTAAAACCAGCTATAACAAAGCAGCACGTAAGCCAGTTTAGCTGAAACTGTAGTCTCATCGCGGCTCGATTGTGGATGATGATGTTGCATCTGCTTGTCCTTTTTTTATTGGGATTGGGGTTTTTTTGTGTACACCAGTCTGGAAAGCATAAAGACTTTGAAATTCAGAATAGAAGTAATCTTTAAAAAAACCAGTAAGTTTTCTAGTTCTGTTTTGTTTCCCTTGGAAAACAAATAGATCTGTCAATATTCTTTTTTGTTTGTTTCAGATCTCATACTTTACATCAGTAAAACTACTGAAAATTACATTACACTGTGTTTATTAAAGTTGTGCTCCTATGAGTAACACACATAAGACATCTTATACTGCCTTAAGGATTAAGTTAAGCTCCTTTGTCAAGGCTGTTGGTATGGCAGGACTGTTAATCTTTAACTGTCAGAGTCTGGTTAGATCCTTCTTTAGACTGAGGCCATGTATAAGTGCAAAGAAATTAAAATGAATCAACTCTCCTAGTATTTATGCCTTCAATAAAAATAGAAGCTGTGTTAGACATACATATTTCTATAAGAAGATTGCATTTCAGGCTCTTATTTAGCAGCATCATAATTTACTCTATGTTTATGCTTGTGAAATACAAAGACAAAGTTGACAGAAAGTGTTCAAAATAACAAATTCAGGGAAATAAGATGTGCAGCGGGTGACAGCTCACTGAAAAGAGGACAGGGGAAATTTTGTGAACCTACATTTCCTAATTAAAATTCCATAGAGTTGTCTACAGTATGTTCATGTTTTATTACATCAGTAATTACTCTTACATTTTCCTTTCAAATTACATCATTAAGTCACAAAGGAAGAAATGTGCTATAGTTGCAGCATATTTAGACAAGGCAAGACTTGAAACAGAACTGTATGAAAGGAATGGTGAAGCTGGGAGGCAAAGTTAAATTCATTGTGAAAGATTAAAGCTAATATTTTAGCCCCAACAGGGTATTAAACTGGTAGTAAGAAGCCAGAGTGTTGTGCTACAGTTAGCAAAGGTTTACATTTAATTGTGGATGTCTGTACCATTTAACTAATGTTGTCCTAGCTAAAACCTAAAGCTTCCGAAGAGGATTTTTTAATAATTATCTGATAATAGCCAGCAATGTTTGTGCAAATATGAATTCACAGCAGTAACGTAATAATCCAATGAAGTGATACAGGTTGTATGTTGAAGCAGTAGGTAAAATATACTACAGAGAAGCTCTTAAGTCTGGTAAATGCCTAAATGGTGCTTTTCTAATCAGGCTGTATTTTTTTCAAATAATAGGAAAAGAAACCCTCAATAAGTAACAAAATTGTCTTGTGCATTCTCCTTCAAATATAGTTTCAAGTGCCTGGTTTTATATTTTACACACATATAACCATCCCATTTTCTGAAACAAGAAGTTCTTTCCCTCAAGTCATTAAATAATAATACTTTGTACTTACGTATCACCTCGCTTCTGAGGATCTCCAAGTACTATAGAAGCATTAAACGGAGACTCCTGCCTTAAAGTACAGGAGTATTAATTCCTTATGACATAGGGGGATAGTGAAACAAAAAAGTTCAAACTATAATTTTGACCTTCAGTGTCCAGCAAGGAATTTCATGTAGGAGTTTGAAAAGTGCTGAAGTGTTAAAAACCGAGGGGACTCAACCTCAGGGTAGTCATGCATGGCTTGAAAATGAAATTTCAGACCTTATTCTATGTAACACTGAAGCTATATGGAGTGGATTGGGACAGTCGTACCTGAAATGGATTCTGGACTCAAGCTACCTATTCAGTGTAGAGCTGCCCAACAGAAAAATACCTAAGTGCACTTTCAGTCCAGCCCTCTTGCTTGGACAGGATTGTGGTGGAGGATGGTATAACCCTGATAAAAGGAAACAAAAGAGAATGCAATTTGTAGTCTTGCGTTGGGGATTTTCCATGGGAGTTGTGTGTAAAGCATTTGAGTTCCTGTGCCAGAAGCTGTTAAAGGACGTATTTTGGGAAGCACATTAATTTGAGATTGATGACATTACTGTATAACTTTCCAAAGAGCTTTCTAATCTGTTTTACTGAACTGTGTAACTCCAACTTCATCCTACGTGGCAATGTTAGATGTCCTGCGAGGCTGCCAGATTTAGCCCCTGTCAGATCACAGTCAGACACGCAGAAAGAGCAGTCCTTAAGCACAGATTTAGATGGTGGTTGAACAAGGCTTTTGAAGACCACACTTCTGGTTTTGGCTTTCAGGTTCTGTTAAAGTGTCACTGACTATGTCTAGAATTCTGCGATCTCACTCTAAATTAGTACAAAGGCCCTTAAATAAATGACCTGCTTTTCAGGGCATGCTGAACCACATGTACTTTGCACCAATTCTAGTGACTTAGGCAGGTTAACTCTTTAAGCATGGTATTTGATGAGCACAGCAGGTCTGCACAGTAGTTTGGGTTGTAATAAACTTTAATGGGGCATGCAAATACAGGCACTGAACAACATTAAATAAGGCACCCTCAGGTCCTTCGGGAAACAGTATTCATTGTACTGGTGCTAACTACTTCTACAAAGTTCATTCATTTATTATGCCTTAAAAATATTTGATATATATCTTCTATTGTATTATACTGTGCTTTTGGTATATATTGTAGTACATACTAAAAATATATTCTGTTCAAAAATCAAGTTCATGAATTTCATTGATGGGGAAAAGAATCATGATAAAATATCTCAGATTTCTCTTTGCATACTCAAGGAAACCCATCATATTTCAGTGTAAAAAAAATAAAATAAAATCCTTGTCTGGCTGCAGAAGATGACTAATAAATAGGATAATTTAAAATATCTGAATATAAATGTTGTGCTTCTATAAAGTACCTTACTGATAATTTTGGAGTATTAAATCTGTGACAAACATGAGAAACAAGAGCGCTTTGGGAAGAGTCGGAAAAATCTTGCCATATACATAGAATCATAGAATCATTTAGGTTGGAAGACACCCTTGGAATCATCAAGTCCAACCATCAGCCCTACTCTACAGAGTTCTCCCCTACATCATATCCCTCGATACCACATTCAATCTACTCTTAAACACTTTCAGGGATGGTGACTCCACCACCTCCCTGGGCAGCTGATTCCAGTGACTGACCACTCTTTCTGTGAAGAATTTTTTTCCTAATGACCAGCCTAATGTCCTAGTGTCCTTGGAACCTCCTAAAGGTCATCTTTAAGAGCAAAGGTAGAAGTAGTTTTTACAGTGCCAGCTCAGTCTTTAACCTCCCTATGAATGCTGATCAAGACTTCCTTTGGACTTTGAGTTGTGGCAGAATCACTTGTTGTATGACTGTATTGGATCTAGTAGATGAAAATGGTAGGCCTCCTGAAATTCTGTAGACTCTAAGGGCATCTACTGTATTCTAAGTGTTTAGATAGCCCCCAGGGTTTTTTTTTTTGCCTAAAATGGGCAAAGTCTAAAGAGCAAGTACGAAAATTATAAATCACAGAATATCAGGGATTGGAAGGGACCTTGAAAGATCATCTGTCCAATCCCCCTGCCGG
This sequence comes from Jacana jacana, assembly GCA_013400555.1. NCBI lineage: Eukaryota > Metazoa > Chordata > Aves > Charadriiformes > Jacanidae > Jacana > Jacana jacana. The sequence continues at coordinate 53,103 of VZTM01029227.1, forward strand.
AGCAGGAACACCTGGATACAAGAATATAGATACAAAAAGTTTTAGTCATTTTCTGTATAGCAGTGGTGAGATATGAGCAACTTGGTTCAGAAATACAGGATTTATGGAGTATCATCTTTGAAAAAATAAAGGTCTTTAAGCTTAACATTATGCAGCTGAAGCCTAAATGACCTCAGTTTTCTTTGCTTTCTATGGATTAGGAGTAAATATTTTTCTCTTCCCTTTCAAAGGGTGAAAATAAAGATAAGACAATTCTGTTCTCATTGAAATTAGAAAAGTTGGAGAAGAGAGCTGCAAGTAGTGAATCCTGTTATCATGGATAATAAAACTGCAATAAGAGCTGCACTGCACAGCTCTTGGAATGAAGGTGTACAAACCAGACTATTCTGATTAGGTACTGAAATACCCATATTTCTGCCACTACATTGTAGCTTAAGCTAGATACATGACTCACAAATGGTGAACCCTGACAAATAATCCATCAAGTGGCGTTGAGACTTTGTCAAGGAAGGCAGCCTCAAACAACTTTTTTTTTTTTTCTTTATTATAATCCATCACTTCTTGTTGTGCATCTCCTAATGGTCTTACATTGGCAGACATTCTTTGAACTTTCCCTCTTTGTATTTCCTGGCAGAACAAAAGCCTAGCGTTGGGTGACTAAGGCCATTCCCACATGCTGCTTTGCAGAGCTAGGAAGAGGCACACAAGGTCGGGAAACGCTGCGAATGAAATATCGTCATTCAAAGAGCCCAATCTTGCTTCTGCTACAACTCTATAGAATTCTCTCCTGGAAACCAGCAGAAGCAGGATTAGTACCCAGGTCTGCAGCCCAATCAATTGTTATTAGCAGAGGCTGCCAGTGCTGCCGGTGCAGGCCTGCCAGCCGTTAAGCATCAGCTGCTGATCACCTCATAGAGCCCCGCTCTCATCTTGGCACATAGACTATTTCCTGGATCTACTTTGAAGTGTTGAAATCTATAGATCAATAAAATTTGAAGACAGGAAGGGCGAGCAGCACGCAGGGGCAGGCCCTCTCTGTCAGATTCACACAGATTAGGGGAAAGAGTGGGAGGCTGCAGTCTAGGGCTAAGAATTGTTAGGTCCCAAATGCTTCCTACACTGAATCTTTCTAAAAATCTTTGTATACAGGTCTCATTGTTAAAGGAACAGGAGAACTGTGGAGAATACCTCAGAGGAACATGGAGCCATAGTATTAATATGGAATTGAGATTAGGGAAATAACTATATTATTTTAAAGCATTTTTCAGGATTCTCTGTGTTAAAGGGTGACGGTGATAGAAAGTGATGCACTTGTTTTTCTATTGTTGTGTTACCCTGATAGTGTCTGTGCAATGACCATTTGTAAGGAATCCCCATTTGAGGGTTGATGTTTCAGTGGTCATCCTCAGATTGGAGGAAATCTGTATGGTTTTATGAGTGGTGCCAGGTTTGTACTATTGAGTGACATTGAATCTCTGTCTTTTCGTTCTTGAAACTAGTGCTGAGCTCAAGTCCCAGTGGTGCCCTGAAAGGCCAGAACATCCTTTCATAAACCACTGACCTTTCTTCTTGATTATCTTTGTGAACTGGTGCTGTGTTTCAGTTAATAGAACTTTGTAATCAGGGAGCTAAGAGGGATAAAATAAAGTGACATGTTTTGCTGCTGGTTAGATGCTAATCTTAGTCCTGAATGCTTTTTAAATATGTTATTTTAAATCTGAGAATATGGAGAAGAGCACTTGCATGTATTAAAAAGGCTAGGAAAACAATAAAAAAAACCCATTTGTCTGATGAGACTGAAGGATGTGCCCCACAGCTTGAAACTGGACATACAGGTACAGAAACCCTGTATGAATGGAAAAATACAAAGCCTTTTGTATACTTTTTTGAGAGATTTACTATTTTAAATATAAATCCTGTTTGGAAGTATTACAACACTGCAGCTGACTTCAGGTTTAGTCCTGTAGTTGAAACTGAAAGAGAAATTCAAGCAGTAAAATGTTTCCGTAACTGGACTGTGTCGCTCTTGGCCCCTGGTGAGAGTTAGAGCGGCTCCATGCTATTTCTACATTTATTCTCTCCTTTTGGTGCTATCCTTTGTTATGGTAACAGAATAGCTCAATTCTGTACCGTTTGCTGCAGTGTATAATAACAGCTAAGGGAAAGGTTGGTATGAAGCCTTTCTTGGACACCTCACAATGTCCGCCCACTTGAACGTATAGTATTTCTAAAATGTGAAGAGAAATAGTGTAAAATAGAACCAGGGTCTTAGTTTAAAATCTTTGGATATGGAAACACCAGCATTTCAAGATGAAGCTGCCTGTGGCCAGATGTTCCCCAGGTTTCAGAGGGGATGCTCCCTCCCAAGAAAATTAAGGCTTCACATCCTGAGATGTTGCAGGCTTTCCATCAGTAAGGTGTATGGCTCATGACTGTGTTGAAGGCATTTGCAGTATATTTTAGGTGAGGGCTGAAGCAGCGGTGCTGAAAGCTCCATGTCTCCTAACCTTTGCTTTAGCTCCACTTTTAAATGCTCAACTCTCACTTGTATGGAGGCTGTTGAGAAACAGTGAAGATACAGAACCAATGCCATCAGCACCTGCATCTCTACCACAGATTCAGGGACCTCAATGAGCACATTTTCCTGCATTAAGGAAATGGTTGAAACTAATGGTTTCTCTAAGCACTCGTGGCTGTATTCTCAGAGTGGTGTTTTCTACAGGACACACTTCCCATGAAATGATGTTTACCTAATGCTTTGTATTGAAAGCAGCATTTAAAGAAGGCAAATTATAAATTGGCTTTAGTGAATGATGTTTGGCAGTTCATTTGCTTTCTTAATACAGAAATGAAAACAGTATGACAGTGTGTGAGAAATTGTTTATTCAAGGCCGTACAAGAAGTAGGCTGATATGAACAGGCCTTGCTGTTGTTCCTGGCAATGGACTAATTGGCTCAGAGGACAGTGCAAACAGGGCACGGTTACAGAATAAGGTGTGTATTTATGTTAACATTATCCCTTTAAGCCTTCTTGCAGAGCAGGCAGGGAAGTGCCAGGTGCTTTCAAATACTGTGTAAGGAGATAGTCCTATTCCATTGATTGTTCTTTTAACATGATATGCCCAGCACTTGCATAGCTCTTCCTAAAGTGCTCTGAGTCCTCAGGGTAAAGAATGGATCAGCGTTATGACTCTCATTTTAAAATTGAAAGATGAAATTCAAAGTGATAATTTCAGCATAAACTAGGCAGCCTATGGCTTCAAAGTAATCCACGGGGCTGCTGCTTAGACTGAAAGGCAGCCTGCGTAGCTTGCTTGGGGTTCTCTATTTCTTGGCCAGTGGCTGACCCCGGAGGACCCTGACCATGATCCAGAGGTACAGCCTGGCAAGGTACAATGAGACTTACTCAGTTCCCATCTGTACCCACACTTGCTGGACCTGCTGCGTGTCTGCTGTTGTTTGGTGACAGGCAGCAAATTCTTATTTAAGGGGGGTGACTTGCAGCAGTGAAATGGGGTAGAGGGTGAATTTACATGTTTTCACTTTTGTGTTAAGCATTTGTCCTACAGAGTTATGTAACTCAAGTGCTAGGTGCTGAATCCAGGTGAAACGTCTTCATCCTTGGAAATCAATACAGAGCATCACAAACAAGTGTCTGTATTTCCCATGAAATTGTCATGTTCTTTTGTGTGTGTGTGTTAATTTTTATTTTACCCTGTGTGGCATAGCTAATTGCAAAAGTAGCAGGCATACTTTGTCACCTTTGACATTTAATCCAGTGGTGTATAGTTTTGAAGATACTGGGGGAGGGGACACCAAATCCACTGTTTTTTCAATGATAAAGCTTTTGAAAAGATTCTTCCAGCTTTTGAAGTGACTCGGTTGTGCCAGTTCAGATTTGCATTTCAGAATGGTTCATCTTCTCATGTGCAGAAAAAGTGAGAGTACGGATGGGAAATGTGGGGGTTAAGGGCTAGGATGCAGATGGGATATGTAATTCACCTGTAGTGAATTAGTGATGCACAGCGGATTTGGTTTAAAACAAGAGAAGGTTTGTTATTTGAAGCACAATGATGCCAATAGAAATCAGTTTTTGGTTATATCGTAGCTGGGGTTACCTCAAATTATTTTGAGATGCCAGTGCTAAAGTGGAACATACTGAAACAATTGTTCTCAAATCAGAGGAACTTTGGTCTTCTTTCAGTAAAGGTTAAATCCTGTACTGGAATAACAGTAGTCTCAAACATGCCAATGGTACTTCATAGATCGTCTCAGTGTGACTTTTTTTGAAAAGTTCTTTTTGCTGTGTGTTATTTCTTCATCTCATTGCATCTCAGTACAGTCTGTTGCTGTGCATTCAAATGAAATATACCATTAAGATATATAATACTGAAAAGCCTCTGCTCTCAAGTCCAGTGAGACACATTTTCCCTTTTACTGGTAGGTAGTGATAATATAAGTCTGTAATCTCATTAGTTCGGAAGAACTACCTCATAGCACTTGGGTGCTTTAAAAAAGCAAGAGGTAGAAGAGACATGATTAAGTTTGTAGAAATTGGAAGGAAAATGTTTCTTTTGAGGTAACAATATACTTATGCTAGTTCAGTATTCATTCATGTTATGGGGGACAATGGAAGAGTCACTTCTGAAGTTAATTTGCCTGTGTCCTGCATGAGAAAACATAGTATTTTGCCATGAGTATGTTTGTGATCCAACTACAAAATGGCATGTTGCTATTTTTTACTATTTTTACCTCACCATTCTGTCAATATTCTTTATGCTGTTTATCTTCCTACTCTCAGTGATAGGGCTTGGCAACTCCATTTTTGTTTTTAGCTGCAGTGTTTATGACTATTCTCAGGTGTGCCTGTTGCTACTCTTGGCAACTACCAAAGCTATCAGCTCTTCATTGACATGTTTAGTAAGTAGCATTATTGTTTTATTCAAGCATTTAAATTTGACTGATGAGTTCATCTGTATTTTTTTTTGCAAAAGGCTGTTATATCCACTTACTTGATATTCTGATATAATTGCCTGTGCTTGTGTTAATGCAGTTTTCCAGAAGATTAAGCATATGCTATGGAATCTAAATTCTAGTTTTTGAAAGGAAAGTGCTCATGATTTCACTGTTTGATTTAGATAGAAAATAAGCTTGATAGGGGGACAGACAAGAAGGAAGTGGTAAGAAAATAAATGTCAAATCAACTCTTCATGCGTTTTTTATTCACCTTAGCAATTTTACTATCTGGTTTGTAGGTTCATCCTATGCTTCTGGATGTCACAGTTCTCTTATTCCTTTGTGCTACTTTTAAATGTAAATGTCATCTTAAATTTGTTTCTCAGTCTGTTTTGTTGAAAACACAGAAAAAGGCTAAAAGGTCAATCATATTTATCTTAATCCAAATTATTTTCAGTAATTGTATTTTTACTCCTCATTGATTCTAATGGGACATAATGTACTATATGTGCCCTAAAATAAAAATAAAATACAAAGTACTATTTATAGAATTATGAATTAAAAAAGAGAGAAACACCCATTATTATTCATGTAATGCTGTATGTGTAATTTATCAGATAGGGTACATTGAATCCCATTGAAATCAATGGGAAATGGATATGTGACTGTTCACCATGCTCATTTAATATAACGGTTTGGTTATTTAGAGCTGCTAAGGGTTTATTATCAAAAGTGTATGTTTGTATGTACTGCAGTTACTCTTAAAACTTACCAGGTAAATTAGCATTTGGATCAATAATTTTCTGTAGCAGCATTTCTTATGGGTATATTTTGTCATATTGTGTCTTGCCTTTCCTGCTTTTCCTGTCACTTGTTTTGTCCTATCACAGATATATATATATATATATATNAATCCTAGGGTTATAGAACCATCACCTTGAATTTAAATAGTTATTGACTGCACAGTCCTCTCCAGAAGGACAGATGCTTATTTAATACCACTATTGCACTATAAAGAACTATATCATTACTTGGAGAGTTACAGTCTTAAACCAGCTCTTTCTCCTTGCCCTTTTGCAAAGCTTTGTCTTGTCACTCTTTGAAAAACTGTTGGCCTGTAGGTACATCAGTTATTTACCTCTTTTGATAGGAACACATATGGCACCATATTCTGGCCCCTTGCTTAACCTTCTGTCAGATGGTTCTCTAAAATACGGTACTTTTCCAAACTATCTACTCAAGCACATCCTTCAGTAGTGGTTGTGTCTTCTGGAATGTCAATGACTAGTTCTTCCTTCGGCTTATCTTGGTTTTCATCCAGAACGTCAGGTAGCTCAATGTGGCAAACACAACATTAGGCATTCCGGGAATGTCGACAGCACTTTCATCTTGTACTTGGTTAGAATTTATTAAATGAAAATGTTTCACGATGGATTCTGATGTCCTGGAGCCAATACCATATTCATCAGTGACTTCTATGGGGCATCTTAAGGCATAGCAATAAATACTGAAATATATACCGTGATAGTTTTCTATTCTTTTTGTTATTGACAAAATATGTTAGTTCATTCTTTTTTTGGGACAGGCAGTTTCTTTTCTCAAGGAGTCTAGGGGATAAATTTCCTTTTGCTTTGTTTCCCAGNTATATATAATACAGATGCATTTAGAGAGTGGTGGTGGTGATGAGGGGATTGCAGATGTGTATTAATGTAAGTTCGATCTACTCACTTTGAGTCTTGCTGTGGAGAACTCAGCTTTTCTGTCGGTAGTGAAGCAATGATCTTTAGAGGTCCATGGCAGCTAGTGTGAAGACTTACTATATATATATGTCATGTAAGAGATCTATGGTAGAAGATGAGCCATATTAAGNNNNTGAGCCATATTAGAAGCAAGAGGAAGGACAATCAGTAATCCTAGGGTTATAGAACCATCACCTTGAATTTAAATAGTTATTGACTGCACAGTCCCCTCCAGAAGGACAGATGCTTATTTAATACCACTATTGCACTATAAAGAACTATATCATTACTTGGAGAGTTACAGTCTTAAACCAGCTCTTTCTCCTTGCCCTTTTGCAAAGCTTTGTCTTGTCACTCTTTGAAAAACTGTTGGCCTGTAGGTACATTAGTTATTTACCTCTTTTGATAGGAACACATATGGCACCATATTCTGGCCCCTTGCTTAACCTTCTGTCAGATGGTTCTCTAAAATACGGTACTTTTCCAAACTATCTACTCAAGCACATCCTTCAGTAGTGGTTGTGTCTTCTGGAATGTCAATGACTAGTTCTTCCTTCGGCTTATCTTGGTTTTCATCCAGAACGTCAGGTAGCTCAATGTGGCAAACACAACATTAGGCATTCCGGGAATGTCGACAGCACTTTCATCTTGTACTTGGTTAGAATTTATTAAATGAAAATGTTTCACGATGGATTCTGATGTCCTGGAGCCAATACCATATTCATCAGTGACTTCTATGGGGCATCTTAAGGCATAGCAATAAATACTGAAATATATACCGTGATAGTTTTCTATTCTTTTTGTTATTGACAAAATATGTTAGTTCATTCTTTTTTTGGGACAGGCAGTTTCTTTTCTCAAGGAGTCTAGGGGATAAATTTCCTTTTGCTTTGTTTCCCAGGAACTTACAGTCATGTAGAATTGAAAGCCACAGTCCTGCCAGCATCTATGCATAAGTTCAGGTGTTGAGTATTCTATTAGTTGTATCAGTATTTTATTTGGTAATGGGCATGGTAGACATCAGAGCTTGTACTGCAAGCTTAAAACCAAGGGATGCTGTAGTAGGAGTTAAGGAGATACTTAGCTCCTACTAAGCTAAGTAGTAGGAGCTTAGCTCTAGCTACAGCTGGTTGCACTAGCTAGAGCTGTAACAGATTAATATCTATGGTAGAATGTATTTTCACTGGAGAGCTATATGGGGATATACATATTATATGCGATCGTGTACTGCATTATTGTAATTTGCATGCTGAAAACTATTTTGGTTCCTGGACTATGACAAAACTTGAAACACGAAGGAAGTTGTGTCATGAATCTTAACGCTTTGGCATAGGGGTTTTTGAATTAGAAACTTGTCTTGTTCTTAGACCATCTACTTGCAGCTTTTAAGTAAATTGATTAAATGCAAAATGCATTGCCCATCTCCCATCCTATACATTCATTAGTATAACCTCTGGCTTTTTGAAACCAGAAAACATTTGAGGTTTTGTAGTTTTCCTTCCTTTCAGAATAAAACTCTATGATTGATTGATTGATTTATTCCCCTCTTAAGATTTCAGTTTAAGTTCTCAGCTGTTCTGAACACAGCCTAGTATCATTCATTCTTTTGAACACTTCTGCATTATTGGTCAAATGATTCCTACTGTCTGTACGTGGCTGGAGCTAACACCTTTCCCATTCTTTCCTCTGGAAGTCAGGTTTTCCACTTTGGGAGTAAGAAAAGTCCTTTTCAGTGTTCTTATGTTTTCTGCAAGATTTCATTGTTACTATGCAAATGTGTCTCTGAAGAGGTGGTCTGCCCTTCTACTGACTTAGTTCTCAATATTTTAACTCTCCGTACAGAAGTGTGATACAGGGTCTGGATTTATGCACAGATTTGAGGAACAGAATATTATCCAAGCACTTTCTAATAAAAAAGGGTAGTTTCATTAACTCTAATAGCTCTTTTATCCACTGATGTTTTTGTATTGTAGAAGATCAGTTTTGAAATTTTCCTCCCTATAGCTACAGGCTGAAAGTCAATGCAGAAAGTCAGAAGATTTTTGAAAGTCAGGGCAGCAGGTCAGCCTCTTAAGAAGACCTCTGTGCTTATCATCATGCCAGGGACTGTTGTGCTTGCAATTCCCCGTGGAGTCATCCTCTGTGGGGTTATTGTGACCCAGCCCCATTTTCTCAGGCGCTTTCTTTCCCATAAGCATTTCACACTGTTATGTGGTTGGCTGGCAGGTGGAGTGTGCTTTTGATCATTCTCCTTTCTTACCAGGTTTCTTACCAGGTTTTGATGTTGGGAAGAAAGTTGATGAGCGTTATTTTTTCTGATCCTCTCAGCATAGCAATTACAATTGTAAGATGTGTTTGAAGGAGCATGAGCTGCGTTCCCACTTACTGAAGAAATTTTATTTATAAATTGTCCCATGTCATTATCCATTATATTTTCTAGAACTTTCTTTGAGACTTGAATTTTGCCTACTCCGTAAGTGCAGTTTTCTTCTTTCATATTACAGTGTAATGCTTTTTATGAAATTTCACGTCTTCCTGCCTTTAGCCCTTTCTTCTTCTTTGCTTTCTACT
>VZTM01029228.1:9753-22857 GCA_013400555.1 Jacana jacana
TGTGTTTAAGAGCAGATTAGATGTGGTGTTGAGGGATCTAGTGTAGGGGAGAACTTGTAGAGTAGGGCTGATGGTTGGACTTGATGATCCCAGGGGTCTCTTCCAACCTAAATGATTCTATGATTCTATGATTCTATCAAGGTGACAGAACAGTTGCTATCAGTTAAAGCAATAGAAATAAACACATGGGGGAGAGGTTAAAACCCTGTCACCATATCAGCTCCAGATACCTAGCATTGCTTTTAAGCTCTTGAAATCACAAAAAGAGATCACTCACCAATGAGATTACCAGCATATTTTTTTTATGCAGTCCAGATCTTGTAACAAAAGCCTTAATTTCAAAATTACGTAAAACCAGGTATTAAAAATTTAGGATAAGGTGTTTGGGATCTTGCCAGGTATCATGAAAGACCGTGAAAAATCCTAACACAGAAACTTCCTATCTCCTGTGTGATGTTATGTACACCATAGTATAGACATAATGGTCTTGATCTCTCAGTACTATCCAATTGTCTAGAACATACTTGATCCTACCTACATAGCATTACATTACTATTCTCTTTGATTTTTACCCAAGAATCTAACAAATTCACTCTGTGTCCTGGTTTGAGGCTGAAACCACGACACTGATAGCTCTGTAGTGCAGTTTGTGAGAAGTGAGAAGGAAAAGATAATAGGGCTTTCTTTTCAAAGTATATATTGGCTTCAACAACTATTATGGTGGCTCAAAAGCAGGTTTTAGTTGAATTCTGTAAAAAACCTTTTGGTACTCTAACAAATTTTTCAGGCACTGAAAAAACAGACACGAAACTCAGTTAATTAATATAGTTTGCTTAAGTAACATTGTTGCATCTGCAATTCAAATAGTATTGTTTCTACTTGACTAACGGCCTAGAAGTATATATTGGCTTCTTGGGGCACTCTCTGACTCCACACTAAATGAGATAATGTCTGTATTCTACAATTAGTCATACACACATCCTTCCTGAAAAATGATGCTTTCTCAGAAACAGAAATTGAAAAGGAATTTCCAGAATATAGCTGCTGTATTCTCTGGATAACCATGATTTCCTATCCCATCCCTAATGGGATTAACAGTCACCCTATTAAACCATTTTAATTCACAAGTAGATATAAAGTCAATAAATTGACTTCTTTTCCTTTTGCTGACTGACCATTCTGGAGAAAAAAAAAAAAACAAACAACAAAAAAAACCAAGATACTTTGTCAGTAGACAACTCATTAAATATCTTTCTAACATTTGTTTTTGAGAAAATGATTTATATTCCTTCTATTATTTTTTCCCAGAAGTACATTGTGACTTCAACTTTTGCATTCAGGTATTTAAGCATATCATATTTCTAAGATTTGTTTAGAGTCTCATGGTTATAATGACAGGGGGAGTTCTTGAGTAATACTTTAAATTAGGTACAAATTTTATTTTTCATCTGTAGCCTAGGGATGCAAGGGAGAAGATTATTTTTTTTTTAATAATGCTAACACCCTGCCATAAATGAGCATCAAAGAAAAAAAAACAGCAACAGATGATGATTCCTTCAGAGCACAGATGGACAAGGCATTTCCTCAATGTAATACCATTAAAACACTATTACTGTTTATGATAAAGAACATATTAAGGTGTTTATTTTAAATTCAATCAGACTTCAGTAGTGAAGTAAGCATCCCAGTCCTGTTTGGTTTTTTTTTAATATTACTAGATATCAAAGCACACAACTTATATTCTGGAGTACTTATTTTCTGATTTTCTGTTAGCTTTCTAGCATCAACATCCTTTACTTGGGGTGACATTTAATTTTGGTTTGTTATTGGATGGGGTCTTTCTGTGTAGTTGGAAGAATTTCCATTATCTTTTAAACACCAAATGGTTTTGTCTCATTCATTATGGTATTTTAAAGATTTTTTAAAGACTTTTTGAAAATGGAAATATCTAAGTATAAACAGAGGAAAAAGGTTTCCTATGTAAGGTCATTCTCTTTATGTTACTTTTGGCAAATTCTGATCCTTTATTTCTTAAATTTACCACTTCCTCCTTTATCATCATTATCCAAGGTATTGGATTTATGAGAGAAATTACATGCATCAACAGCTGGATTTTGCCTTCATTGATTCCTCCACATGACCTGCCCTGTTTTGATTATCCCAATGAGCTGACAGCCCTGTAACTACACTCAGACTTCTAACTTCTGCTTGTTCCCCACACTGTATTAATCAGTGTGGAGGCATTTCAGAGAAGTGCCGAAGCATACCGATTCCTCAGAACAGGCAAGACAGCTTTGACCATAAGGCTCCTCTGTAGGCACTTTCTTCTTCATGTGTAAGCTTGAGATTCCACTGTAGCTCTCTTGTTGATTGCTATGTCCCCCCGTGACTCCAAAATTTGAATTTGGTTGTAAAACAAGCCTTGGTTCATTGCTCTTGAGTTTACTTTTTAAAACGCCAGATAAAGAAACATGGGAACATTAAGAAGACACTTGCCAAAATCAAAATAATAGATCACACTAAATATCTCAAATCTTAAACAGGAAAAGATTAATTTCACTGTGTACCTGCTTTTCTTAAAAAATAATTAGAGCAAAATAGAAAAAGGATTTACTTTTTCCTCCCCAGCTATTTGTTCCCTTTTACCGCCTGATTATTAGTGGATGAATTTAAATTAAATAAGGTAAATTCACTGTGGGCAGATTCAACGACCTGGTGATGAGATTTCTACAAATAACTTCATCGCTCATGTATAAGCAAAATCCAAGCACCTATCACAGAATCACAGAATATCAGGGATTGGAAGGGACCTTGAAAGCTCATCTAGTCCAATGCCCCTGCTGGAGCAGGAACACCTAGAGCAGGTCACTCAGGAACGCGTCCAGGCGGGTTTTGAATGTCTCCAGAGAAGGAGACTCCACAACCTCCCTGGGCAGCCTGTTCCAGTGTTCAGTCACTCTCACTATGAAGAAATTTTCTTCATATTTAACTGGAATCTCCTATGTTCCAGCTTGCATCCATTGCCCCTCGCCCTATCATTGGATGTTACTGAGAAGAGCCTGACTCCATCCTCCTGACACTCACCCTTTAAATGTTTATAAACGTTAATAAGGTCACCCCTCAGTCTCCTCTCCTCCAAGCTAAAGAGACCCAACTCCCTCAGCCTTTCCTTGTATGGGAGATGCTCCACTCCCTTAATCATCTTGGTAGCCCTGCCCTGGACTCTCTCAAGCAGTTCCCTGTCCTTCTTGAGCTGAGGGGCCCAGAACTGGACACAATATTCCAGGCATATATCCCTAGGCATACCTGCTCTTTAGCTGTCAATAATGCACACAGTAATGTCTTGCTTACCACTCATGAGGAATGCACCAGTCATGTTTGTGCAGTTCTTACATCAACAAATATAAGATATCAATATGCATAAATATGTATTAACAAGTAGGTAAATGTTGTTGGGCTACACCTGTGTAAATCCAGAGAATGATTCCTATGAAGCAGTAGACAGACCTTGTCTGTGTACGCCAGGTCCACTTTTTTTTCCTGTTATATGTAAAGCCACAAGTGAAAATTTACAAACCTTTTTTCCTAGTAATTAATTTGTATGTGGATTGAAGAAGAATTTTTTGGCTTTCAAACTCAGAAATGCCCAAATCACTTTGCACAATTGCGTATAAAATATGGGTAATGCTGTTACTGTGCTGTCAAATGTGACAGCCATTCTGTACTCAGCAATATTTCAAACACCATCCAAATGCAACCATACAAATGTCACCTCTGCTTATGGAACTTTATAAATGAAGCAATATTAATCAATTAAGGGACAGTAGAGTGCATGCAGAAGCAGCCAAGTCTACCTGAGGATTACAATGGGGAGTTCTGGGTGGCTAATCAAGTTTAAACTGCAGAACTGCCAAGGCACACGGATTCTCTGTACAATAAAACAGATTTCCCACACAGAGCGAAACTAAGAAACTTTTGCTTGTAGCCAGACAAGAGAAAAATTTGCTATTACACGATTGATCTATTTTATGCTATTACACCATTTACCATGGTGTACAATAACATTTTCAGTTTTGCTCACAGAAATATATGATTAGGTAAGTGGACATTCATCTGCATATTTTCACTCCAAATTTCTGAAGATAGCATTTTCATATGTTACCATGACACAGAATGATACTTCTCTCCTAGAGTGCTTTGTAAGGGAAAGTCCTGTCTGAACTTTTCAAGCAGAAATAAAGACCACCAAACACATTAGCAGATGTAAATCTGAAGGGTCACACCTATTTATCTTGCATCCAATAGACCAGAAGAGTAAATATGTATCTTACCCCTTTACATTGTATGTACTTGCTATGATTAATTAAAGAGTTTTTTCCAAATTACCTCCTGGTTTGGTCTATCAGACATCCTTCTCCTGCAATTTTAGGGGTTTCCTTTCACAGAGATGAAGCAGATGTACATATTCTTCAGAGGTGATGCTTTACAGAGAGGAAAGCGCACACCAAATTATTTCCCATCCATTACAGGTTTATAAATTATGCAGTGCTCTAATGGTGACAGCCTTTTGTTATAAACTAACCAAATAACAAGCATTTTGTTTTAACCGACCCCTCAAACTAACCTCAACTTTTTGTTATAAACTAACCCCAAAGAAACATGATAATAAATAAAATTCATACATGTTGTTACCACATACAAAGATGAATCATTTTCTAGCAGCATAAAGTTGTTCTCAGGGAAAATGACTGCAGCTCTGTAATGTCTCTTCAGACTACACAAAGCCCTACACAAGCAGAGGCAATGCAAAGCTACATGAAGTAGGTGACAGAATCAGACCACTGAAAGAAGATGGCTGCTCGTTTAGGGGTTGCTTTTGGCATTGATAAAGCAGCCAGTCACTCAGAGTGACATATTTGAAAGGTGAATTAAACCTTAGACAAATATCACGTTTTCAATAGAACAGGCTCGTACAGAGGAAGCAGTTTGTACTGGTGAATGGTTGTCAGGCATAGCCTGAGAGACACAGGTCCTGCCATGAAGTCTTGTCAGAAGCAGTTCCAGAGCTATCTTTTCCTCTACTGGTATCCTCATCTTTGGGCTGGCACAAATAAGTTTCTTTCTGCTTGGCAGAACAGTGTTAACCAGAGACTGCTTAAGAAGTCTAAAAGTACAGTGCCAGTTGTAGTGGGAGTTAATAAGGGAAGTGGGGAACACAAGGGCTTATCGATAGCTCCCTGCCCTGAAGCAGAAGTTCCCTTGCTGTGCAACTCAGGGGAAAGCAGAAAAAGCAGGTCTTGAAAATTAGTCATAGGATTTTAGGCTTTGCAGGAAAAGCTCATGTCAAAAAAGAAACAGCCTCCCGTGACTTCAGAGCTAGGGATCCCAGCTAAGCTCTGTAGGAGATCTCTAGGTCTGAATCTTCTACAGAACACTGTTTACCATCTCTGACCGGCTTGAAAGCTTCTGTGCCTTGGACTAGACACATCAACTTTTTTCCTAATTGCTAGCCTCCCAGTGATTGCAGCCCTTCTGCCTGACATTTGAGCAGAGCACTTGTGCAGTAGGCGGTAGCAGAGAGTGCCTAATATTTTTGATCAGTCCAGAAAAAAAGGAAGCCTCAGCACATGAAAGGGGTGAGGAGACGAGAGAGCTGAGGCCAGAAATCATGTTTTCAGAGAGTAGGAAAGAAAGTTCACTAGAATAAAATCAGTTTAGCTATTTGAACAACTAATGGTTATAACTAATGGTAATGATTTAAGGAAGTAGTTTTGTTATCTTACTGAAGAATACACAGACAATTGGGGGATGCATGTGAGGAAATCAGAGCAATTTAATATAATTCCAGAAATGTTTTGAATGTTGGAGATGCTAGTATTTTAAGCAATAGTTAAGGAATCAAAACACAACTACTTCACTAAGTCACAGAAAGAGAGTTTTAGAGGTTAGTCAGTGGATATTGTCTGCCTAGATTTCAGTAAGGCTTTTCACACAATCCGTCATAAGATTCTCATAGACAAGCTGATGAAGCTGGCACAAAATTTTTTTGGAGGCCAATATACCCCATGGATCAGTACTAGGTCTGGTTTTGTTTAACATCTTCATTAATGATCTGAGCAATGGGGCAGATGACACAAAACTAGGAGAAATGGCTGATATGCCAGAGGGTTGGGCTGCCATCCAGAGGGACATGGACAGACTGGAGAAGTGAGCTGATGAGAACCTCATGCAGTTCAACAAGGGCAAATGCAAAGTCCTGTATCTGGGGAGGAACAACCCCAGGCACCAGTACATGGTGGTGGCCACCCAACTGGAAAGAAGTTTTGCAAAAAATTGAGGTCCAGCCTTCTGATCATCTTTGTGGCCCTCTGATGGATTCGTCCAACACATCTATGTCCTCATGTTGGGGGCCCCAAAGTCGGATGCAGTACTCCAAGTGGGGTCACCAGAGAAGAGTAGAAGGGCAGAATCACCTCCCTCAACCGATTGGCCATGATTCTTTTGATGCTGTCCAGGACGCAGTTGGCTTTCTGGGCTGGGAGCCCATATTGCCAGCTCATGTTGAGCTTCACATCCATCAACACACAAGTCCCTCTCCTCAGAGGTGGTCTCAATCCATTCTTGACCCAGTCTGTATTTGTGGNCCTCCCCTCAGAGGTGGTCTCATTCCTTTCTTGCCCCAGTCTGTATTTGTGGTTGGGATTGCCCTGACCCACACGGGGGACCTTGCACTTGGCCTTGTTGAACTTCATGAGGTTGGCCTGGGCCCACCTCTCAAGCCTGTCCAGGTCCTTCTGGATGGCATCCCTTCCCTCCAGTGTGTCGCCCAGAGCAGACACCTTGTTGTTGTTGGCAGACTTGCTGAGGGTGCACTCAATCCCACTGTCCACGTTGCCAACAAAGATATTAGACACCACCAAGTCTCAGTACTGACCCTTGAGTAATTTCATTTGTCATTGATCACCACTTTGACATCAAACCATTGACATAATTGAGTGTGGCCATCCAGCCAATTCCTTATCCATGGAGTGGTGTATCTTTCTATCCATGTCTCTCCAATTTAGAGACAAGGATTTAATGTAGAGTGGTATCAAAACTCCTTTTAATTAGATCCTATTTCAGACAGGCAATACTTTACTCTGAAAGGTCTCCTATTGGGGCTATTCTTTGGCAATTGCCCCAAAGAAATACTGCCAAAAGATTTCAAGGAGTCATTTTCTCCACATCCGCTTTGTTTCAAAGGATTTTATTTGGTCCCTTAAAACAATCTATACAAATCTATATAAAATCTACACAAATATCCTGGAAGTTTCTTTAGATACAATAGGCACAAGATGAGATATACTTGGCTGTTAGACCTGCAGTGTTAAAAAAAACAGCATGCAACTTGCAGAGATATCACAATCTGGTATTAACATCGTCACTGCATGCAAATACTAAATAGTGACTCACTGACTGCTGGCAGTATGTAAACATACTCTACCTATTGATTGCGTAGTTAAAGTCCTGGAAAGTCAGCTAAGAGTAAACATTTCAAATTTTGTTGAATTCCTTGTTATAAAAGTGATGCTGGTGATTATTAACCTACTCAGAATTCTGGATTCCAGAGACAGTAAAATACCTGTTGACCGTCTAAAATTTAAATCACTGATACTTGCAGCTAACAGAAATTAAAACCAAACAAGCTACCTTCAAGCCCATGGAATTATTACTGATCTGTAAAACAAAAGACATTTTCAAAAAATAAAACCTATTATTAAATTTCCAGATATCGACCTAGAACAAACAAACTAAATGTAAGTTCTTAGCATGCTATATTTAAATTACATCAAGAAGATGCCGCTTTTTGACACCTCACTGGTAAATGGATTCTAAAGCAACACCTTTGAATAAATTCCAGCAAAGAATTTAAGGGAAATTAAGGCTAAAGTTTGAATAATAAAAACAAACTAAATCAGTTTGATACACTGCATCTACAAATATGACCTTTGGCGTTTATTAACTTTTTTATTATTTTTATGTACTTCAACAAAAAGTTTCAAAACTACATGCTACAAGTAAAGAAGATTTAGCTTGAAATTAAACTGAGGGCTGGGGGACACATACTTTCATTCACATGCAAATATGGGCAGCTGTAAAGACAACATGATCTTTGATATCTGCTATAATTTGTTTTCTACCAGCAGGTACCCAATGTTTATTCAAGTTTGTTTGGATTTTGGGATGGGGTTTTTTTTGAGATATCTCAATATTCTCATTATTTACAATAGATTTTAAATCTACAATAGTAAAATTTGTACTAAAACCCAGTCAGGTTATCATGCTCGTAGACAAGAACAAATGGAAGTGCTGCAGGCAGTAGCACATAATGCAACGCTGAGACAGAAAAAAGACCCAGGCCTAAAACAAACTCCATCAGGTTTACACAGGTCAGCATCACTGACAAACACTGATACTTTGATATAAAAAAAGCTCTGGTCTTGCTCAATGTTTGCATGCCATTCCCACTTCACTGTATGTGATAAACAGCCAGACAGGGTGCACACAATCCCACCACACACTCCTTGAATCACTGAGAGCAAATGCCCCCTCTGAGTCACTACTTTAGGGAGCTCTGACAGACTAACCACAGGTATTATGGATAACAGGGTGATCACTGAATCCAAAGGAGGTGTCTGACAGATACACCAAAGACCTTTGGCTGCAGGAAAGTATCACTGCATGGCTTTTTTTGGCCTGCTGACAGGGGAGAATCCCACTCACCCTTCAGTAATCAGGAACTTCCTCCAGTGACTGGTAAAGGAAACTCATGTTCAGGCAGCTCCCTGTCTTGTAACAAAACATAAATCCTCCTGAGGTACAGGAACAGGAGAGGGGTTTTAACAGCAAGATTACCTCAGCTCATTTCCCCATGAAACTCACCATCCAAACTCCCACTGCATTTGCATAAGTGACATGTCACAAAACACAGTATCTGGCAATCTGTATCAGCCTATCTCCCCACACAATTTTTTTCACAGTAGAAGAGACAGTACACATTTCATCTGCTTGCCTGCAATTTTGTGTGTATTTTGTAGTATTTTGCCTTAAATACTTAAAAGAAGGCAGCTGAGCAGTAGAAGGAAAAATTGTGTCTCCTCCTTCCTCGTGGCAGTTGCCTGTTGTGCAAGCTGCAGGCCTGAAGAGAGGCAGGGTTTCCCTACAAGCACCTGGGCATGCACAGCTGAGAGAAGGTTCCAGAAGTGCAGGGTCAGGGGAAGGCGTGACTGAGATGAGCTGAAAACCTGGGAGGGAAGGGTAAGGAGTAAGTATGTCTCCTTAGATAGGAGAGCCCTGAGAGCCCACAAGGGACTGTGTACAGGGTGGCTGAGGCTGTAGGTCTCTGCTGAGGGGAAAAGTTCAAAGGCTGCGCTGTGAGGATACTGTGGGTGGAGACTTGTGTTTACAATCTTTGCCCATTTTTTTCCCCCTATTACTTTTTTTTGTTTGATGTGTTCATTGGGGTTTTTTGTTGTTGTTGTTGTTGTTTTGTTGGGGTTTTTTTGTTTGTTTTTCATTTATTTTATCATCAGCATTCAGAACCTTAGCATCTAAAATAGTGATTGTTCTCATCTGTTTTCCATGAAGACTGAGTTTTATTGGGAAGGCCACTGGTAAGGCCTCAACATAGTCTGATTCTGCTTACCATAGGGCAATGCTGAAGGCTCAGATGCAAGTGGTTTTGGTTAAACTCCTGAGTCCGAGAAGTGAAAGCACTCTAGTTACTAAATGCACCACCCTATGAGTCACAGTTGCTGGAGGATAGGGAATGTTACAGCAGATGTTTGCAATGACATTAAATTCATAAGTCATTCCAAGTAAGACCACTACCAGGAAGTTGGTAGTTTTTTCCTCCCTAAAAGAAGCCTTTGAATATTTTAAAATTCATAGAGTACTTAGATCACAAGGTTTAGATTATTTTCTAGATAAATACAATGGCACACTGTATCTTGAGAAAAAATTTTGTTGTTTATCACTTTTTGCATGATTGCAGTAGTTCTGAGTTGTCAGACATAACTTTTGGCTAACAGTTTCAATTTGCATAGCAGCTGGATGTACTGCTTTTAACATAGCTAAAGCGATCTTCTAATCTCTTCCAGGATAGCCTGCTGTAAAGGCATTTCATTATGAATTTATAGGTTAAAATGGTTGAGTTCACCAGATGGTTTCCTTGATCAGGTATCCCCTTCAATGTCTTTGTGAACCTAGATTGGTATTGAAACTTTGAGAGGAATTTTAAAGACTTGAGTCTGTTTGAATATGCTATAGTGACTAGCACAGCATGTTCATGTATTTTCTTGGGTTGAAAGTAAACCGGCAATAAATTATCAGTATTTAGTATAACATTCAATAGCATGAGGGGTAAAAATGGAAGAGGTAACTAATCATTGGAGAGAGAGACTCTTTAGCACTGTATTTCACTCCATACAAACCACAAGCAAGCCACTACAACCATAATTACAGGTTTGGGTTGGTTTTTCATTTTTTGTTTGTTTTATTCCACTTATGGATGTTTCTGCATCTGCTTCTGTACGTTTTCACTTATCATCAGCGTTATTGCATAGCAGGCTTTCAGTGGTTCAAGCTCATCTGGAGCTGTTCTTGGCCTTGACTAACTTAATGTCACATGTCATAAAGTCACAGATAATCACCAAAAGTCTTTGTTTGTCATTTGAAATGATAGAATCATATCTCAGGAACTTCTTACTATTTTTGAATGCTTATACCTGCTTTTGCAACACTTCTGCCTATGTTTTGAATTGGTATCCATAGTCCTCAGTGTTAGAGTTAAAACATCAGCATTTTTTAATAATTTGAAGTAGAAACCTGGTAAAAATTGAGCAATCAAAAAAACTATGTGCAAGCCTAATATTTGGATTTTTACTCCACGGCATTATGAGTTGAGTTTATCTGATCTAGCCTCAGGTGGACGCTATATAGCTCCAAACCTCTGAAAGCTGCTCAAAAGTTTCTTTCTTAGGTGATCCCAAAGTAAGGATATCAACAAAGCATGGTGCTGTATGGAATTTTGGAAACCAATTTCTGTGGAGTACTGGAGGGAAAAAATCACAACTAAAATGGGAATTTTTATTTGGAGGCATCTGTCTCAGGCTCATGATCTCATTAGTATCTTCCATGCCTTTACTGACGGTAAGTTGCTGGTACATTTGGACTCTTGATCCTGGCAAAAAGCAACAAGAAATTGATTTGTTAAGATCACAAGTCACAGATACTTTGTAAATAGGGCCTTTATTATTTCCACAAATTCTTATGCTGTTGTTCTGCTTTTGTATTACTACATTGGATACAGTGGGTACAGTACAATTATGTATGGGTTATCAGGAAAATGTTCCCTGGCCCTCAGTAGCAATCTGCAACCACCAGTCTCAAGGTATGCTACTGCTTGATATGTGGATCATCATTATTGTCAAATCCAGAAGGACTTACATTGATGATCTTTATTGTCACCCAAGTCTGCAGATGGCTGTGGAAAACATAACATGTGTTTTTCAATCCCACTTCTTTAATAATGTGAACATTTTAGATGCTGATTCTTAACAGTACATACTTTAGTAATTATGAGTTTTTCATCCTTCCTTCCTTGCCAGTAGCCATGAGTGAACATTTCCATTGGCAGAACAAATAAACTGACTGCTTCAAAATGGGCTGAATACTTGGAAAGACATGAGAACAGATGGGTTGCGTATTAACTGACAATAAGTAATCAAAAACCCAGAATGAATTTCCATTTGTATGTTCTCATATTTGTATCCATTGAAGAACATGGCTGTAAATATTTCAAAGACTCAAGCACTCAAGGATATCCTGATGTGGTGAATCATGTTTATGTCATTGTTGATATACCTGTTGAGTTTGTCAGTTACTGACAAGAGTTTTAATTATGGTCATTTAACTACTATCTGGTGGTCTCTTTAAGATTTGATTCAACAAATAGACAGTATTAAAGTGCTAAATCGTGAACATCATACACAATGTGATTTTTCAGATATTTCTAACGAAAAAGAATCTTGAGAATTACAGCCTCAGTGATGCAACTCAGTATAGCAGTACTGATAGCAGTGTCCTAAGCATTGTGCTGCTTTTATCTGTGAAATTGGTAAGAACTTTCATGCAGGGACAGCCTGCATAGGCAATAAATATGCATTCAGCAATCCACTGGTTTCCCTATCTGAAACCAGTGTTAACGAAAACAATTGCTTATGAATGATGATATAAATGTCAAATGTCCTTGGCTCAGATTGTCAAAAGAATGGAAAAAAATGTTTATCTTGTTTTCTCCAAAATAAAGCTGTTCCCAATTAAGAATCCCATGATACAGATAGCCTTAAGCTGAGCTCCTTGACATATTCTATACTGCCAGATGAAATTGTAGAAAACAGTAGGAAGCCTCCCTCTCCTATCAGCAGCCATTCCACTGTTCTTATTGTTTCTCTCAGTACTCACACACGAAATAGGATGTGAGGAGAGAGATCTTAAAAAAAACTGCATTCAGGTTTAGCCACCATAAAAGCTACTGCAAACTGCCTTTTCCTCCCTCACCAGCACTTGTCATCATTGCAAACAGAGCCAAATAGCAGAAGATATGACTAGTAATGGCAAAACCAGCAGAAGTGTTTAGATGTTTACTTCAGCTTAGTAACATTATAATATAAGAGTTTGTAGCTCGTTACCCTTGTGAAGTTTTCCTTTCTGCAGAAAAAGTACCTCCATTTGTCAGTATAAGCTGTAATATGCACGTATTCTCATATAGCAGCTAATGGCTACAAACAATTTTTTCTGTTGTCTCTCACTGGATATAAGGCTACTAAACATCTTTCCAAACAATGTTGCAGCATTTTTATTGCTTGACTGGAAGAAACATGGTATATCTGGACATGAAGTTTTCACTGCATGGGAAATGGTAGCCAATGAAAAATGCCACAGAACACCTTCTCAGCAGTCCATTGCAAGTGTACCATACATGTCCTTTGTGATCTACGCTGCCTTCCTATACAATTCCAAGTCCAGTCCCAATCCTTATCTTCAGCAGATTCCCTTTTCTGT
>VZTM01029229.1:2150-27333 GCA_013400555.1 Jacana jacana
GCAGAAGAGTCAACCTGTAACTTACATGGGCTGCATCAGAATAATAAAAAAAAAAACCAAACAAAAAAAAACAACAAACCAAAAACCAAAGTGTACATTAGCTTGTGTAATCTATTTTTTTGTAAGTTATACTTCATGCTAATGCAAAACCTCTAGATTAAGGGAGTTTTAAGTATCACACTCATGCTATTGAACTTGGATACAAGAATTCTGTCAGATGGTTAGATTTAAACATAAAACAGTGTTTCCACCTGCCCCCAAATACATCGTGAAATTCCTTATCATAGGCCTGTGTGAAGTCCAAAAAATATAAAGGGGTATGAAAGCAATCAAACTTTCTACCATTGGTATCTGCTGACAGACACTGAAAGGAATGCTGTAACTTCCAGTTAGGAAGTCCCTGAATCACTGTCAGACATCAGACCAGAGTCTGTGCTATCATTGCTTAGACTTAAGTTGCTGCCACTATCAGAAGCAGATACTGAATTAATATGGTCTTCAGTCTAACCAAGTACAGCCTCTTCACTTGATATTGTCATATCTTTCTATCTCTTTCTTTAAAATGTTTATGCTTCATTTGCAATAAAAGCAAATGTTTGAACCACCTACCTGGATTTCTTCACCAGTTAACCATGACATTTTTGGTACAACTCCTGCAGGGGCAACACAGGTACCTTCCTCGGTGTCCACATTGTAATAATAATCATACATGTTCTTCATTACAAGTTTAATCCATGGACTTTCATTAGAATCTAAAAGCAAAATGTACCATTACTACACATTTGTGCCCTGCTACACTGATAAATAACAGCTCTGTCTACCCATTTCCCATCTCCATGTTTTCTACAAAGCTATTTTACATGCAAAGTCCCTACACACATGGGCCAATTGGTAGTAAGGATCTTTTAAAAATATCCTGTTAGATGGATCAGAACCGTTTTCTGGAATGAAAGGGCTACAAGGTTAATACAGATCCACTACCAGCTTCTCCAAACCCCAAAGTGCCAAGTTAGTGATTACTCCTGAAGCAGTGTGTGCTGTATCTTCCATTATCACTCACATAAGTGGAACTGAGACTGTGTTTGTAAAAAAATACATTGTTTTTGTCTTCTCGGCAAATATCAGCCTTGTTGACACTTAGCTCACACAGGACATTTCCTACATCCATATCATTGTCTTGTTTAGTTCTTTGGTAAACAAGGTTGTATCCTAACAGGCAGGAAAAGCCTCATTTCCTCATGGACAGAAGGTCCCAAGGTAAAGCTGATAGGGTCAGTTGTGCAAAATGTCCTCTCAAAACTCATGTTGCAAGATGAAACATTCCCATCTACTGTAAGAGAGTGTACTACATTAATAGTCACTTTTTTTTGGTATAAATGTTAGCTAATCTTAGCTTCATTAGCTTTGACCAGCTTGCAGCTCTAACATGACAAAACAACCCATCCTTTTGCTATGGACAGATTCTAGCCCCAACTCTTCCCAATACCTGCTGCTCTGGCAACGCACAAGGACCTTAAATTGGCCATGGCAGAGCCTGGCTTGAGCTTTGATAGTAACCCATAAGGCTGAAGTGTGCAACCTAAACCTCCTCTGCATCTGCTAACAGAAAAAGACCATATAAATCAGAGTAATATGGTTTTCTGAGTGGAGGTACTGGTCTACTGGCAGTCACAAAAAAGCTGCCCTAAATTCACCCAGCGGCTAGTTGGAGACTCTAGAAAGTCCTAGCTAGACTGGAAATAGGTAGACACATTTCTCAATGGGTACTATGGTCTGGATGATATGTGCAACAGTTCAGCATCACGTAAAAAACACTTGGCCAAGATTTTAAACCAGCAGCTGTCTTCCTCAGTTTACAGTAATTTTAGTTACGTTTTCTGCATTAGTTTTCCAGTTGCCTTGATGATACGGACCCATGAAATTGGTTTTTACCTTCTCTAGTTTTCATGTTCTTGGCTTCAGACAGGTTCCTGAAGTAGGTTTCAGCACACTCAGGAATGACTCGTAATCCAAACTTGGACTGCAGTATCATCAGGATTGCCTGTGAATCACCCTTCTCCAAGCTCTTGTTAATCATTGATGTTCCAGCAGCCACTAGAGCAAAATAACGATATAGAACATTAAGCCGTTTATATTCTGGCCACAACTCCAGCCTCCAGCAACTTTGGTAATGGACTTCTAAGGATGGTACACATAGACAGCATGACATACACAGCAATTCAGTGCTTTGCCCATTTGCAGCCTCCTTCATGCTTGTAAGAACAAGTGTTTCAGAGAACTGCAAGCTTATTAGAAACCGTGCACTCATCCCAGGCTGGGATGCAGCAACAGCACACCTGAGAATGGTCTGGAGGCATAACTGCTCCTCCATCAAAGTGTCACACCAGATTACACCAGGGCAGAGACCGAGGATGGCAGGTATCACCCCCACACAGCTGCCCTAACAAATGGGCCAACATCTGCTGATCATGTGGGAGCCTTCTAGAGATGCACAAAGTTGTTGGGTTACAAGCTGTAAACCTTAATGTTCCCTTTTACTGTTCAAAATAGAAATAAAAGCTGGTTACCTTGAGGAAAATCTTGCAACACTAACTGCATCCTAGTTGGGATCCTGAAATAACCCTTCCTTGTCCTCACCCACTGGGAGCTTACTTAAAGCCAATGCAGCAAATTCATGCTTTTGAGTTTGCAAGAGATGAAAGTTTTGCTTCCAGGGCATGTGAAAAGTGCCCCAAGAGTTGGTGCTAGGAAACATGTTCAAACTTTGAGGTTATACACCCTTGCCCATAGTCTGATTCAGGAATTCATAAGCATCTTTTGACTTGTGCACGTCCCACCATCACTGAAGAAGCCGATACCACCACACCTGACAGCATGTAGCAGCACACACCACTTCTAAATGCCTTATACACTAGAGATATATGCTGCTTTAGGGACTGTTGCTCTGGGCTTTAACGGTGTTCCTTCACATCTAAATTAAAAATCCATGCACAGAGGAACAAATGACTACACATATAGCTAGAACATTATGTACTGACTTAAGTTAACCTAGGTGCCTGAGCGTCCCACAGCTGCTCTTCACACTGTAACACCAAACATTTTTCCTTATCTTTTGTATACCTAGATCAATACAAAAAAGGTATCTCCTCACACTCAGTGCTCTGCCTATGCAAAGCTGGCCCAAAAGGTGCTCAGTATTAGGAGCCTACGTACAGGAGACACTTTATGAGCCTAAGCATGTAAGGGAAGCAGTTTTCCTTTGTGGTTAGTTTGACTATGAGGGAATGGGTAGCTTTGCCTAGAAAGAAACAGATCAGTCTCCAAATATATTGGCAGCTAGCTGAGAAACAACATGAACATACACAACTGCAGCACCACCATCTGGATTGCAACCAGATGATAGCAATCTTTCTCTGCTTTGAAAGAGAACCCTGCCAAGCATGCACATGCTCCCAATGACTCTGGAGATGACTTCGTATCACAGCTGTGGTACCATAGCATGCCCAGGCATCCAGCCTCAGCATAGAGCAAGCAGGAAGGATTGTGAAGCCACAGATTACTGCTGCAGGCCCAGGTGGCTCTGGGGACTCAGCCCTGCTTGTGCACAGGCCCACAGGCCTCCAACTCCAGTCACCAGCATTTGAATGCTTTTCTTCCTCCATGTCATTCTATAGTTACAAGTGCTGGAAACTATTGTTATAAAGACTAAAGAGCATACAACCTAGCTAAAAGGCACTTCTGTGGTTCCCCTGCTGCCCAGCTTTTTCACATCTTTTAATTAATAATGCATTTTCTTTTGAAGGAAAGTGTAAGAAAGATGTTTAGTAGGAAAAAAACCAAACCAACAATTCAGCAGAATTTTTTCCTTTCCTTTGAAGTGCTAGCAATTACTACCGTTGCTGTTGCTTTAAAGGCAGCCCATGTGAATCCTATAAAATTATAAGCTAAACAGAGCTTAGCTGTCCCTAGCTGCAGAACTCTTGGGATGCCAGTACCAGCTCATCACCATGAAGGGCTCTTTTCTACACCAATCCTCCCTTCAAACAACTAGAATATACAAATATGCAGCTGTCTGGTGTGATAAAGCCTGAACTCTCAACGGGGCCATAGATCAGATTTTTCCTATAACATGGGCTCTATCATGACAAATGCAGCTTTGACAGATGGACTCTTCCTGTGCACAGCTAAGATCGTTTTTTACATCTGTTCCTGAAGGCTGTACAGCTGATATTTGGCCAATCTCATTTTGTCCTCCAAGTAGGTAAGGAGTAAAATGGTTGAACTGACTCAAGAAGTGAAGCAAGGCAATGCAAACTACACAGCAAACACCACTAAGAATTAGGAAGCACACCAGCATTTACTGAACACATCTTCCTAAATGAAGATACAAGATACAGAGTCCTTTACTGCCAGGGAGACTGTTCATAAAAGTCTTTAAAAATTTTAATACTGTAGTATTTAATATGTATATAAGGCATAAAAATTATGGTTTGGAAGGGGTTGAGACTGTTTCAGAAGGGCTGTCAGTACTTTCTCTTATATTACTGCTTATTTTGCTGCCAACACTGCAGCAATCTCAAAAATATACTTTGTTCTGACTGAAAAATAAATCTTTGACTGCCTTGAGAGAGCGCGGCTGCTACGTAGTTTCTTGTTGCCATCTGAGGCTAAACCACCACAGTCCTTTCTGACACCCAACATGGGGCACTCGGAGGGTTGAGATAATGACAGAATCCAACCAGAGCTTGTTAGAATATATGTGCTGTGTGCTTTTATCATATTAGGTGAATAGCTGCTGGTCACCATGTTGCTTGCTTTATTCTCATGGCTCTGCTATGTAAATCCCTATATAGTTTATGTACTCATGATGGTGTTTATCACCTCTGGGAGAGAGATCATAATTGCAATTTTGCTGTCCTGTGTAATATCAATTTATGTAATGGCATCACTGGTCAGACAGTTATGGGGGGGTGTTTACATACTATCGTTGTCCTGCTCATACCTTGGGCACCAACTCTCAGAATTTATTAATAATCACACCCAACCTATGGGGGAAACAGAGGGGGATGCTTTCCCACTCTCCCACCTCCCCTTTCTCCTTTAGGCCAGGTGTGACAGCTTTTGATAATTTTGAATACCCTTGGATGCTGAAACCAGTGGGGTGCTTTCATTTGGTCTCTTGAATGTGCTGCAGGTCTTGTTTAGGGTCAAAAAAATATTTAAGACTACCACCCAGTAGGGGCTGGATAGTCATGGGTGGCATGGGATGTGGGAGAATATGAGTGGGTGTCTCAAGAGCTTTTTATCTCCAATGGTTTGGGACTTCACCCCTAAAGAACTACAGGACCCTGATAAAGGGATAGAATATTTGAAAGGAAAATGCAGTGGCAATTCCAGAGAGGCACAACTCATTCCATTGGGCTGGGCCCTGCCCAGTGTCTACCAGACACTGCTCAATACTGTGCAGCATCTTCAGGAGAAAGAGAGGGAAACCAGGCTGACAGGCAATGTGGCTACTGTCACTTCTGCAGCAGGCGCTGCAGCTACTTTGACCCCTGTGATGGACACTGCAGCTGAATTGGAAATGCAACCCATGCCCATATCTATTGCCCCTATGCAGAAGAAGAAATACAGCAAGTAAACAGTTCACTTAGTAAGGGATGGTGATGAATGAGGGTCATCATAAGAACAGGAGGAAGAGGTGAAACCAGAGGTAGTCACCCGATCCCTATCCCTGAGTGAGCAGCGGGATATGTGAAAAGTGTTCAGCCAACTTCCAGGTGAGAACATTGTCACCTGGCTGCTCTGACAGTGGGACAATGGGACCAGTAGCCTGGAATTAGAGGGTAGGGAAGTCAGGCAGCTGGGATCTCTGTCTAAGGAAGAGGGCATTGACAAGGCAACTGGAAAACAGACATCAGCCCTCAGCCTCTGGAGGCAACTCCTGTTAGGTGCGAGGGATAGGTACCCCTTCAGTGAAAATGTTGTATGTCATCCAAGCAAGTGGACCACCATGAAAAGAGATATGCAGTATCTGAGAGAATTAGCTGTGCAGGAGATGATTTATCATGACCTGGGCAAAGCGCAGTTATCCACAGATGCAGATAAGATCCTATGCACAAGGTTCAGGTGGCGGAAGTTTGTACAGAGCGCACCATCATCGTATGCCATCTCATTGGCAGTGATGGAATGGAAAGGCAAAGAGGGTCCAACAGCAGATGAGGTGGCTACCTGACTCCAGCAATATGAAGAAATTCTCTTCCCCTCATCTCAGCTATAGAGAAACTGTCCTGGAAGGTCCAGCAATTTGAAGAGAGTATATCCTACCGCCCACCCTGTATGGACCAGTATCTCAGCTATTATATGCAGACATTTCTCTACTCAAGATAGACAATACACAGGGTACACACCACGAGTTCCTGATACAGGCCAGGATGCTGGTGGCCTTCTCAGCCACCTGCATACACTGCTGGCTCATGTTCAACCAGCAGTAAACCAACACTCCCAGGTCTGTTTCTGACAGGCAGCTCTCCAGCCACTCTTCCCCAAGCCCAAAGTCATGCATAGGGTTGTTGTGACCAAGTGCAGGACTCAGCCCTTGGCTTTATTGAACCTCATCCCATTGGCCTCGGCCCATTGATCCAGCTTGTTCAGATCCCTCTGCAAAGCCTTTCTACCCTCAGGCAGGTTGACATTCTCACCTAGTTTAGAGTCATCTGCAAATCTACTGAGAGTGCACTCAATCCCCTCATCTAGATCATTGGTATAGATGTAAAGAGAACTAGCTCCAGTACCGAGCCCTGAGGGACACCACTCGTGACTGGCTGCCAACTGGATTTAACTCCATTCACCACCGCTTTCTGGGCCTGACCCTCCAGCCAGTTTTTAACCCAGCAGAGAATACTCCCATCCAAGCCCTGGACAGTCAGTTTCTCTAGGAGGATACTATGGAACACTGTATGAAAGGCATTACTAAAGTCCAGGTAAACAACATCTACAGCCTTTCCCTCATCCACCAAGCAGGTCCCCTCATCATAGAAGGATATCAGGTTTGTTAAGCAGAACCTGCCTCTCATGAACACGGGATGGCTCAGCCCAGTCACCTTGATGTCCTTCATGTGTTGCATAACAGCACTCAGGATGGTCTGTTCCATGACCTTCCCAGGCACCAAGGTCAGACTGACAGGCCTGTAGTTTGCCAGATAAGATCTTCAACCCATGGACTATGGGTATGAGCTGCACGAGATACATCAGCTGCAGGCCCCCAAAATACAGCATGTGACACTTGAACACCACATACCATCTTGCCTGCCCTGAGAGACTGTTTTAATAGATGAAACCCAAAGTCATGGATTAAATTAACTCAACATTTTAGAGTGATGGCCCACAGACTCAGGACATTACATCTGTATTAATATCTTTGTACATACATACATTGTATTGTCTCATCACTGGACAAGGTGCTATAAAACATGATTTAGTAGCTTAGCAGGTAGTACTGGTGATAGGAGGACACTTGGACTAGAGGATCTTGTGCAGAGGCACAGGTATTCCATCCCACCTGAGCCATGACCTGGGGGTAGCTGGGAACTGGTGGGAGAGGGGTAGCAGACTGGGACAGACAAGAGGGGGTCAAACAGAGGGTGGGTGATGTTATCATAATTATGTCTATATATTCCTCTATGTTATTGTTTTCTTGTTCCCTTTGTTGTTCTGTTAAACTGCCTTTGTGCCAAGAGTTCTGCCTTTTTCTTCTGATTCTCTTCTCAGGGCTGTGGAGGACCTTGCGAGAGAGCAGCTGTCACATGGTTTCTTGTTGTCATCTGAGGCTAAACCACGACAACTATATGAACACAACATACTAACTTCCTGAGACACGATATTTGTTATAGGAAATATCAGGTAATGGGCCATTGGGAAATTTCAGATCTCAATTTTTCACTGCAAATCCTTAGAGCTCTCCTGAAGAATGTGCTGTGCTGGCACTGCTTCTTTTCAACTCAGAGGGCAGAGTACAGGAGATTAGTAGTTATTTCAACAAGTGACTTGTTCAAACAGTTCTGCTGGTCATACTCGATAGTGAAAAGCTGTGCATCTACCACAAACACAGATTATATGAAAAGATTTTACTACAACAACTAGCTTGTGGATGGAGCAGTGGTCTATCATTAGCAATATTATATGGTATCAGAATGTGGATAATGCTGTGCTAATTTCTGCAGGCCATTTATGAGATGCATTCTTGATGTTTTTATTCCAGCAGATACAAACCAGGATGTTTTCAAGTTGCTTTTAAACCTTAACTTACATCTATTTATAAGCTATGCATTTCCTTCCCTTCTCTGCACTCGGGTGTTTCCTCATGCATCTGTGTGGCATTGTTGGGAAGTTTTTTTCTCCACAAAAGAAGGTATCAGCACTCAAGAGTACCAGAGCTCAGTTGGGACAAGGTACATGTGCCTGACCCCAGTCTGAGAAAACTCAAACCAGGTGTTTTTCATTACAGTTTTTCATTACTTACAAAAATACTTCCAAGTGTTTTCAGTGTATCTTACTGGTTACATTAAGACTGTATTAATTAAATCCTAAAGTAACAGTAACACTAAATACAGTATTTCTGTAGCAGGGATAGGAGATTTTGTCATAGCTAGTTGTGTTTGTTTTCTTCCACCCACAACTTCCTGGCCACTAACTACTGACCCAGCCTGCCTATAAGCAAACAGGCTGCTGCACTCAGCTAACAAAGGCTGAATGCACTGCTGCAGGAATTCACTGACTTCAGCAGCTGTATTCACAAGCTCCTAGGGTGCAGAAGGCGGCAACATTGACTCACCTAAAGCCAAGTCAAGCAGATGGTGAACCAATACTCAATGCCATGCTAATAGCCTTGGCTGGTCTGGGCTGGCCCCAGGCAGGAGCAGGTAGGAGGGACACCACCCTGCTGTCTAGTGTGCCCCATACACCTAGCTACGCTCACTTCTACATAACTACCAAAGTTAATTATGTGTTATGGATATTTTTCTAAAATTAACTGTATTCAATTCAAACTTTGGCAGAAGGTGTTGAGTGCATTCAGTACATGGTGCTCTGACAGGATAAGCCCCAGCATTCTTCCTGCAGATTTTCTTCTGTTCACATTCAACTCTCAAAAAAGCTTGTGTGTTCTTTTTGCACTACTTTTAAAGTTAATACGTTCCTAACTTTTTTTTTTGTTAACATTCAATAAAAGGCATTATAATGAAATAGGAATAAGCAAAGATACAAATGTATAAGAATTTTCTATTACAATATGCATCAAGATTCTATAAGTAAAATAAGCTCCTGAACAGTATATCCCTTCTTATTCACGTATGTTTCTGTTTCACCAGTTATGTCAAGACGTCTTGGTAATGATGCTGTCCTTATATAACAAAATCCATTAAATTTTTAGCCAAGCCTTAAGGATTACCACTTTAGATAAAACCAAAACCACCCCTGGAGATTTTAGCCACTCTAACTTGAATATGACAAAGAACACGTGTTTATTTATTTCCTGAAGTGCAAAAGCTAAATCAGCAATTTCAGTTTTTCAAGTCAGAAGAAACAAGAGCAATGCAGACACAGGTTAATGCTTACAGATTGTTGCTTCTTTTATATTGTTATTGGCATCACTGATTCCTTTTTGTATTTCGTCTAGCCACAGAAGCGCTGATTCATCTTGGGATTCCTGGAAAAAGCACAGAAGAAAAGCTTTGTAAAAACTAAATTATAACAAAAGTTATCTGAGCATACCAACAGAGTTTCGATAAACAACCTCCTCTCATAAAGCCCTTGGACACTAAGAAGAATTTGACTGCTTAAAATCGTCAATAAAACACATCCATATTCTATTTTCTGACTTGAATAAATACCTGTTCAAATACAAAGTTCTGACAGTTTTCATCTAGAGAAGATACCACCCTGCTAAAGATGAATAAAAATTTTGAGCAAACCTAGAAGCATTTTCATTTCTGTCATAAACAGGCAAAGTACTCTGACTGGCAAATAAAATCATACATTATCAGGCAGCTCTGTGATAGTGCATAAAGAGCACAGAGCTGGGGACTGAAAAAAGCTGGCTTTCTTTCAGAATCCCTTATTTGGAAAGGATCCAGGTGTACACCTGGGTACATGTTACTTGGAAAATAATAGCAAAAAATGACACAGAAAGACAGCTCAGGTTTAGTAATGATGACTTAACTCAAATATGGTGAACATTTCAGGAATTAAGCAGCAGAGTAGGTCTCACTCTTCCTACAGTTTAACAGTGCATGGAATTAAACCCAAGTTAAAATAGAAGGTGAAGGAAAGAGGGCTCAACATCCCCATCCCATTAACCAACCCCACCTCAGCTGCCCACATTCACATTGAGAAAACACCTCAGCTGAGAAAATAGGATTTCAGAGCTA
The DNA here is from genome assembly GCA_013400555.1 of Jacana jacana. Classification (NCBI taxonomy): domain Eukaryota; kingdom Metazoa; phylum Chordata; class Aves; order Charadriiformes; family Jacanidae; genus Jacana; species Jacana jacana. The sequence continues at coordinate 12,578 of VZTM01029229.1, forward strand.
AAGTGTCATTCAAAATATAATCCAATATCTGGGGGGGGGTCGGAATCATTCTAAAGAAGAAATAGGAGTGCCAGGTCTATAATGGGCTAATGACGACACAAACAGGAATGTAGTGATTTGATAAAGATCTAGGATTATATACACACATATATTACATTGAGGAAAAAAGGCACAGAAACTCACTCAAGCTAAAAAAGTATGGACAAAGAACCAGCTTCACAATGAATATCCCTGGTTTTGCACCCAATTCTAGGCTAAAAATCCAATAAATCTGTTATCCACAGAAATTACAATGAGAAAACAGGGTAAAAAGAACCTTTAAAGACAAACTCTTTAGTTTCCATCATATAAGTTAAAAAGGTAGCAAAATATCTAAATGAAATCAATCAGGTAACCACATGATTGAACACAGACTACAACTTTTTCTAACAAGAAAGTTAGAGTTAAGACTTTAGACAGTTTATACTGAATTCCCAAGCTACAGCTGATGATTTTGAGGAAAGGATTGAGAAACTGAAAAGAATTCCTTATCTAGTGTCCAACTTTTGCACACTAAATACAACAACACATGCAAATACTGCTCTGGAGCCAAGTACAGCTTATGCTGAACCTCACTGTTAGCTTAGAATCTGGACCAAGACTTGGGGCTAGTTTTGTCTGCTGAAGCAAGCCATTGTTATTTGGCATTGAAGGGAGAAGGGGGAGGAAAAAAAAAAAAAAAAAAAAAAAAGCCATGCAGAGTAAAAGGAAGGGATCAACAAAATAGCAGATGAAAATAGGGGAAAGGTTTTAGCAACTGCAGGTTGTGGAGGGGTGGGAACTGCCTGAGGGGAGCCAGCACCCAGATCGAAGGAGCACAGAGAGTTAGCAGTGGGCAGGGAGGTTGAAGGCAAAGCAGAGCAAAATTTTCTTAAGGCATGTTTATGTGTGGCTTGCTGTCACCTCTGCATTTGCTAAACCCAGATCACAGCTCTCTTCTCCAAGCCCAACTTCTTCCTTGAGAAGGGGACAGAGTTCAGCAACGTGGCATTTTGATCTGTGGATGAGATCCTTGAGGATTTACAAAACACAGCCTTTCATTTTTCCAGAAAACAGTTTTTTTACTCCAAATATCTCTATGCACAAATTCCAGTAGAAACACCTACATCAGCTTCAAGCTTGTGGTAAATTAAGAGTTAAACTGCTGCTGTAAAGCAATTTTATCTGTGTTGGGCAGAGGCTGAAAATGAGTCATGTGTGCATATTTGGATACGTCACACCCTCTTGCTGTAGTAGACAAAGAACAAACTAGTGCCTTGCCATAAACCTCATGCTTACAGGATGCTTCTGAAGGACAGATCAATCATTCTTTAGTCCTTACAGAGGGGAAAAAAAAAACACCACCCCAAAACACCTCTTGAGATGAACTAGCACAGCATCGGGTTTTTTTGGCTAGCTGGATTTCACGTACTACAATGAAGATACTGGTTTTCACTGGACTGCTCTCTCTTACCTCCAATCTTTTCACAACAGGTGAGTCCTCCTTTCTGTATTTATTCCATATTTTGGGCAATATCTTTTTGATCACATTGGCACTCTGCCAGCTTAAATTGGTTATATGTGCATTGTTACAGAAAACTATACTCTAGGAAGTCTCACTTAAGGCAATTTTTATTCTTCCATTTCACTGACACCTTACTCCCCCCACTCCTGCTATCACTTTCTGTGAAGATTAGTTTATGATCATCTTAAACCTGTACAATCTTGCTCTGCTTTAAAAAGTTCAGTAGAATTACCTCACAGATGGTGCTATTAGAAGGAAATGCTCGGATAACTATTGTGACAAAAATAACCAAAGGAAATGATCAAATAAGGGCATTTTTTTCCTCAAGAAGATTAAAGTTGTTTTCAAACCAACTTTTAATTTTCAAAAGCGATTTCTTATATATATACACACTATACATATATGCACAAGCATGCCCATATGTCTTTAAAAAAATTACTAAAATTCATTCTATGGATTAAACATCCAGAAAATTATTAAAAGGGATTTCAAAGCATTCTGCAATAAATCTGGCCATGAGCACTGATAACACTGACATATTTAATGCCAATATATAAGGGTGAAAGAAAAACACACAGGTTTTCACCTGAATTTCAGTTGCCTATGAATTCATTTCAAGAGGCATGCTCTAAGCTTTACTCTGATTCATTTTGCATTAAAGAAAGCTACAAAGATTTTAAAATGAAAATTAGTTACACAGGTTTTAGAAAATACTCTGAACACATTTGCTCTTCATCTGTAAACATCAATGCCTCTACATCCTCTACTAAAGACTGAGGAACAGGTATCATTGCTTTTGCCCAAATGCTAACAGTACTTACTGTCAATTTTCCTGCTGCATGAAACATTAGATCAGATTTATTGCTGGGTGGATAAAACATCAGGCCAAGCATTTGCCTTCAACTCTCAAAACTAACAGCCTTTCCTCATGTATGAGAGGTTGAAAAGATCTAGGCTTTTCTAGTTTGCTTTAGTCAGAAACTGAAGAATAATATTAATTTGATATGACACCAAAACTTGCAGGATATTTCAGTTCTGTAATTTGAAAGTTTCAGCCTGAATTAGGCAAGACATTGCTTTTTGCATCTTTTACAGTCATGCATTTCATCCGTGAACTGACAGGGATAGTACTGCTGTTTCTTTTGGAAATCCTGATCAAGCCTACATTGCTACTACAGGGAAAAAAAAAACCTATACAGGTGATAAACACAACCATCTGTTGTTTTTGTTTTTTTTTATTGCCAAAGATTACTGAAAACATGCAAAATGCAGAAAGATTAGCTTAACACTAAATTCATGCTACATTTTCAAGGTTGAGTATAAGATGACAAAGTGAAGATTGTATTTCAGCACCTTCGATATGAACACTCAAAGGCATATGCCACCAAATCTTTTAAGCACGTATTAATTTTCATATGGAGATGTTCACCTTTTCCACACTTGAAGGTGATCTATATTGCTAATCCAGTAGTGTGCTTTTTTTAAGTTCTTTACTTTTTTTTTTTCAAAGCTTCAGAATTTTCACTGAATGGCTCTGCAATTAAAACCGTGTCTCTTATCAAGACTTTCCGTGGAATTTCAGCAAAAGACTATGATTACATCCCCCCTTATGCTATAGAAGGGGAGACAACGACCATCCATATCAGAGAACACAAATGCGCTTCAAAAAAGTCAAATGACTCCAGTTTAACAGAAGTGAACAACACCACACTGAAGTACCTGACCAGTTCTCTGAGCACCAAGCTAATACCTGCTGTCTACCTCACTGCTGTTTTACTGGGTGTACCATCTAATGCCATCATTTTGTGGATGCTGCTCTTTAGAATCCGGTCCGTGTGCACTGCCATTCTCTACACAAACTTGGCCGTTTCAGACCTGCTCTTCTGCATCATGCTGCCCTTCAGAATAGCATACCACATCAATGGTAACAACTGGATTTTTGGGGAAATGATGTGCCGAACTACCACTGCAGTGTTTTACGGCAACATGTACTGTTCCATTCTGCTGCTCACATGCATCAGCGTCAGCCGCTACGTGGCCATCGTTCACCCCTTCACCTACAAGAGCCTGCCAAAACGTGCCTATGCCATTGCAGTCTGCGCTGCTGTGTGGACCATCGTCTTCTTGTACATGCTCCCGCTTTGCATAATGCGGCAAAGCTATTACATAAAACAACTGGACATTTATACTTGCCATGATGTGCACAGTGCCTGTGAAACAGTATCTTCCTTCCAGTTCTACTACTATGTTTCTTTAGCTATCTTTGGGTTTTTAATACCTCTTGCAACCATTGTTTTCTGCTATCTCTCAATAATACGAACACTCAAGACTCATGAATGGTTCTGGTATGTTAAAGTCAGTCTTTTGATCCTCACCATCTTTGCTATTTGCTTTGTGCCAAGCAATATTATTCTTATTATCCATCATATCAACTATTACTATTACAATGCAGATGGCTTGTATTCTTATTATCTAATTGCTTTATGCCTTAGCAGCTTAAACAGTTGTCTTGATCCTTTTGTTTATTTTCTGATGTCGAAAATTAGAAGTCAATCCAATATTTATCTAACAATGGTTAAAATATCCAGAGAAAAATGAATTTAGTTCCATCTTTACTTTATTTGAATTATGATTTTCATATGGTATTAACCCAGGCAGCAAGAAATCGCAGACACAACATTTAAACTTAAAAAATTAAAAAGTGTTTAAAAACACAATCTCAGTAAAATTTACTTTCTTGCACACACAAGGAACATCTTCAGGAATACATTTCTCCAGCTCTATCATGCCTATTGCAACATTTGGTGTACGTAAATTCAGGGAAGTGGCTCTGCACCTCCACTTCCTTCTGAGAAGATTACTTTCATGGTCACGGTGAAAAAACTGGCATATTAGTCATCACAGCCTCTGAGCACCAGAGAGGAAGCAATATTAGAACAGCACTTTTATGCCTATGCATGATTTCCATGCATAGGCATGATTTAATACTTCAAATTAGCTCTCAGCTCACCCCATCACTGCAGGAACAGTGATGTGAAAACAAGTTTTTGGCCGAGTGGAAATGGGGAATAAGTAAAAGCACTTTCTACGTGCCTGGGAGCTGTCAAGCTTTGCAGAAGCTCCCTGCCACATAACCAAGACAATTACTGCCCTGAATGTTGGGAATAAAGAGACTGAGTCCCCATAGATTCCAGGAGCAGTAAGTCTACAGCCATAGATTTAGTCACTGAGCCTAACACTAACAAGGCAGCTCCTCCTATGAGGCTGCTTAACCAGCTTTGCACTAAAGACTTGTTCTTCCACTTCGTCAGCGCCTGCACTCCTCTGAGAGCCCATGAGGACTGCTAGGGGCTAACTCTTATCAGTGTGAATCCAGGCACGTATTATTCTTGCTTGGTAAGCAAAACAGGGAAGCTATATTGTAGTATTCTCTATTTCTACATCCTTACAGGAAATACCTACAGTGTTACAAATACTGAAACTAATTGTGATTGATTGTCCACATTAGTAAAGCGAAGGGTCAGTTTTCATGTTTACAGCAACCCAAAAGCTACATTATATACTGAGTCTAAGTTCCTATAAGATGAGCTCAGTTATTGGCATTTGTATTTGTAACTGCAACATGTAAGACAGCAATGAGAAAAAAATGTATTGCATCATTTTGATAATAGCATTGTAAAAAACTTTAAATAAACTCATTTGCACTGGAAAATGTTTTCAAGGAATTTAAATGAGTTTCAATCATGCTATTCCCTCAACATGCACAAGAACAAATCTTAAAGATAACATTAAAGTAATCCAGATGTTACACAGCTATTGTAAATATAAAAATGTGAACTTAACTGTAAAACCTGTGTGCCTATCACTCAAAAAGTTAAATAACACAGGAACCACCTCAGAGTTTGGCACATCTGTGTAACTTTTCAGGTATCCACAAGCACTTGCTAAACACAAGGTTTCTCTTCACTGGAAACTGCATACACTTAGTTTGAAATGGCCTTGAGAAGCTGTGGTTTAAGATTACAGGAATAAATTCCAGGTTTGCATTCTCAATTTCAAGCTAGTAACAAAAAGGTGGGATCTGAGATTAAGACATGTAATGGGTAGTGAAGATTTGGCTGCAGACTACTTCCCCAAAGCTGCCACAGCTACAGGGACGTGACAGCAGGCAAGTTAGAACAAGCGAGCAGGTTTGACCCATATGTTTTTCCAGACGCTGGGGAACACAGGAAGTTCACAGGCAGACCTATCTGATCCTTGTAAATCAAATACTTCCTTTTACTATGCCTCATTCTTAAAACATGCTAAATTGCAATTGAAGGCAGATCTGCTTTATAAATAGGGCTCAGAAAAAAGTAGAGAATAGACAGACTTTATACACTGGACTATCTTTTCCGTTCTATTTTTTCTTATTTTTTTTTTTAAAGGAAGGTTTAATCTAAATCATATCTTTACCTAAAGAATTGTGGTATCTGTGTCATTGACCAACACAGAGAGTATGTAAGACTAATGCATCTGAGAGCTTCTTTTGGGAGCACATGTAGTACACAGTTTTGCTCTCTTCCGAAGTAGGAACAATGCTCCTATTTACAGAGGACATGTTTTAAGTCATTGTGAATGGACAGCAAAATACCTCAGGAGGGAAAGGACAGCAGAAGTCTTTAAGAACTTCATAAGTTTTTGAATGAGAAGATTTCAAAGGCATTGCACAATCTCTCTTCCAAAATGTGGTGGCACATGTTTGTTTCCTACCAGCCCATTCACGGAGGGACAAGGGTAGGCACTGGGTTTCTGCCTGGGGAGGATGCTGGCTGCTGCTGAGAGCGAGATGGAACAGGGCGGCTGTGAGCAGGCACAGGAGTGACTGTAGGGTAGTATCTGACTTGGGGACATGCACCCATGCACCAAGGGTCTGACGTGTCCTGGACCAGCACTGTGTAGCCACCAACCTGCACAGGCACTTTGCATGCAAATAACACAAGTCTGGCCCTTCCAGGACATGTAAGGTAGTCAGCATGCACCAAATCCTCCCCAGCACATGACAGCGGGGTGGATGCTTTGCAGGATCCAGGGCTCAGTGAAACCAACCCTCAACAAGCAAGAAATCAAGCGGTGCAAGCACCTTTGGAAAACTGATAGTGGATTGCAGAAATGCACTGTTTCACAGCAAGTAGCACAGATGAGGTGGCAAGATAGCCAGAAGATATTTTTACAAGCCAGTGTCCAGGGACTTTCTCCAGTTGACCATATTACTCCAGGAATACATTATATGAATTTTAAGCATCTTTTCTGGGCACTAGGCATTTTAAGTGCTGTGTTAGTATGTTAGTAGCTTTAGCTAATCTTGTGTTCAGTCACATCCTGCAGGCTGTTAGGCTGATCTTTGTTTATGCTTCCCTGAGCTGTGACGCTAACCAGGACACTGGTGTTGGGGAAGCAGATAGCAATATCCTGCTGAGAAAGGTTTAAACTGAAGTCACGTGCAGTACGGCTCGTATGTTATTGCATGATAAAGTCAGGACAGAAATGTGTACATAACTCCACTATTATAGAACACCAGATTTAAGTAACAGACTCCTTAAAATACTACCCAGAGGGTTTTTTTTACTTTCTGACAAAAATCTCAGTTCCTATATTGTACCTACCTACTCAACACAGACTCATAACTAGATCCTTGCACAAATTCATAACTATGTAAGGGCTGCTGTTGCCCATATTTTGTAACAGTTGCAGCAACATAGTAGAATTAAAAATAAGCAAAGTTACATCAAGTCAGTAATGACACATGCAAAATATGGCTTATTATTAATACACTGAACATTAGTCCCTTTTGCCAGTCAGAATACGCTCTAGTGGAAAAATTCCTAGTGCCAGTTTGTTGCTATTGGCTTGTTTACAACATCATTGCCACAGCTGATTCAAACACTGGGGGAACAGGATAGGGAAGCACATGTAAGTGAAAAAAATTGCTAGATTATTATGAACAGCAACATTCAAAGCTCTAACCTTGCATTTCTGTGCTTTGGTGTGGTGCAGAACATCCTGATAATGCCTTGCATTTACTGGTCTCACATCTTGCAGCTTGGCTGTGGGCAACAGTAGAGTTTCTAGAGTTTTCTCAGGATTTCCTTGGTCAATTGCTTCATTAATGTGGCCAATTGCAATGATTCCTATGACATGAAAAAGTTGTTAAAGATGTAGTTATCAAAGGAATATTCAAGTTACCAAATATGAAGCACGAACAAAGCAATAACATGAAGAGCAGAAAAATCAAGTAACAAAAAGCAGAGGCAGCAACAGCAGCTGATTTAAAACTATTTTTGCTCAAATATTCATGTGAAGCTATTAAGTTGTACAGTTCTCCTTTCTGCCACAGCTATTGATCTATTGATTCACCTAACTCCATCTTTTTATAAAAGCTGAGTTTATTGCCGAAAAAAAGGAAAACAGACTTTCCTACTTTGGGGGCAGGAGTATCTACATGAAGCTTATATGCAGTTTGGATGTCACATCTAATTATTATAATCTACATATTAGCTCACAGTTCTGAAAGACTTAAGTTCAGATTATTTCAGACCATATTACTTGAAACTCTGACTTGGATGAACATATACTGACCTCTCAGCAACAGCATTACATAGCCACTTAACCTCATTTATTTAAATTTCTCATTAAATAACCAATCTGATAATGCTTACCTTGATTGTTCAGAGCAGTGGCACTCAACGCTTCAGTCAGCAAGTAACATGGCCCAGCACATCTAATAAAAACCTTAATTCATTTTCTTTAGAATAGTCTCAACTTTTAAAAAGTCCATTTCCTCCTACCACAAAACAGTGGTGAAACACACTGTTTGGTGTACTCTTTAAGACCACCCTAGAAGGGTGCCAGCCAAGGGCACCTGTGAGGATTGGCATCCGTGCTGACAGTGAATCCTCTCACTAAGTCTCTCCCAAACCCACCGCAGCCCAGCTGGTGGGGTCGCAGATCCATGACCTCGTAAGGCTTTGGGAATGAGTATTTTTTCTAGGATGCTACCAAAGAGGGACAATGAAGTCGTATGGGGTTGCTTATGGAAACAGCGGCCACCATTGCCCCAAACAACCATCCCCAGGCAGATGCCAGTGTCACTGAAACCACATGTAAGTACTACAGTGCTAAAAACTCACTCTCCTAATGTAAGACCTGTGTCAACTTTTAGTGACTGCAGAGTTCAGACAAAAAAAGTAGTAACACCAGTCACACGGGATGCCTGACATCACACCCTGCCTGAGGGCACATTTTGTGAGCAAGCCACAAGGGCCCATTGACTAGATTTAGGAAGCAACAATCCAGGCAGCTTTAGTATTCCTGCAATATAAACCTTCTCTTACCCATATGAAACAGTAGCACACAGGACATGGATGACAGTTCAGGAAGGGCACATACACCAGGTGACACGATGCATCAGTGTCACCCTTGAAACAGCCTGCACCTTATGAAGGTTCTCAAACTGTACTCCAGACTGGTTCCCCGGTGGCAAGCAGTCTGAAAGCTGCCATCTCCTTTCCCTACTCCAGCAAATCAGATATAACTTGACAACCTCAAATTTTAGTTAAAAAAAAATATAAAATAATAAAAATCATACTTCTATATCCAGTGGAGAAGCTCCATCCTTTATAATTTCCAAAGCTCAAATGACCAAGTATTGCATTTAATATAACATCACCCTTTTAGGGCAACCCATTTTTACTAGAAAAGTTGGGCATAAGACACTAGTCTCATATAGGAAACAAGTTACCTAAAAGGAGAGCAGGACAGATAATTGCACTACCTAACTTCTTACCAGCTCCTTGTGAAAAGCAAGGGCTTGGAAATCAACTAACATCAAAATAATTGCCTAACATCAAAATAGCTTCTTTTCCACTGTTATTTCATCCCCTACCCCCCAGTACGCTCTTTGCTTAAAAGTTCTGCAAAATCCTCCAACCAAAACCACCCAGTGCAAATACAGAGATGTGCTGCCAAGCAGGCAGAGACTTGGGATTCATAACACTATAGAAGGCTGGCACTCTACTATGCCTTTCAGCCAGTCAGAACATAACCAGGAATACTTCAAGGACATTTGAAGACCATCAGGCATTTGAAATTATGCCATCTTCTCTCAAGGAGTGTCTGTATACAGCCATTTAGCACATAAATTTACATACTAAGGACTGGACTGTCATCTTTGTGGGTCATGTAGAGGAAGAATTACTTACTTTCATTTTCTTCTTGAATTTGCATATTAACCATGTCAATGCAGTTCTGGATATCATTCCAGCTTAAATAATCTTGGCCTTGAGATGAAGCCTCTGACTTAATAGACAATAGTGTATCAGCATAACTATAAGAAGATATAAAATACATAATTGTATTTCATATATAAGATAAACTGATATAAATAATTAGTCAGATCATTTAGTGCCTATTTTTTTTCAGGTAGTGAACTTCAGACTAACCTGTTGCCAAAAAACAGACATACAGGCTGCCTTGCTGGTTCTAAGCATGCATTTCAGGATCTGAAAAAATGACCCCATGCACTAATTCAGAGCACTTTTCTTGGCAACATGGGCTGATGGCAATACATAGAATAGACATACATTTTGCTGTATGTCACTATAGATAAATTTGGGAGAAACTATGGTCAGCTTCTTGCTACACTAAGTCAGAGACCAACATTTCTGCCCTAGTCTCAGGTAGCAGCACCTCCTGCTACCTCTGTGCAGGGGATGATCATCTGCCCATGACCAGCAGATGATGCTCCTCTCCCCACAATTCAAGGTCCTCTAAGCACAGGCTCTGTACCCTGTGGCTACTCTTCTGAGAAGGATGACAGATCAAGATAAGCTGGGAACCTTCACAGTAGTGTAAACTCATGAACACATAAGTTAAATAATTTTCATATTCCTGAATCAATATGCAACTGCCACAATATGTCAGATCAAAAACCTGTCTTTTATTTCTCAAGATTCTGCTGGAATTAGATGATTGCCAGGAAAAAAATAAAATAAAACTTGGAAAGAATCATCATCTCCTACTCTGATTTGCTCTTCCAGCATTCAGTAGCCTGCATTTAAGGGCTTCCTGAGCTGGAAGCTCTGTTTAATAGTTGCAAAAAACCATTGTGTTCTTGAGGAACGAATCCCGCTATTTAAGTGCTTTGTGAGATGGCAGTTCCTGTAAGTTTTCAACTTAATATTGAATAGTATCTAATCTCTTCTCACACCAATTCTCATAGGAAAATAAAAATTAAAGTTATAAGAAAAGCTAGCAAGTTCCTTCCCCACACCACTCACTTTTGCAGACCTATGTTGTATTTCCCTTAAATTCTGAAACCCATTCTTAACAAGTTCATCTCTTCTACCAGAAAGCCACTGAACACCATCTCTTTCAGTGAACCTTTTCTAGCTCTATTGTATTGCTTCTGGTACTGTGCAATTAAACCTTCCTACAGTATTTGACATACGGGTGCCAGCACAAATTCACATAATGGCATGAGAAAATTTTGTTTTATTCTCTATTCCAACTAACTCCTAGTGTTTCATTTGTATTGACTGGCAGCTTAATCTAGAGCTCAGGTCATAGTAACAGCTGCCAAAAATATTGTACTTGTACACTTTATGGGTCCATTTCTGCATATTTATAACATTGCTTCTCCTGACACAACACCACCTCTCATTGGCAGAGGCAAAGTGGCAGATTAATTTTACTCTACCTTATGGCATGCTGCTTCCTCTAATCAAAACATTGGCCTCTTATTCCTATCCTGACTGTCCTCTTTCCAGCTTTGAGACATTGAGCAGGGGCTGCTCTCAAATTCATGTCCCCTGGCAGTGTGGTGAAGATCTTCCGCCACTGCTGTCACTTTTGCCTAGTAATGCCTTCCAGCAGCACATTAAGATTTCCACCTCCCACGACCTATAGGCAAGAACCAGCCCATGCCCCAGTGCTCTCCCTGACATGCTGGGGGTTCAAGTCTGTCACAAAAATCATAGGTGTTGCCTGATATTTTTTGCAGGTACACAAAAGAGCACAGAGGTCACAGCCATGTGCTGCTACAAGTCAGGCATGTGACAGTGCAAGCAGCTAGCAACTGACTGAAATCTAAATTAGCGCTGAACATAAATGCATGCCACAGCATTGTACTCAGATTTTTAGCAAGCAGGACTGTGCTACATTATTCAGACCTTTGAAATTATCAAGCTAAAAAGATGTTAGCTGCGGCTTTAGGGACCTTCTAGACCTTAAGGCATTACACACTACCTCATTTCAAAGTTCTTTCAGTATTGCAGAGGTTACTGATTAACAGTTTCCAGCTACAGTTGGTTCGTGTTTTAGTGCCCAAAAAAATTCTTGTCAGATCTTAATGTTTGCTTTCCGAGGACATTATCCCTGCACCTCATACATCCTCTGCCCCCAAACATCTGAGGTTGTGTGATTGCTTACACTTAGATACACAATTAGTTCAGCAATTGTCACATCATCCCTTCTTAACATGCATCACAGCTGTTTATCTTGCAGTTGTTTCAACTTCATAGCCACAACACAGGACAGCCCACTGAATAAAATGCCTACTTATTCTATTGCAGAAGTTGCCAAGTCTCATCTAGACAAGACAAAATGAACCTTTACCGTTGAAAGTTTTCTTCTTCCAGATTATTGAAGCCAATACATGGGTTACTGAGATGATTCTTTACCATTAGGATGTCCTTATTTTCCAAGGCCTGGTTTAGCAACACAACAGCTGACAACATTTCTACTGCAATAGACAGTTCATCATATGCCAGGTAGTTCTGTAGGATGATAACGTACTGCAGTCAAGAAACTAAATAAGCAGTGTAACAAATTTGAGTTACACAGTCTAGATAGCACCAAGGAGATGGGCTTGATATAAAAAGCCTGGCTAATTTCCAAGTCACAGGCATGTCAGATTAATACAACAGCGGTGATAGAGATTACTGGGTTTGCTACATAGCCCTTCAGTTTTTCCTTCTTTTTCCCCACAGCCCCATCTATTCTGGTTTTACTGTCATAGCAGGGAATTATTTTTCTACACTATGTATAGGACAGAGTTAGTCCTCATTAAGAGCATGCAACAATTAAAAAATATCAGTTGATTTGTTGCCACACAAGAGCTCAAGCCAGAGCAAAGTGTGTCGAGAAACAAATTCTGTGATTCAATATTGCGTATTCAACCGAAAACGTTCATGCAATATGTAACACTATGGCAAGAGAATTAAGTCTTTTTGCACAACAACATACTACGTTTATGCTGTTTCATGGTTTGACTATGTAACATCAGTGACCAGGTTGTAATCTTTTCACTCTTACCACAGCACTCTGTTGTTGGAGGTTGAACAGCTCAGTCTGATAGACAGCAGCAGCAAATAAGTGAACAACAGGCATCTGTGCCTCCGGTTTCATCAGTGCAACCAGTGTTTTACTAGCATCACAGTTACGAATTGCAGTATTGATATTGTCAACTGCTATAAGCTCTAGAGAACAGCAGGGAAAGAGAATCCTATTAATTTTCATATGCTGCCATACAGAAAACTGCCATACAGATAAAAATTAGGTTATTCCAAAGAGTATCATTTGCTATCATTAGAGGGGGAAAAAAAAAACCCCCACATTTGTGTGACATTCTTCAAGACTCAACTGCTGAATGTTGTAAAACCAGTGTCTATTCAAAGGTATGCAGCAAATAATTTGCTGGACATTGGATATTAGAGAGTGTTTATTGTACCGTTAACCCAAACCAAGGAGCTGACTTCATCCTAGAGCAGAGAAAGACCTAACATCCCTCCTGGGTTTGGTTGCATCAGGTGCTGCTCGGTATGGCAGGGTCAGTGCCTCAGTCTTGCTTTACCCCAAATGCCTCTTTTCTTTTGTGCCAAGCCTGTCCTGACACATCAGACATTTTGTCCGTTTTAGGTAGAATTTAGCCAAACGGGTGGGNATGGCATTTCCATCAGCAAAATAACCTCTATCTCCTGCACCTTATCTTACAGCTTTTCTGTATACTATTATCCAGGGAACGTTTTTAGTCACGGCTGGCTGCTCAAGTCTGTTCAAGACTGCTTGTACAGCAGACACCATCCACAGCTCGTGTATGGAGGAACACTCAGATATTGTACAATACAAAGACTCAGACATCCTTTCTAATAGCCTGCGCAACCTAAATAAGCCGCTCGCCTCTCGTTTCAATTGCTCTGAAGCATGGTCACATGTAGCCATGTTGTTCTTGAAGGATCTCTCTACTAGCTGTTCCTGAGGTTAGAAAAAAGGAAAGGCTCTCAAAGCTGTGGCGTGCATGCTTTTTTACAGAATGGAGCAAAGCAGAAAAGAGTCAGAGCCCACAAATGGACAAGCTCTGAAGTCAATAACCAAGCTACTAAGCTTTCTAATTCAGGAACTGGCCACGCAACTGGCAAAACACATTTTACATAGTTCACATTCCAATAACAAACCCCACTATTTTTTTCTTTTCAAACCAGGTACAAGAAATAAGTTGTTCTCCAGATTCCTGTTAGTGCTTTTTATACATCATGTCTTTCCTTCTGGTTTCCTTTTCCAAGGAGCAACTCTTTAAGAGAATACACTGCTCACCATGCCTAACAAACCTAAAATAGCTTAACCTTTGAGCTATCAAGTTTTTTTCTGACTTACTTTCTGACTTAAGTTTACCTCACAATACAGCCTTTAAGTCACATTACAAAAGCAGTCAGCCTGGATTCAAAGCACTGGAAATAATACCAGAGACAAAACAGCCACTAAGCCATGCCCAGATGTAGCATGAAATGACAGCAGTTTAACCAAAGCTGAACTTCCTAGCAAAGAAGTTTCCACTCAAAAGCAGCAATACATGCACTGCAAATTTAGATCCCTCTTAACTATATTTTTTTATAAACTATAAGGTGTCTTGTGACATTCTTAACAGACTAAGAACAGGTTGGATTTAGAAATATGTTACAGTGAGAGTAGTTTTCCTCCATGGTAGAATGATTACATGGAAGGATATTTTGCAATTCTATTTTAATTCTACAACAATGGTCATCGCTCCCAAGTGAGGATTAATACTGTACTGATTAATATTTGTTCAAACCATCAAGCCATGTGTTGTCTTCCATTTTAGACAGTGTGTTTACCAGCGACTCAAGTTATTCAAAGAAAAAAAAAAAAATATATACCT
>VZTM01029229.1:75676-104975 GCA_013400555.1 Jacana jacana
TTAAAGACATTTCATTCATTTCAGTTTTTCTTACACTCACCACACCAAATTTTATAATGCTCCCATCTGCTTTGATGGTAATCAAGTTTTAGAAATAGATAATTAGATGTTAAAAGAGCTTGAGTTGTCAGACTGGTTTTATCACTTCCTTTGTGGACTGAATGCACCAACAATAATCCAAAAGCTTTTAATAGCTCATATGGGAGCAAGAAGAGCTGGGATTAGAATTCAGGCTCTCATCTCCACTGCCTCTGAGAGTTGAGTACTCCTGCACCACAGACATTTATGGAACACCTTTACAACTGCAAGTATATGAGTTCTCATCCCAGGAACGGCTGGCTGTTTGTTCTGTGGGTAGCTGGAAAATTACGTATGTAGCTAACCATCATCCTGCCAGAAAAAAAATCTGTACTCAGTGCTGTAACTACTCACTTGTCAATACTTCTCAATTCAACTTGAATATAAACAAAATCCTGCAAGATTCTTTCCCTTTCAAGCTGGTAGAGCTGTTACACTTCTAACTAGTGGAGGTCTCTGCTTCCAAGCCAGAACTTGTGAGGCATTTATAGTCACTAGAAGCCACATAAAACCCTTCCTAGCACTTCAAGCTCAAAAGTAGCTCCATTCATTTGCTTGAGAGGATTCATTCATAGCCCTTCTCCCAGAGTCAAATTTGTCAGGCTCAAAACCCATTTGCAGCTCTCAGTCTCTACTTCTGAAACCAATTTCAGGCCTTAGTTATCAAGAATGATGCTACTGTGCAGTAGAAATAGTGGAATACATTAAGTATTCAGAGGCCATGTACTGATGCCACTGCAAAAACAGACACCCACTATTTCACCTTTTTATTTTGCAACATGGAGCTAATTCTGAATGCATACACTGTGGGCAATTATAGCAGGAATATTTTGGGCTACCCTTTCTCTTTTTTACAAACACAAACAGGTAACTCCATGGATTGCTTACTTTTCTACATACGCACTTGTATTTAAGAGGTTCTCTGACCATCTCATGTGATTGGAACCCCAAAATAAAAATCTTGGCAAAGAATAGTTTTTCGTTTGGGTTTTAAACAAAACATTCCTTCATACATGTGAATGAATTAGTTTAGGTTGTACTAATTCAAGAATGCAAGCCAGTTCATGAACTCAGCTGAAGACCAGATACATCACTTAAGTTTTCCAAAGAATAGCTTTGCTTAGTGAACTTTTCCCCTGTCAGTGTAAAACCTGGGATTGAAGAGATTACCCTGAAACCACTCTTCCTATCCATTACAGAAAGTGCAAAAGCAGTTAGAAGAAACATGAGCAACTAGAAAAGAAGCTAATAGTGAAGCACTGGGAGCCATTTTCACAGCCCTCCATACTTAATCAGGAAGAGAGAATGTGAGGGTTTCACTTGGCTCCACGCAGAGCCCTGCACACACTCATCCCTATGTCTATCTACAAAAATAGCAAAAGCAATTATGTGAGGCTGTCACACTTCATCTTCAAATGACAGTGGCTCCAGAGCACCAAGAAGAGGTGATCTCACAAATATCCAAGCTCCTGCAAGGTGCATGCATGCAACTCTGGGACACTGCCATACCCCACCTCTTAATAAATCCCTGAATTTAAATGCATATGAACAGAAAACCATATTTCTTAAAGCACATGAAACACTGACTGAGAGCAATCAAAAGCAGCATACAGTACACACACTGAAACAGACAGCCCCTTCTACTTAACCAGCTTGGTTATGAGTCTGACCACGTGTTGCTTTAAAAAGTGTCTTCCAAAATTCTGTCAGCAACCAGTTCCCTCAAAGGGCTGCCACTCATCTTGTGGTGAGCAACACTGTGGTTTTTGCAACAGCTATATCTACTAAACACAGGATTCACATGGTCTGTAGTGAGCAACTTAACAGCCAGCACTTTCTAGCATTACTCCATACCTAGAGAAAGGAGATACAAACTGTGCCAGTACTTCTCCAGTCAGTGAATTGCTGAGCTACTCACACCAAATGTGATTTTTAAGAGAGCCCAGACTTATCTCTCAGCAGCCGCTTTATCCCATTAAGTGATTGCCAGCAATAGCTGGCAGGCAAAAGCTAGATGCAAGGTCACATCTACATGTTCAGTGAGCACTGACCCCTCCACTCCCTGGGGTAGTTTTTCCAATCCATAACTGGAGTTATAGTGCCACACTGGTTGTTTTGCAAATCTCAACAGTTACTGGACCAATTTTAGGATCAACAGCCTGAAAGAAGCAGCTAAGCAAGTCATAGGGACCTGAATTTCTGGCATCCACACAACTATAGCAAAAGCCTCCTGCTCTAGAAGCATGTGTCTTGTGACAAGTTTCTTGTTTCCACCACAGTGAGATCCCACCACCATGTATCTGTGGGCTCCTCACCAGCAGCAACGGTCTACACAAAGTAGTCCTATAAAGGTCACCCGTAGAGCTGCTGCCTCAGCTTTTCTGATCTATGAAGAGCCATTCACATCTCACACAGCAGTTTCTGCAAAATCCTGAATAAACACTTCTTCCAAAGTTCAACAGCTCTTCAGGAAATGGCAGTTGGGAAAGGAGGATCTCAGCATGTGAAAAGTACACTCCTGTAACAAAGTCGTTAAAAAGCAGATGATCCATCAACCCAGGTAATTTCCTCCTCCAGTCCACAGCAAACAGACACATGATATTACAAAGCTTTCCGAATGCTACATGAGTTACAGAACAACATGATACATGCCAGGCAGAATACACCACTCGCTGGCCAGCTACACCAGCAGAGGCATGCAGCCTCCCTACAGGCCACAATCAGTATGGGCAGCATGGGCCCACAGCGTATGTGTCTTGGCACCCATGCTGTGATTTATTCCTTCATTAATATACAGGGAAGCAAAGGCCTTTGCTTCTCTCAGGTGAATAAGAGCCACACTGACTTACAGAGCTGTGTGCAAAGAGTGGAGAAGGACCTACCCAAATGTTAAAGCAAGACTTCAGCTCTTTAGCAATACTTCAGGTCTTTAACACTAAGCAGAGGATGAAGCAGTGCCCTTCCATCACAAAGTTATTGACACAGGTTCTTCCCGACAGCAATTTTATATGAATCCCTTTAGGAGGGTGCAAATCTCAAGTCCTTATGCCACATCTAATGCCCACAGCTGTGTTCCACCCCGCACAACTCTGCCTTCTTTGCCATCCTTCCAGATGTTTAAGTTTTGTCCGGTATATGCAAGAATCCCTGCCAGTCTCCTCTGGTAGCCTGCTTCCCTACTCCTTAGCTTGCTCCCTATGGTACCATGACTCACCTACTACTGATACCTTGGGGAGGTCAGCTTAGGTTACACTTATTATTCACTAGGAGCTACTCAGAGAACAGAATGAAGCCATCTGTTTGATCTGACAAGCAGTTAGTCTTATGGGTGGAGTATAAAGTCAAACAGGCTTTTGAGTTGTGCTGCAGATAATCCAAGTTACAAAGGAGACAGGGAAGGAGAAATAAAAATGCAGTGCGCTAGAAGATGAGCCTACACACTACGCAAATATGAAGGCATCAGAGTATGAATTAACTTCAAATTTGTCACTTTTCTATTAAAAGAAAAATAAAATAAGATAAAAATCAGTTTCTTTCACAAGAGAGTGATGCCAAAAATAAAAGTGGAAAACTTTAAGAAAAAGTGGCTATACTGTTAGCTTCAGTGCATGCTATGGGATAAGTGCCCCATACAGTTTAGTCTCAGAAAACAAAGTTCGCATCCATCATTACTCAGCAGCAGCATTATTCCACAACCATACACACTGAGCAATGACCCATAATGCACACCAATTACCCCAAGATCCCAGTAGGCAGGTCAATGCATCCTGTACAGAAAATAACAAAGATTTCTCTCTCCTTCAGATCTTACCGTTACTTTTCATATGCAAATATCAGTCTCCAAGCAATTATTGGATTGATGGCTATCACTGACACTTGCATATGAGAACTCTTGCATCTCTCTACAATTGTTTAACTATGTGGAACAAAAAAAAGCTGTTCAACTCAACACCTGGCAGTCTGCTAGGTGAGCACCCCTGAGGATCAAGGTATGAAACAGCAAGGCTGATCAATACCTGTGTGCAGACTGAGCAACTTCAGAGACCTGTATATCCAGGATAAGTATGATTCTTCAAAAAATTTAATCTCATAAAGCACCTTAACTTTAAACATTTAGCCTTTACAGACCTGCTTCCAGCTATGTTGACTGGTGCTTTATCAGGCTTAAGGCAGACAGAGGGGGAGATGAGCCGGAGTTCATAATCTACATGTTAGTAGACCACCACTCACAGAAAAAAATTTTTTTTTTTGACATTCATATGAAACAAGTTACTGAGAATTATCTTAACATTTCCTGCCAACTAGTTGTACAGCTATATTACAGTTTTATGTATTTACCTTTAAGCACAAAGCTTTAAAGATATCAAGTAGTCTGAAAGAAATGTACTTAAAATAGAGCATCTGAGCTCTATTTGTGAGCTGCCAGGTCTGCACAGTTGCCACAACTTTGCTCATGGAGAAACAACTGCAGGAAGCCTAGCAGAATTCACATGTAGTACCAAGCCTTCATAGAACCCAGGTACCCACCCAGGAATGGAGTGGGTCTCCAAAGCAACCCTCCATGCTTCCACTGTCTTAACAACTGGAACAACTTAGCTTTCTATGGTGCTATGGTACTGCAAAACTGTTAACTTTAACTGCGTCCAATTAAGCACTTCAGGGTTTGACCTTTTAAGCATGTTAAGCTGCATGCACATTTTTACAGACGAGCTTCCAACTGTGATCTCATCAGTGACCAATAACACAACTAGCCATTGCAAACTGATTTAATAAAAAATAATTCAATGAAGCAGGCAGGCTTTGGAATGCAAAGTGAATTATTTGGGTTTCTATTATAAAGATAGTAGAAAAAAAATGAGGGTTTACATTTTCAAAATAAAAAATTAATTCTCAAAAAAAATTCATTGACAGTTTTCCTCCACTGAGTCTTCACTGTCATAACATTGAAGAAATGTTTCAGTGTTTCACAAAGTTGCCAGTTGAATGGCTGAGTAAGAAAATTAAAAAGAAATAAGACAAACGCTGTGAGTTCTGGTTATGAAAACACAGCATGTACTTTGTGAAACAAAGTGTATCCCATTTCATGCAGAGAGAGATAAGGTTAGTAAAATGAGGCCTGCCATGCTTCAAATTCAAGCTTAACGTAAGGTATAATTTCCAAGAAGCCAAGAGAAATAGCATCTGCCTAATTATGCATTATTATAACCCCAGCCAGCAACAACAGATTTACTGTGAACATGCTTTGCATTATATGCCAAAGCTTCAATCACAGCTTAAACCCCCTCAAATCTGTATTATCATTTACAGCACAGTAATTGCATATCTGCAAAGAGACAATCAACACCAAAAGCCAAACTCAACACAATCTGATGCTCTGGGTATTACAAACATAAAATTTACTACAACATCCTCCTTCGCAAATATTATCTATTAAAATTAACATAATCCAATATGATATTAGGGCTTGTGTCACAGCTGTTCATACTCACCTTAAGCCTTTGTTATTTAACAGAAGAATTTCCCAAGTGATACTGGAAGTATTAGCATAATGTCTGGAGGGCTTCTGTTAGAGGCACTCACGGCTACAATACTTGAAGTGAAAAAATCCCTACTCCTAAATGCTTGCAACTGATTTTATTCTTCTCAGGAATAAAGGATGTTGGACACTACCCATTTTTTCTCTATTTTTTTTTCTTTCTTTAATATGCAATACATTTTTCTTACAAAAGTAATAAATCAAACAACATTTATGAGCAACCAAAGCCTTGATTTATCAGATGAGTGATTCTGTGGAGAAAAGGGCCAGCAATCTAATAGAACAAAATGTTTTCTCCAGTATCAAATAACGCTCTATTCAAACATTATTGACCTCTGCAGGTATTACTAGCCTGCTCATTGTGTTTAAAAAACAATTTCCTATGCTGTATACATACAACAGATCCTGTGCCTAGTACAGCAGGTATTTGCAGGAGCATCAGCTACTGGCAACAGGATTCTCCTTTCTTGTTAAACTTGGAAAGTTTTTATTAAAGCTGGGCTACAGGAAGTAAGTGTGCAAACAGTAGTCTGAAAAGCAGCTGAGAAGTACACATTCTTCACCTGTTTAATTAACTCTGGCATTTCAAAATGCAGAGCTGCTACAGAATAGCATTATTACAAATATAGTGAGAAAAAAACCCATAACTCGTACTGTGGTACTGTCCCAGACATGTTCTGGCCCAATCTTCTGCTCTTTATAGCTGATTTCAGTATTAATTACTCTTTCATAGGGGCCAAAACCACATGTTTGCACAGTTCTGATGAACTGAAACCGTATTTGCTATCATTTCAGCAGCTGCCAGCCAAATGGAAAAACTCACCTTACTCTACCCATTTCAGCCTATTTATTGTCATTGATATCCTGAATACTCTAACATCTTCTCTGTGCATTTAAGTCTTACAGAAGGAAAAAAAAAGCTTGCAACTGTAAGCAGAAATCAAAGATGTCAGAGAGGCAGTTCTCACACCCAGGTTTTTCTCAGAAGGGCACTGCTGGGAGCAAACAGGCAGCAGCTGCAGATCAGGGCAGTTCCACAACCAACTGCCACACCTATGCCCAAGGGCACCATCCTGCCTCCTCGGACCCAGCCTCCCTGCCACAAGCACACAGCCAGGGATGGGGCCCTGTGCATCCCACAAGGGCTGCTCCAGTGTTGAGCAGCAGGGGTGATCACTCAGCTGGGACCTCTCCACTCCACTGCAGCAAAAGCTGACACATCATCTGGTGCCTCCTGCAAAGCTGCACCCCAGTACAGCCAAAGGGCAGGACCCACTGTGTGCTGCCAAGGTAGCATGCCCTACACCCAAGCCTCCCAAACATTTCCTGGCCTTGGTTTGCTGCAGTTTGAATTATGTCCACCTTGCTCCATCTGAGACTGCTATCTCACTTTCCAGAGTCCCCAGTTCCTTTCAGGCTTTGTTGTGAGAAAACAAGTGCTATAACTGCTCCAGCAGAGGAGAGACTGCATGCTGACGTGTCTCGCCACTAATGAAACACACAGAGGGCAGTAACTGCGCAGTAAGGAGACATAGGACATTCTCATGCTGCCATTTCGCCAGGTTAGAGCAGGGGAGAACACAACTGTGCACCTCTACCATCCCTGCCTTTCCCTACAGCTGGCCTATCCATGGCTATCAGATGGCATCACTGGCCTCCTGAGGAAGCAGGACCAGTGCTACACAGCCATGAGACACAAGCACTTCTGCTTGTTTCTGCAAGTTTTTTTGTACATAGAATCATGGAATGGTTAGAGTTGGAAGGCATCTTTAAGATACCTTAAGATCATAGAGTTCCAACCCCCCTGCCATAGACAGGGACACCTCCCACTAGACCAGGTTCCTCAAGTCCCCATCCCTGGAGGTCCTGAACACCCCCAGTGATGGGGCATCCACAGCTTCTCTGGGCAATCTGTTCCAGCATCTCACCATCCTCACAGGAAAGAATTTCTTCCTAGTACTTAACCTAAAATCTTTCAGTTTAAGTTTAGCATTTTGGGGCTTGTGCACTGACTCACCAGGAGGACATTAAGCAGTATCAGACTGCTGCATCAGCTCCACCCATGACAACTCAACTCCTTAGTGGGGGAAGCACCAGGCTCCTTGCACCACGGCACCCATCCCCACCTTGTGGAGTAGCAGGCATTGGCCATTAAAATTACCTGTTACCTAAAGCACCTAACTTAAATTTTTTAGTTACCTAAATTACATTTTTTCGCAAATTAACATCCAGAGATGCTTCAAGGAAGCTAATAACCCTGGGAGGAACTGTTCTGACTGCATAGTCGCATCACCAACTGGAAGAGCTAAAGGAGTGTTTCTTCTAGAAAACTGCTAATGGCATGAACCCATATGAAAATAGATACAAGAAAGGGCTAGTTATAGCAAAAGATCAATCATTACTTGTACAAATAAGGGAGATGCTTCAAATAACTAGAGGACTTGATTTCAAAGTGACAAGCAGCTCTGGGAAGAAAGGAGGGTGAAGAAAGCCAGGGAGATAAATTAGTAATAATAGTAATAGAAGAGACTAAACTGGATTTGGAGACTATCAGTTATTCTTATCTTGCCAGAAGCCAGCAGATGGACAAGTTGCAAATCAAGGAAGAACCTTGACTCATTGAGGTTTCCTGAGACGATGGAGCTGAACCAATCTCTCAGCAAGTGAGGTAGAGACTTGCTCCCTCCTCTCTCTCAAGTGTGCAGCTGCATTCCATCCCATTCCCAGCACCAATTCTCCTCTGACCCCTTGACCAACCTAGTCAGCTCACTAAACCACTAGAAAACTAACTCAGCAAAAGAGCTGCAAATTTCCTGCTAGCATAGTGAGCTGACTCAGCTGACCAAGGGCAATCTTGTGCAACTGGACAACAAAGGCAACAAGAACACTCAGACCAGGACAGTGGACTCTGGCAGCAGTAAGACACTTGCAGTCTTAAATATATAAATGTGGAATCACTCTGCAAGGAAAGAAGAAGAAAGAGCAAAGGAGGCAACATTTGCTACAAAAGATGGGGCTGCACAGCCAACAGGAAGTGAGAATGGCTGATTTTTATAAGAACAGCCATAGGACACGATCATGGGCACCTAGTTGACCCATGACTGCCAATTAGGTAACCATCAGTGCCACACAGTGTTGGTGAGTGGAATGTTGAGTAAACAAAGCCCAGGGCACTGTTTTACAGTTGATTCTTGGCTGAAGTATAGTGTGTCGCTCCATTCTGAAGATCCTATGTTTTGTCATTGAACTGACTGACGTTTTCCAGCTTGCACTACAAATCAGTTTCCTTTTCTCTACAGAAATTTCTGGAAAAGTCATCCCACTAAAGTTTATTACTAAAAACACCATCAACAAATGTGTAGCAGAAGCAAGACACTTACCAGTGGTGCCCAGGGCAATATATTGAATACAACAGGCATCTTTGAAAAATTCTGACCATGTTGAATGTAAAATATGTTTTTACATACAATGATAGCAGCACTTCAAGCTACTTCAAAAGCACAAGTACATTGCATATTGTCTCCTTGCTCAGTAATTATGAAAATATTTTTGAATGTTTGTTTTGAGAATGAAGTGTACATAGCATAGTACATTTGCACAAAGGTGATAAAATCCCTATGCATTTGCACATCTGTGACTCATCACAGGCTCTCGCTTCAAGAGATGAGTACTCCCAACCAATGGGTTAGAGGTACTAAAGAACGAGCAGAGTCCAGGTTATCTTATTGCCCTGCACTTACCATTGAAACACTGAGATGGTATGGATCATGGGCCCAGAAAGAGCCCAGGTGATTTTCTACCATCGTGTCAATCTGAGTTGTTATGCAAGCACTAGGGCCAAGGGGGGGGAACGTGACCACACAGTCAAGAACAAGAAAAACTTTCCCCAGTTAGTCACGTAGACCTGACTCAGATTCTTAAAAAACCACAGGCTTTGGTTTTAGTACCCAACCCCTGCTTTCATTGAAGATGGTCACCACAGCAACTCCGAGTATGTTGTCTAATCTCTGAACCCTCTTTGAATTAATTTTCACACTGGGCATTAGTTTCTCATTAAATGCTATAAAATTCCAAAATTAAGCTAATCAAGTAATTCAAGAAGTCAAATTAGAAGTTACAATGCTCAAGAACACAACAGTCCTGAGCTTCAATATTTAAAGGACACGTATAAGTGTGCTTTCATTTACTTACCTTTTTGCTTCTTCTAAGTGGCACAGATATTCATAAGCAATGTTCTGACGCCTCCTCTCATCCATTTCCTCTGCTGAAAGCCTTTCATCATCCACAATAGCTGCAAACAGAAACCCGTATCAAGTTACAAGACACAAGGGTGATTCTTAGAGTCATTTTACTGAGAACCTAAGGCAAATTATCGCAGAAAATAAAATATCCCTCCTCTTCCTCAGAAGAGGCCTTTTACAGTATGGTGCGCAAATATTTAGATCCCCAAGAAGATACCATTCTTTATATGGTGAATTCGAGTTTCACTTGTTTGAAACCAAGCATGAATCGCTTTTTGTATATCGGGTAGTCTGGGGTCAGGATGGAGCACTCCAACACCTATGGCCAAAGCTGGCACCCTGCAGAATTTCAGCTTATGCATCCTGAGGAGTTTGAGGACTCCCATGTGGAAGCAGTAGTAGTAGAGGAATGAAGACAACGCACTGCAGATGTATTTCAAGGGCTGCTTACGAATCAGCTGCAGTTTCAGCAACCCATGGGACTGCAACAGACTGAGCTGACTCCCACTGATGGGGCTGATGAGGGCTATAATCAAATGAACAAGCTAAGGTATTCACACCCTACTTATTGCTGCAACCGTATCACTTCCCATTAAAAACACGCTCGCAGCCTTTTAAGGATTACTGACTCTGTATGTCTCCAGCTGCAAACAACCTTGAATCTTAAAAAGTACTACCCTGTGACTGGTCTCCCTCTGTGTATGATAGAGGACCTCTGTAAGCAAATCTACAGTTCTTCGAAAAGTTACTAGCAATGAATCTGAAAGACCTTACCGTAGTGCTGACTTCTGGATGAGTTTCAGTCACAGCATGCGAGGCTTTTGGAAACAGCCTTGAGTGTAAGCCAATTAACCAAAATTACACCCTATTTGTGCTAGCAGTTGCCAGAACTGTTCCTGCCCTCCCTGTTACTTCCCAGCCATGTTTCTACCATCACCTATCATGTCAGAGCCAGCATTCCTGCAGCTATGTTAGTGAATCAGACCAAGAAGCAGCCCTCACTAGGGCGACAGCTATGAAAACTGCTTCTAGAAAGATCAGGTCCCTAATCTGAACCACTGCACACCTGCAAGCACACTGGTGCAGGCACAAGGGAGGGGACGGAAATACAGGGCTGGGCCAGCTACTTCCTGTGGCAGCCCACAAACTGGTTAGCTGTCATCAAGAAAAAAAAAACAAACCAAAAAACCAAAAAACCCATGTGCCCTGCTCCTCCTAAAATGCACTGCGAGCTGCTTTTGAGTTAAACTGCTGCACAGTTGTGCCACAAGTTTTCATCATTTCCCTGGCTCAGCTGCCTCATGTGGTCAAGTAAGTACTTACCAGCAGCTGACAAATCAAGTAAAAGACATTAAATAAACCAAGAAACTGGGCTTTATAAGTGCCATACTTTGAAGGCAATACCTCAAAAATACTCTAACACATAAACAATCCCACATGTATTTACTGAGGACACAACAGAAGTTACACGTTACCCACATTGTGGACTGTTGCTACCCTACATTTGTTAACACATCATATTGCTGCTTCAAGCTTCATAGTTTCAGTTTTAATCACCACAAGCATTGATATCTCTCATCTTCCTTTGCTTTTAAGATAGCTCTTCCTAATTACCCAGAAGTTTCATACACCGGTAAAACAAATATGTGTCTTGCTCTGAGTCCTTTTAAGTCTAGTAGCTCCATAAGCCTGACTCACTGTAAAAACGAGCCCTCAGTCACTTGCTATGAACAAAAAAAAAAAATCAGTTTGGAAGCAAACATGAGATGCAGATGATAAAACACTGAGGATGGCAAAGTGGCCATGGAGGTTGCTCTACTTCTGCTCTTGCCAATGCCACTTCCAACACATCCACTGGCTTGCTTCCACTCCCTGACAGAGCTCCTTTGCTGCAGGTGGTGCCAGGCTCCCCAGATGGAGCAAGAAGTATGGATGAGCCACCACACTGACATTTAATATATCATCACCTTATTACTTGTGACATGGAGCTCTAGAGCCACTTTTCAAACATCGTATCACTCCCTAAGCTATGAGAAATCCATAGAAAAAAACAAATGTCACCAGAGGAGAACAGCTGACCATTCTAGTGGGCTACAGTTCTGTCAGCCAGGTTGGGGCAGCCAATACTGGATAAAGCCTTCAACCCCCATGACACAGCTCCCATGCCATGCCCCTCTTAGCTCATTAAACAGCCATTTACTCCTACCCTCCAAACACAACTCACTACAACTGTAAGTAAAGCAGCACAAAAGGCAGTTTGTCTGAAAGCAGGAGTAAGAAAACCACACAACCCACTTCATAAGTATCAGTCTAGGAGTTTACCTAAACAAAACTAATGTTTTATAATCTAGTCTTCAATCTACCCTTCCACAGGTTCCTCCCATACTCAACTGGCTAGCCTCAAGTCTGTCATTAAAATTATTTGCAAAGATTGATTCAGAGGGTGGATGAAGGCACTGACAGATATCGTGGGATTGTAATAGTTGTTCTGCTTAGGAAACTCTCCAATAAGGAGGGAAAAGGGCAAGAGGCAGGAAGTAGTAATTTTGACACTGAAAAGTAGAAACACAGATCTTTTCTAGAAAGGTCCTGTATTAGCAGCTCCCAGGTTTGGCTTCTTTCCTGCCATGGCCAAAACAGCTGTTCCTGGGATGAATACCCAAGAACAGAAAAGGCAGAACACAGGGAGTGCCAACTTTACAGTGCTTATACTGGGAGGATTCTCTTGAAACGCCAGCATCTGATAAGACTGATTACACACTTTTCCCCTCCAGCACATACTAGATTCAAAGCCACAGTGGTATCACATCAAATAGGCAGTTACAGACACTTTTAGAAACAATGACAACCTGTAGGACAGAAGTGTAGAGGAAACTACTTTGAAGTCTTGGGTCCTTAAAGTCTAGTCTACTATAATACATTTTGGCAAAGGCTTCAGTCTTTGTCTAGAGCCCTGCATACAAATTTCCACATCTTCAGAAATATACCCTGTGAGTGATTCCATCAATCCAGCGACACCAAGTTCAACATACAGGTGAGCTTGGTTTGAATAAAAGCTCAATCTTTGTGCCTAACAGGAAAAGCACTAGTCAGAAGACCAGGTTTACGACATCTCTGCTGTATCAATAACCTGATAAAACGCAACTCACAAGGGGAGAGAGTGCTGCCATAAGGGATGTTACAAGGCAGAGTAAACATGGCTGGTCTTCACCTGAAGACGTCCAGTCCACTGGTAAGACAAACTAGGATCCAGGCAGACACCAAATGTTGCAGCTGAAAAGGTTCAAATGCTACAGAACAAGTCACATGCACACTACACAGAAGCTATTGGGAGAGGCAGGAAAGGTGGCAAAAGACTTCTAAAATAGCATTCAGTTAACTTTTGTAAGTTTTTATTTTGAAATAAGTTTCAAATACTGCCTTAAAGAGGGAATGTTAGAAGTATACCTAGACTACTGAGAAGAATAAAAATGCCTGTGTATCTATCATAGAAGCTTTCAATTTCAATTCAGTTTAGATGTTGCCCCCTGTTAGCCAACAAGTATAGAGCATGTGTGCTAAGATACCAGTTTCCATCATAGATATTCCTTCATGGAAAAACACTGAAGGGAAAGTGTAAAGGAAATACTGCATGAAGCAGTGAGTAGTACTAAAAAGCTTATATTGCCTCACCAAATTTTCAACAAACACAAGAAAAGACATACCCTGGCACTCAATACGATGGAGCAATTGTCTAAGTAAATTCTAACAATTGATTCAATTGAAATAAAATCACATTCTACTAGCGAATTCTTACGTATTCTCATTCCACATTCCTCACAAAAAGATGTCTCTTTATCAGGGAGCATTAATAACTTGAGAGACTTTAGTATTCCATCAGCTGACACATCACATTTACATCCACCCTCATCTTTCTCTGAAGTATTTGTCCTGTGTACCTCCACCATAGAAGTAGATCAGGCAAGGCAGTATGTAGGTATAGTTGTTGTTTGGAGTTTAGCAATAGATTGCAAAAACTTTCTGATGTTCCATAATCCAAGACAGCCACTCCTGTTGTCAAATACTTGGAGCTCTGTCAGCTCCTGGCCACAGGGCTACCAACACAACCCAAGGCACTCCACATGCCTACAAGCAACATAGCACAAGCATCATTTACTAAGTCTGACTCCAGACAACATTAAAGCACTTCAACCTTCTGGATTTGAATAAGTTTTCAGAATAGAGCCACCACTTCTGAAGCTGCAACATGATTACCAAAATTAGAAATCAACTCAGGTATGCAAAAGTCACTGGAGCCATGACCTTAGTAACCCTCCAGTGTCTGGAAAGAGATTCAAAATTTCAGGTTCACACCAGATATACTCAGTTTACACAAGAATTTTGAGAACAAGTGGTGGCTGTGTAAATGTTGTTCAAGTTCAGAGTTAACCCTCTTATCATAACCACAGCAAGGATTTTGGAGGTGCCAGGGTCACAGAGATAATCCACATCAAAACAGAGCTGACCAGATCTTTCCCATTAGTATGCTTGTACTCGAGATGACATTCAATAAGAGGTATTTTACAGGTTTAATTTGCAACAGTTTCCAAATGAACCCAAGGATCCATGGACTGTATTTTTAAATTAAGTTGAACTGCAAACTTCTATACTAATACAGAATCAAAGAGCGTGTATAGGAAAACTAATGTTTGTTTCAATTCCCGAATGCCAACTTATGGAACACTTTGAGGCATAATTTTAGGTTATTCAAGGATAAGAATTCCCCAGAGTTTTTGCCATCTTAAAAAACTGAGGCTAGGAAAAAGCCCTCCAAAACCTATGGCAGCCTTTAAGGCTCTATTGTCACTCATTCGCACTGAGACATATGACTATCTGCAAGAGCTCAAGAACAGCACATGGCTGCTTCTAGCCGGCACTCTTTAATAAGGTGTTTGCCACAGACTTACCAAAAGACTTCCTACACTGAAGAAGGCAAAGAAAGAAACAGAGGCTTTTATTTCCCAGGGCCACTCCCCCTCAATTTCCTGCCATCAGAGACTTTTTCCCATGGAAAGTGAGATGTGAGCAAGGAGGAGGGCGGCTTTTTTGGCACCACAGCAGGGAAGCTCAATACACAGGACATAACTGAGTACAGACAGAACAAAATCCTCTTACAGTGACAGAAAAGAATTTGTAAAGCCAGGAGTGAGGGGGAAGAAAGAGATACATGAACAAATACTGTAAAACGTTGGAATAAAGCTTTTCACCAGAGTATTTGAATTAAACATTAGCTAAGCCACATTTGGCAGTTCCAGCTGTTTGCCATCCTGGCCATGAAGTAGGCAAGGCAATGCAGTCCCAGTGAAAGCTGAGCCTGGTACAGTACACTCTAGGCAGCATCCCATTTAAGTCTGCATGTACCATGAGGACAAGCCACAGACAAAGTGCTGAAGTTTCAAGAAAAAGCTAGTTATATTTTAGATAGTCATGGTGACTTAAAGCATTAGGTTATATGAGAGCATGTAATGACTTTATTCTAGCGTGAAAGCGGCCAGTAAATTCAGTGCCTTATTTTATACCTGGTAAAAAATTCTACTTTCAGGTACCCAGCACCACAGGAGTGCCTGCCCAGGACACTTCAGCTCTGTAGTGACTCCTTGGTTGGCAATTCAGGTGCTGCTACTGTACCAACACAGCACCAGCCAACCCCCATAACTGGGGCAGGTTTGATCTAGTGATTTTCTGAACCAGGCTTACTGGTACCTGGGTTGCTTTAATTGCAGTGGGACAGGATCTTAAAGCGCTACCAGGCAGCTGGAAAAAATTGTGGACAGAATTACAGGTACAGATACCAGAAAAATACTGTTCAAAGCTCCAGAGGCAGAAGTAGCTCCATCCCAAGCCTTCACTCCCATTATTGGCTCATAGGTATCTAATGCAACAGTTTATTTAATATGCAGAAGAAAATATGCCAACTTAACAATGTTAACAGATTATTCAGTGGGCTAATAAGAAAAAATGTCTTTACAGCACCAAACGCCTGTTAAAAGTGTTTTGCTATTAAGGTATTTAGTGCCACTGGTCTGTTGTTACACTGGAAGACATTTATCTTTAGATGAAAAATTTAAGACTTCAATCAAGAGAGCTTTCTATAGACGTCCTCTGTCAAAGAGCACAGTCACAAGCAGCTAGTGCATGTCCCACAACAATAAAGCCAGATGGCCTGAGCCTTTTTCTTGACTCCAGGTGAAGGGAATTCAAGTCCATTCCCTGAACATTGACTTCTAGACAGGGCTCTGGACAAAGGCAGGCACTGCTAGTACTCAAAAACCTACCACAGCTGTGAACTGGAGAGCAGCTTCACTTAGACTAACACCGTTTATTAAATTATGAGGCTCTTCAATATGACATTTTTTCAAATCTTTCTGACATTGAACTAATCTCCCCCTCCCTTAAAAATTACCATCTCTCCTAGCATAGTTATTACATGGCCTGAAGCATGCTGGCTCAGATTTTCATACAGGAATACACACACTTTTTACCAGCAGACAGACAGACATTATCTGCTCACAAAGAGATCACACAGGATCTACAGGACCACTGCATTCTGGGGCAGATCTCCCTAACAGACACTGCACAAAAATGGAAAAACACCACCATTAGCATGAGAGTATTGACAACAGAAGTTCAGTGAAAAGGCATCCTGATCTAAAATTAAAAATGTTTGGTAAACCAGTCTTTCCCTTGAGGTTTCTGATGGAACCCCATTCCTGTCCATTCACTCTCCCTAGTCCTAATACCTCCATTTTCTTGAAAAGAGGCTTATTTCAGTCTTATGTATCTGCTACTACAAGTCCTACCGCATCCATTTACAGAGACTGGGCACTACTACAGTACATGAACCTTAAGACTATCATACCAAGGGGACAGTGATGCAACAGCAACCACAGTCTGTTCTTCTGGAGCCAAGTCTCTTTGGTTTCAGTCTGTCAAGCACCAACTCTGGCAGCAGTCTGCAGGACATATTAAGATACTTGAATTCCCACCAAGTTTAGGGAAGGTCTCATTGAACCTCACAGACACAAGATAGCTTTGACAAACAAATAACCACATACACTAGCAGAATGTTTAACATTAATTTTTCTGCTTACAGATATACACACCCTTTACTTTTAAACTTCAGGCTTTCTACAGTCCCATCAAGTAAGATTTTAGTAGAGGAAATATTATCAGAACAACTTACTGTCTTCTAATATAAGTATAATCATATCACTGCATGGCCATCTCTTTTCTAGTATAGTCCTTTAACCCTGTGCAGAAAAACAATGTGGCTCGTATGTTTTAAAGAACAAGGATACAGAGTAATGGAGCTAAAGGAAGTACATGAAAATCCAACTCCAAACGATTTCAGTTAGATTCAAGCGTTGCTATCTGCAACTACAAACAAGAAATGCAATTTTTCAGCCTATTGCCCAACCACTTCCACCTACATAACTGCCAGTCTCACTGTTTCCAGCAGTGCTTTACATAACTCCTAAATAAAATTGTAACTGCTTATCTTTGCATACTTTTCTAGCTGGTCACCTCAAGGCATTAGAGGTTTCCTCAAGACTCAAGGTTCTCAAAGAACACCTTTCAAATTCTAGCTCTTTTCTATGAGCCGCACCACTGACCTTGAAAGACTGCAAGCCTAAGAAAGCATTGATGGATTCTGAAGAGGGAGTGAACACCAATTACAAGTTATTTCCCTTATATGCCATCCTATCTCTACTTGCCTAGTCCAAAAATCATTAACACAGCCAAGTTTGAAGGTGTTTTACAAAAGGCTGCACTGGCAAGTACTCAGCCTAGTTAGAAGATTTGCTTAGTTTCCACATGCTCACAGCAAGAATGACATTTTTCATGCAGGCTTAAAAAAAAAAGGCATTTTTTTTAAAAGGGTGATTGGTCAGATTAGCACATCACCAGAGGCTGGAGGCATTCAAAACAATATTGCATATTCCAGCAGGAATTTGCAACATGCTTTCCTTCTCCAGAGGTTAATTCATGAGGAAACAAGTAGTAAAGTATGTAAAGTTCCTCTGTCAGCTTTATACATTCACTACTTTCTTAAATAAAGGACTTGTGATTTGAATTCCATGTATTTTGACACATTTACCATTTGCCCTGTTCATTTCACTGAATTACTTTAACCTGTTGGCTTTTTATTAGCAATATACATTAACAATCTTCAATAAAAGCGCCAAAATTTTTACCATATGGATTACATTTCCTTACATATTACCTACTGTGACCTCAGTTCAACTTACACAAGTGGAGTGTAAATGAAATAATGAAAAGGGCAGTTTAATATTGCCAGGCTAGTAAAATACTAGCCTAAAATACACTACTCAAATATGAAAGCCATAAAAAAATGTTGGTGTCTACAGTATGTCTCTGTATGCCTGTAACTGGGTTTAGTCAGAAGAAAAATTCTAAGTCTCCTGCCTACAAATGCCATCAAATTTATTTCTAGCACTAGAAAGTTTGTTTCATTCTTCTATGAAAAGAATTGCAGGTATATCAATAGGTCAAATGCATACACACACCTACATAATGTGAGGAATGACTTACGGATGGTAAAATACTTTGAAGATTACTCAAAAAGTGTACAAAGCTCCTCTGAAAGACATTTATCCCTATACAAGGGGGGAAGCAGAGGTATAAGAAGTTAACAGCAAAAGGTGTGATTCCCACAGCCTTCCGTTGAATGTCAAAGGCAACCTACATTATATGTAGTCACACCACC
Source organism: Jacana jacana (assembly GCA_013400555.1). Lineage (NCBI taxonomy): Eukaryota > Metazoa > Chordata > Aves > Charadriiformes > Jacanidae > Jacana > Jacana jacana. Next base: position 94,299 of record VZTM01029229.1, read on the forward strand.
ACTGCCACCTGCAGCCACACCCCACACGTAAGCATTTGTGCATCAACTATGGGACAGAAAGCCACTGCGGAAGCAAAGTGAAAGAACAGGAAAGAGGGGCTTGAGACAGTCAGCAGAAAGAGCAGGGCACAGATTGAACTCACCATAGTAAACCCAAATTCAGGTTTGTCCACCCCTCATCCGGTTGCACACTCTGATGTTGACCCACATCTCTACCACATTCCTGCTGCTGTCAGTTTAGTCACTGCTGTGCAAAGAGCAGCTAAGAGACATCATAGCCAATGCACAGGACCAGAATAAAGTATCAAAGAAACTGAAGAAACTAAATATGTCTGCCATCTGTGCTTTACCAAAATGTAAACTAGTTGAAGTCCACAGGGAAGAGCATAACACAAAAGTTTCTTGTCATTGTGGTTATTCTTTGGTAAAAATTCAAGAGACTGATGGACACTTATGCAGTAACCAATTATTAATGTCCTATAAATACTGAACCTTGTCCCTTTTTTTTTTTCAATTTTGAAAATGTCAAAAAAAGCTCATCCACATGACTAGCCAAGACCAGAATAGTGATTTATTGTAGTAAATCCTTACTACCTGGAGACCACTCTTGGCTGTGAGACAGGAGAAAGAAAAGAAAAATCAGTATGGAGGAGTGAAAGGGAAGGGAAGAGTCCCTCACAACTCTTGAAAAAGGTCGAATATAATATTCTATTTGGGAGGGAACATCTGCCAAATCAATTCAGTATTCAGATCACTGGAAGCTGATCAAAAAGCTTTCTACCATCTAATTCACAGTAGTCAGCTGAAAGAAATGTGGTAAGGTGTAGCTTAAAGAACAGAAAAAAAAGATGACAAATAGGAACACTGCAGTGAAAGATGGAAAACCCTAGAAGAAAGCTGTTTCTGAGTGTCACTGAGAACTGAGACAAGAGCTACATGAGTTTCAGGGTCTGAACCATAAGACTCAGGAGGACTGAAACACCTGTATAGGAAAAGCCATAAGCAAAAGTATCGCTTAATCACTGATTAAAATTTGAAATCACCAAGACTACAGTGTAGAAACACTCAGCCCTGACATCTGGTCTTAATTCTTCCTTTGATAATTCATCATCCCCTACTCCTTCCCCAGCCAGTCTGTTGCAGAGTCCTTCTACCAAGGTCTGAACAAATTGTCTAGTTCATTGTCTCCATGCTCCTAAAGGATCTGCAGAAAGCACCTGCAACATTGCAGCACATTTCTCCTTCAAGATACAAACACAATGTGGATTAAAAAAAAATATATGCATGCCATAAGCTTTGCAGCCTTAAACTTGGAGAATGCATTTCTTTTTAACAGCCTTGCTTTTTGCTCTTAAATTACAGTCACAATATCTTTGAAGTTCACAATTCAAATTCTTTGATATACAGGTTCAATAGCTTGTATTAATCTTAATAGGGGGAAAAAATTTAAGCATTAGGAATAATACACTTGAAGGTTTATTTTGCACCTACAGACCCATAACATGAAATTAAACAAACAAGTTTTAATGCAAAAAGACAAAAAAAAAAAGGCTTAAAATTCACAAAAATATTAAGCAATGCTATATGATGCAGTATATCAACATAGGTATAGTAAATGTAGGTGATGAGCAGAACCCCTGGGCACCCAGAGACAGAACAGAGCCATGGTAGTTCCTGCCCTCTGACATTCCCAGCTCCCCTGGGAAGGCAGCTGAGCTGCTTGTGAAACAGCTCCCAAAACTGCTGTGCACTCAGCAGCTGTTTCCACAGCTGAGATGACCCAGTACATGCAGGAACCACAAAATAAGGATGGAGGTGCAGCAGTCTCTCAACCTAGCATCTCGCCCTACAGCCCGCAGTATTGGTCCGCACAGGTACAGAAATGCACAGGGGATGGAGACATTCCTTCTTTGTTCCTGTCTCATAGGTGAGGTTGTAGCTTCTTGTAGGAAGAAGGCAAACTCAGTGTACCCATGCAGATAACCAGTTCAGAGGCAGCCCCATGTCAGCAATGACCACAGTTATCACCTGAAGCCTGCTTGGCTGTTTCCCCTCCACAGAAGGCAAGCAAGCTCTTGCAGAGTTATTAGAGCTGTCACCACTGGTTCCAAGGTAACCTTCTAGTTCTCCCTGCTAGGTCACTTCAGGTGCATGCTAAACAGAGCAGGCAGATGTTGCTTGTAAGGAAAGTCCTCATACTTTTTTTCGAAAAATGTAGCCCTCATTCGTATTTACATACATACCCAGTAATAAGAATTACTTTTTCCTTCATCGTGAAGAGTTAGCTCTATAGGAGAGAACGAAAGCACAAAAGACTTATGTCTCTGATCACGGACCTTTGAGCAAGGTTTGAAAAGGACAGATGAACCCACACCCTTTCTCACGGTACACCCAGTACCTAAATACTGACACTCAAAACTGCCGAGTGACAATGCCACATCTACCATTGTACATATTGCTGCAAAATCATCAGATGCAGAATGAACCCCATGTTCCCCTAACTTATCAACTCTTTCCTTCATCCTTTTAGGAGTCCAGATAGGCCAGTCAACAACCAGCATTTGCAACCTGGACAGAAACAGCCAGGTTTCAGTCAGCACCCTCACACCATAGATTCAGAAAGAAGTAGACACAGGAGAATGTTACAGAAATCCACTTCTGATTTTGTCAGAAGCCTCCGTAAATGAAATTAAGTACTTCCATAAATGTTTAAGTGCGAAAAAAAAAAAAAGGGAAACTGCTGACTTATTGCCATGGTTCAGAGTTATAGAAAACACCAAACACCAGACCTTGTTTTGCTTGTTGCCAGCCACAATACTAAGAAATTTGATTCACTTTGTTCTAAAATAACTCACATCAGTGAGTTACTTCAGCAAAACCATGTGGTCTTACTACTCGTGATCTGTATGAAGATAGAAATCAGAGCACAAGCAAAGAGCTTGCTTTATGTGTGATAAAATCAGAATATTTTCTGGACCATGGTAACTCATAAACATCATTACCTCAGTCAGAGGTGATGTAAATTCAAAGTCACAGGCAGTCACATCTAATCCTTGCAGGTAAATTGTCTACCCACCTGTAGTGGCCAGATGTTATGCAGCTTCAAATGACAAACCAAGGCTGGATCATCTCCACTTAATCACAGTGGAGACATCTATGCTCTGTGGTGGTCTGGAAAGCAGTATTCAAAACAACTTCTGAGCTCACATGCAGTGAAATCACGTTTACTGTGTGCCTGGTGTTGTAAGAGCAGCTGACCTTTTTTTTTTTTTTTTAGTAAAAGCCCCATTCCAGATTCATCTAAACATAATTCCTGGTCTCTCCAGAAAATATTTGTTTTCTTTTTTAGTTACACCACCACGTAGCCATGTTGATATTTCAACATATTTATTTTGCTATACTGTATTGAGAACATATGGAATATAAGACTTGTTTACCACTGAAAAGAGGCCAGCCAGCAATTGACTGGATAAAGTAGTTGGGCCTGAAAAACTAAAAATCCCAGAAATAAGCAGCACCTACCACAAGTCACATCTCATCCCTACACTTTTGAGGCCCTGCAAATCAAGAGTAATTTTATCAGCAGAAAAGAATTGGAAAAGCATCTTGAATCTTACTTTGTGTACATAAAAGTATTTCTTTTGTTGTTGTTCAAGTAGTCTAGTATTTCAACAGTTTCTTACTATTTTCTTACCCCTGTGTCATTGCATGGCAAACACTGCAGTGCCTTTACTAGCACTTAATGTGTCTATGAAACTACAATGCTAGAGTTAAAATTCCCTCAGAAACATTTCTGTAATTTAAAACTTCCTGGGTGGCAGGAAAGCTGAGAGCAACCCCAACCCTGGCAGGCAGCAGGGCATCTCAGCAGTGGCAGCACGGCATCTGGGTGGTGGCAGCACTGCAGCATAGGCACCCAGGGGGACACCATGGTGACACACACTGCTCCTTCCTGTGTGCTCTAGTCCACCCTATGTGCTGCCTACACATTTTGCTGCCCCACCACACACACGCTTTCCAGACCTGTATGTGCAGCAGTAACACTACTTAACTCTGTGTTCCATTCCCCCAACTGCTTGAGCTCATCCCTGCTCCAGCTACTACTTCATGTTGGCAGACCTGCCTGCGGGTTTGTACTATGAGCCAGATGGGGACCTAATACAGCCAAAAATAATCCCATTGAGGGAGTCTAGGTTGCTTCTTCCACCAGCAGAGCTGACTGAAAGCACATGGAAAACCACAGATTCAGGATGCGGTTCCAGAGCAAGTTAAACACATTTAAATTCTGCCTGCCATAGTTCCACCTGGCTAGAAAGTCCCCTCCACCTCAGGATGGCAGGCTCAGCTGTGAGATCTACAGCCAGCCCCTGCAGAGACCCGAAGTGACTGCAAATCCAGGAATGTAAATCAGCTCTGCAAAAAGAGATTAGCTTCCTGGAAGATTAGCTCTCTATGCCATCATTGGCATGTTGGTGAAAGCTGGAGACCACAGCAGCCTGACAGAGCAGCTGGAGGCACCTCAGCATGTTCAGGCTGCTGAAACCTCACCAGTTGCAACAGTCTGCAGCAATGTGGGAACTAGGATCAAATATAATTACCACCAGCTGAAACCAGCAACTTCTCTCATGAAAGAAGATGACCCTAGATACAGGATCATGTTTTCAGCAAAGCAAACCTGCATGCTTGTTTAGTTTTCAAGCTTCTTACCTTGTTTCAGATCACCTCAACCAGATTTTTAGAGATACCCCCTGCACTTACCAATGATTCCTCAAAACACCTTTGAAACATCTTTAAAAACACAAAAAATGACCTATACTTTGACATTATGAAGTGCCTTAATGAAGAACATTTCTGTGCAGAGTTTGGGTATTTCCCACTTCAGCTGCCCCTGGATTAATCTGTGCTATGCTCCTAGAAGCTGTGAGGCTTTAATTCTGCAAATATTAGCCAAGTACTGAGCAGCTCTACAAATTAAGAACAATTTCAAGGAGGATATCCTTAATTTTCAGGACGAATAGCCAGTAGAGTATGGATAACATGAATGACTACATATTTCCCAGCACACTTTGGATCTTGGTAAGAATCTGTTTAATTACTTTCTAGATGCCTCGAGAGCTTTTACTGCACTTTGAAAGCAGGAGGTCAGAGTCCATAGGGAAGACCGGCAGAGACCACATACTTCATCACCTGTTTAAGCTGAAGCTGCAGACCAAGGGAAGAGAAGTACCCAGGATAAAAATGATAGTTTCAAGCCAGCTTTAGAGCCTGGCTTGGAGGCCGGACAGGCACCACACCCTGAGGCAGCAGGTCCTTAGGAGCTTGCAGTGATTTGCCAGCAGTTGTGAGTCAGAGCTGCAAGGTGCTCCTTGAATCTGACTCCTGAAGAATTCATACCTGGGCTGACAATTTAACTTGGGCAATAAGTGATAACAAAGAACTGACATAATTCCTCCTGGTAAGTGTTCCTTTCTGGTGCATGCCTATTTGAGCAAAACAGTAATTTAACACTGAGGTTGGCCACCAGCAGAGGTTCTTAATGGCTGTGTATCTGCTCAGGCATTTCAAAAGGTATTTAGCAGCTGTGCAGTTTGTATGAACACCACCTGATTCAGTAACTGTATTGATGGGTAGTAGAGAAGTTGATCTCCAAGGGAAAGCATCCCTTCTCAGCTCCAAAGACGTCCATGAGAGGATCATGGCCCCATCCCTTTCATTTCCTGCCACACTCTGACGCCTTACCAAGGCCCCTGACCACCACACAGCACCCTGCAGGCACTACATGTCCCATCCCAGCCATTGTACCAGGGTACCCTTGGACAGTGCCATGGCAGCTGGCAAAACATGACTGGAGCAGTGCCAGGTGCAAGGAGCTAGTCACCAGCACAAACCCACTTATTTGCCATGTGCTCAGCAGGTCCCTTCTTCCCACAGCTGTGAAGATAAGGCAGTATGTATCCTGCAGACAACCCTCTTCAAAATCCAGAAGGCACCAGCCTGAAGAGGACCCTGGTGTTTCTTCTGAAGGTAAACACAAGCATTGAGATGGACGAAGTACTGACTTATTAGCGAGATGTGCAGGATCTAGCTTGTGTTCCACCCTACCTACCTCATCANGTGAAGCAAACATAGCAGGTTAATCATTTCCTGCAAAGAGCAGAGCACGGGAGAGCACCATTGCTTATCATCCCACTGAAATATGACCCACCAGTCCTGCCTATCCTGCCAGGCATTTTTTTTTTTTNACAGCATCAACTCCTCTCAGCTTGCCTCCCCTGTGTGTGGGCACCCAGCCCCTACCCTACCCAACTGTGCTCCCCAGGACAGTGTGGCCATCACTTCTCCCCTTTCCAGCCCCATCTCTCTCATTCCACAATATGTGGCAGTTCAAGGATACCTGTTAAAAAAAAAAAAAAAAAAAAAAAAAAAAAAAAAAAAAAAAAAAAAAAAAAGACCNAAAAAAAAAAAAAGAGCCTGTACATGTGAAGCAAACATAGCAGGTTAATCATTTCCTGCAAAGAGCAGAGCACGGGAGAGCACCATTGCTTATCATCCCACTGAAATATGACCCACCAGTCCTGCCTATCCTGCCAGGCATTTTTTTTTTTTCCTCCCACTTCACATGTAACCTTATTGCTAGTAAATCATAGTCAGCTTGATCAGTAACATTATCGAGCAAATCAGCAATTACATTACTGAAATGCCACTTAACAGAAGAGGCAAGCTGCAAATCTGCATACTTCCTATTCCCTGACTCAAGTATTGGACTAGATCTAGCACACTCACATATTCTATAAATCTCATTTCCAGCACAGCATTACTATTTCCTTGTTCAACATAATTCAAGGAGTTCTAAGCATGCTGTAACATAGCTCTGTCCATTCTTAACCAAGAGACTTCAGAGGGGATGAGCCTGGTTTGTACAAAAAGCACACAGAGAACCACTCCTACCAAATGAATTATGTGCACTTGGTTAAACAAAGCAGTTAAACTTTTCAAGTTCTCATTCAGCAGTTTAATTATTAGCAACCTACAAAAGGGTGGAAGAGATAAACAGTGTATTTGATTGCCAAATTACACCCATCAATAAAAGGAAAAAGGGAAGAAAACTGTTCTCATAAGCCACAAGTACAGCAGAAAAGTATACACCCAAAAGAATACATATGTATAAGATACAGTTACGCTTTTTTTTTTTTCCTTTTTACTTCTAAAAAAACCCATCTGTTTTCACTTAGAAAAATCCTATGGAACTTACCAAAATATTTTTTCCCTTCTTCAATTGAGAAATAGCCATTTGTTTCCCTGCACTTAACAGGCATGCAGACAAATTTATAGTTTCTGAAGTTAAGCTTTTTTCAAAAAGCCACTGCTTTGCAAGCTTTCACATCCTGCCGAAGCAAGATGCTACATACAGTTTCATAGAGAGGCATAGGCTGTGTTTCACTTTGTTTGCCCTCTATCTCCACAAGCAGGGTAAGTCTTCCTCACAAAGTTTCATGCTGCTTATTTGTCTCATCTCCTAACTCCTAGCACCAAGCAGAAGCAGTCCTAGGAGCTGGGACCAGAAGCACAACCAACACCCTCATCACCAAATACCAAAGTCAAGTTTCCCCCATATTTACATACCTAAGCCTAATGAAGCTGGCTTTCCAGCTCCAGCAGCAAAGATGAAGATTTTTTAGCTGCTTGTCTGCAAATGATGTGTTTGATACAGCTGAAGCATCTAGTTTCTCTTGACTCTCTATACAGGGACCTGGGACATACGTTACTTCAGCTACTCTGAGTGTGGAAATGCCTGAAATCCTTTGCAAATCCAGGCACTCATGGCCTCGCTCACTGTAGCTTTATTGCATTCCTGGAAGTGTGGTAAAGCCATTCAGACATTTCTTACAAAATTTAGGTATTTGTTTCTGCACACAGGTTTCAGGGGAACTTAACTATAAAGGACATGAGTGTTTCAGAAAAGGCACTCTCGGTTTCACTGCTGTGTGTTTTGCTATCTTCCCATCTTTACATCTAATCTGTGAGGCACATCCAAGATACAAAATTTTTCTCTTTATAGTCTTCAACAGCACCAAGCATTTGCGTTATAAAAATGGTTCATACCTCATGTATGACAGGTCCCAGTTTGCTGCAGTTTTGTGAACCTCTGCATCTGATTGTGCTGGGACTGAGAAACCAGGCAACAGCTGTAGCCAGACTGGAAGCCAGCTACATAAATTCCGGTGCAGTGTGCCTGTTAACATGGTTTCTGCTGTGTTAGTTGCTTCCTTATACTTGTATCATCTTATATGAGTTGGTGCTGTACATGAATAACTGAAAAACTCTATAGGGCACCAACAGAAATCTCTTCTGCTATTGACAGCATGCAGAAAGAGACACCTTTCAATAAGCATCCCAGGTAGCCACAAGGCTAAGAGAAGACTCAGGCTTTGCTCTGAGCTCGTTTCTCCCATGAACCATGTTCATCCTGAACTAGTACCCATCCATAAAGACACTCTGGTTTCATTCAGTCATTTATTGACCTTATTGACAATCAGCTCTAAGAATGCTTTCTAGATACTTACCTCTACACTGTTACCTGCTGGTGTTGCTACATCAGCAAAATTTGTAATGCAAAGCTAGTTTTTGTTAAGTATATGTCTTCCCAGTTACTCACTTTAAACTACAAAGTCTTATGCCCATGGATACATTTTTCCCCAGCTGTATCCATCAGGCTACAAAATGCAGCCAAGATTTTCATGTGTCTTCCTCTCCAGCTATCAAAATAAAATGCTACTGATAACGACACACCAGTTTGTAAATTTCCTAGCAGACAATTATTATAGTGCTAACCTTCTTCAGAGGAACACACAATCTCTGCCAGAAGCCTGAAGCCAAAGTCAAAAGTCCAAGTTAAACGGTTAAAAGAGTACTAGGTCGCTAGAGCAAGGAGTCTTAGCAATTTGAGAGTCTAACTTGCACAACTTATTAACTCTTCTAGGAAATCCAGCATAGATGTGGTGTTCAGCATAGGGAAATGTTTGCCAGTTATCCAAAGTGCAGTTTTAGCTATACAGAGAACATACAACTTATGATGGGCTTTATATGAGCTCAGATAATGCTAGTGTAACTTTACAAGTTAGGGAGCCTTTTCTTTTTAAAATAATGCTTCTCTCCTCCTCCCAAGAGGGCAGGAAAATACAGTCTAGATAAAACATATCTCTTTGATTTCTAGACCCAAGCTAAAATCTCAAACATACACACCCATACTTGCGATAGCACCACAGACTTTGTTCTTTGGTGTATGGAGGTCTTACACATTCTTAAAATACTCTGAGCAGCTCTGGCAATAAGACACAACATCCTGAGTACATAGGCAGGAACCAAGGCACCTTTGCTTTATGTCAAAGCCTCATCGTTGGTCATATTGGACTTTATGGCAGGCTAGGAAGAGCCACATGTCTAGGCTCACATGTACTGGCCAGACCAGATTTGTGCAGGAAAACCCCCGCTGCTGGGGGGCTTGATGGGCACACCTTGTACATTTGAGTAGTTTGTGTGTGTCAGATAAGTGGACAAAGTGCCAACCTGAGGCTGGAGCACCATGCGGCACACTGCCTGGATGCTGCCCTACCAGGTGGGCAATGGCACAGCAAGTTCAGATGACTGGGAGATTGTCTTCAGAAACAAGATATTCACCTTTACTGACGTGACAGCATGTGCACCCAGCCTATGTTTCTAGTAACCAAAAAAGGTTATCAGTAGTGAGAACTGTGAATGCACCAAGTCTCTCATCCGCCTGCCAGGCAGTACAAACTAAAAACATAATCTACAGGCAAGGTCCAACAACTGCCCCAACTGCAGGATGAATAGAGAAAAATCCTCAGGAGTACACACCATCCTCCAAGTTGAAGGTCTTGCTGTCAACTGCCACCTTTTCTGTTCGCAGAACAGAGGTTAGCAGAAGTGAGGTGACCCCTAACATCATCAAGGGCTTTTGTGCTTCTTTCAAAAAGGAGGTTTCAGAACCAGTTTGAAACAAAGCTGCTGTGCTAAAACCTTGGGAGCTGCTCATCTGACCACAGAAAGCAAGGGTTGCTGTGAGCTTTGCATATAATTTGCATACTCACATTTTACAAACTCTGAAATATCAGAGGCTTTTCTTACTAAGGATGGCAAAGCCGAGGACTTGCACTGCTCTGCCCAAAGGAACCAGGAGAAAGCAAAGTGTGGCAGAGGATCCAAACACGGCACAGCAATGCTGAGAGCGCTCTGGTAGCCAGAGGTGCTTTAGGGCTTTTCTTAAATACAGGTTTGGAAAGCAAACACACTTCCTCTGAAAAAGAGACGCCTTGGTACCTGTAGTGCTTCCCGCCTCATCCTAGTTGTTATTTAAAGTTACAAAGTACTAAACCAAAGCTATAAAATTAAACCGCAAAGTTTTAGTTTTATAATCCGAAATTCCGAAGTGATAATCCAAAGGTTACAAAGTTACAATGCAAAATTACAGTCACAATCTCAAATTATAAAGTTATATACACCCAAAGCGATGCCTGTAACACCAAGTTATGAAGGTAAAACCCAGCGCTACAGCTCTAACCTAAAACTCCCAAGCTGCAATGCGTTATTACAGCTACAACCCATTCAGAAAGTTTCAGAACAAAACCCAGCCCCGTGAAAACCTGTTCAAAACCCAGC
>VZTM01029230.1:2564-13098 GCA_013400555.1 Jacana jacana
TTGGAACATTTTGTTCAGACTGTAAAAATTATTTACTTGAGAAAGTCCTGAAAACAGGCAGATTTGTAATGGATAATAATTAAGAAGATCTATTGGACACTCTGCTATTTTGTAAACTAATTTACATATTCTTCCCCACTCCCCATCCCCATCCCCTTGTCCCCTGGCATTGTTTTCCAGTTTATCCACTTTTTCTTTGGCCTTTTAATTTGAGATGAGTGTTTTCTGCTTGATTTCCTTCAGAACTGTTTAGTAGGACTTCTATGACTTCAAATTCCACAGGGAAGAGTAAACCAAATGCCATCTAAGTTGTAAGCCATATGTCAAAATGACTTTGCATTCAATACCAGGGGAGTCACATAATAGCATGGAAGTCACAGATGATAGTATTTGTTCAAATAATTATGATCACAAAACTGGGATAATGGGGATTCTTTTTTTGTTGTAAAAAATACATACAGGGAGAAAAAGCAAAGCTTTTGTGAGATGTTGTACATATTAGCATTGTGCTTCAACACAGAAAGGCATGGAAAAAAAACATTTTGACATTTCCTTCTGAGCTAATCAGCATATGATCCTGGATTAAACTTTCTAATACCACACAGGTCATTAAGACAGACTGAATTACATGGCAAAAGGAATTTGGTGTAGAAACTACCTAAAGAATTAGGTCAACTGTTGTTTTTCTCAATGTTTCCTTCACCAGCTGTAAGGATTCATACTGCACTCTCACTGTAGTTTACAGTTAGGACTGTATTTCTGACCTTGTGCACCTTTTAAATTTTGGTCCCCTGTTTTGCAAGGAATGGGGTGAAGGGAGGAAAGAATATCAGGTTTTGGGGTGTGGTAAACAGGGTAAGATTGAGTTGCCTCCTCTCTCTCTTTCTCAAAAGCTCAGAGCTGCATTGTCTTTTTTGAATCCTCCTGGGATTCACCTCCAAGCTGTGTCAGAGTATTTATTGTGAATGATTTTAGAAAAACAGATTGCTCCAGCCACTGATGGTGAACAGTAGCCACAGGTACCTATTTTACAGTGATGGTTCCAGTTCCTTATCACCGTAGACAAAACAGAAGTTTTCTGTTCTAAGACTGAAGGCATTAAATGGAACTGAACTTCTCTTCCCATCAGAATTTTCTGGGAAGGTAGAGAAAGCAAAGTGGGAAGAAACAATTAAAACTTTTAAGCAGTCTGCTACCATTTCCAGCTGCCCCTTTGTCCATGCTTAGATCTGCCACTGTTTCCTAGGCGTTCCTAGGGTGTGTTTTAAACTGTTTGGACCCTACAGGGGACTTTACAGGCTATGAACATTAAGCAATAAGCAACAACCACTCCTCACCTGAAAAAAGCATGCAGAACTTTCCTGTGAAGATGAATCTTGAGATTGAAAGGGTCAATTATTGAATGATAATAAAATGGTCAATGAAATATAAAATACCACTTGTTGGGAAAAACAACCATATCTCTGTATATAAAAAGACAATCACTGAATTAGTTAAAACTGTTTAACAAAGAGATCGCAAAAGAGCTATGATAATTCTATAAAGATAATGTAATGCCTGGTAAGTCCAGAGAGGCAAAATGATATTTGTTAGGGAAGGAAGGTAGAATGAAACAGAAAACATTATTAAGGCAGCATAGGACACATTTTTTAGTAATACAGTGAATTCTAATATTGTCCTCTGAAAAGATTTAGGCAGAAATAGAAAAGCAGGAAGGAATGTGACAAGGATGAGCAACAGTACAGAACAGCTTTGGTTTTAAGGGAGATTAAACAGAATAAGATTTCCAATTTAGAGAAACTGTGGTATGGTACAAGTATATAAAATCAAGAGAGTTGATCATTTATTAGCTCTCAAAAGAGCCAGAAGTTGTCAAATGATATTTTTCAAGCACCACGTTTAAAACAAATAAACTATGTTTCTACCCTGCTCATAATTAAAATGTAGAACTCATTGCCACAGGATATTATGAAGGACAAAGGTAGAAATTAATTAAGACAAATTTATAGAAAGAACAAAAAATCCTTCAGGGGCTGTTAAACACAAAGATCTGAAGTCATGCTTGATTTAAGAAAGCTTTAAACTACTAATTATCAGATACTGATAACATATAAACTTGTCATGTTCTTATATTATTTTCTTAGGCACTATTCACTACTGTCCACTCTCAGAGACAGGGCACTGTGTCAGATCTCAGACTCAAGTTCTTTCAGGTGCTCCTCTGTGATTAATTGCTGAATTAAATGCTAGTGTTTAGAAGAAGAGAAACCCACTTGGTCATCTGGAGCCTGTTTTGGGGAGTCAGCTGGGCAATACAACTCATAAATTCCTCTTTCTGGAAGTGCCTATTTTTATGCTTAGAAGTGATTTGCAAGTTTATGAGGCAGAAAGACTGAGCATGTGCAACAGCAGTGCAATCTCTTACACGTGCCTTATCAGTGTGCTGCATTGCAACCTCTGTCTCCAGGTATACACAGGGATCTACCCCTCCATCCAGTTTGTTCCTTGACTTCTGCAGAAATTGTTCTGAAATATGCCAGCAGCATAGATGTATTTATCGTGAAACACCACTCATCAGATGGAAAAAAAATATTGTCATTTAGCTGAGCTTTTGGGTGTATTGATCTAAAAATAGGTTAGGAAAATATTATTCAAAATACAAACTATGAAAAGAGGCAAACTATGAAGAATTAAATATCTGTCTCATTAGCACTTCCAAAGACCTTTAAGTGAATAGTATTTTGTTTGATTTTAAATTCTACCACAGTTTAGCTGCTTTTTTTTTTTTTTTTTAATTTACCAATTGCAATGACAAGTTTTGAGTAACCAGGCAAAAGATTCTTCTATGTCTTATATGGTTTTTTAAAATTAAGTTTCTCATTTATCTGAACAGGAACTTGCAATGCTGCATTTCTGCCAAGATTTGTGATCGAAGTGTGAGTCCTAAGATGTGATTGAAATTGTATCCTTCACATACATCGGTGGTTTCTCCTTAAACTTTAGAGGACTAGAAGGGCACTAATGAACTCCTCCAGTAAAGCCAATATACTCTGGCCCTCCTGCAAACCAAGACAAAGCTTCAGAAGATTTCTCTGTGCTGTCTCTGTTTCAGTGGTCTTTTTTGGTCTGACTTTTGGTCAGTCAGTAGTACTAACGCTTATCTCTACAGATAGTGGTCATCCTGTCAAAGCACAAGAAGCAGCAATTTGGTTTTCTTTCAAAATTATATTTAGGTCTAAATAATATTACTTTGTTTTTTTCGTTGCTGAAAAGGGTGATTTCACTAGAATGTTTGTTCAGGGACTTTGAGTTGTTTGAAGTAGACCTGATGGAAAAATACTCAGATTCTCTATTTCCTTTTTTTTTTTAGCCCTTGGGAAATGGAGACTTTAAAAAAAAAAAAGAAGAATGAAGTTACGTCTTACCTTTTAAAAATAATTTGTTTCACTTTGGTAAGCAGCAATTTCTCCTTTACATGTTTATTTCAGTTCAAAGCATGACCACACTACTTCATCTCCAATGAGTGATTTTAGCACTCTGCTGTTTTAACACAGTTAAGCTGGAAAGCAGTCAAGGGATGTGAGAAAGTCATTTGTTGTACATTTAATGCTGTAAAGTATCCACCAGGGAAACCTTAAAAGATTTCTCCGTTTCTTCACAAAATTGTCCATGAGTAAAATTCCAATTTCCTGACTAGTTCTCTGATTAGCTTTTCAGAACTCTGTCCTGTGTCAGACAGCTGGCAAGAAAACAAAGATCGGGCTTTTGTTGACATTCATGCATATTACACCTTTATCATCTTCCCATTGGTTGTGTCTCCTGCATTTGCTACGAGGGAAGCTTCACAACTGCTGAGCTTATCTTCAGCCACCAGTCCTGTGGTGCTCTGTAGCTGCGCAAGGCTGAAGCTAATCTGCTGTTTAACTCTGCTCCTATGGGGATCTTGAGCACTGCAGCAGCTTAGCTCCAGCTCTGCGGAGCTCCGATGCTCTGTGGGTCACAAGCTGCTGCGCATCTGAACCATCATTTACCCACTGGTTTCGCAAAGCTCCCCTTGGACCTTCTGCATCAGTAGGCTCTCCTATAGCCCAGTGTTAAAATGAAGAGCATCTTTCTAGGAATCACCATCTAGATCTTAGAAAACAAATACAAAGCTAAACAAAACCCTATTTAGATGGAGCTTTGAGGGGATATTATGCTGGAAATGCACTAGACAATTCAACACACTGTGGAGTTAAATTAGTAATGTAATGCTCCTTTACAATGTAACTTCCTTATTATTTGAGAGAATTTATGGAACCGAGGGAGCAGATTGATTTATTTTTAACGTGTACTTCATCAGGTATTGTATGCTAGCATTTACCTTCCCTCCTGAAGATGGTTTAGTATTTGTTTTCAGTTAAATAGCAAAAAAAACTCCAAAGAAACCCCTCGAGCCAACACTTTATGAGACTTGTGGTATGTTACTTGTACTGGACCACCATATCTGTCTATGGCATGAAGTCAATCTTATGCCTAATTTCCCCTAAATAGTTTATTTTCTTAAATCCAGTGTTCAGCACGGAAAAGTTTCTTATAATTACTGAAATAAAGGTCCCAGCGTAAGTGGCTTTTTATGAGACTTGTATTTTACTGTCTTGAGCATGGTTTTACCATAACAAAACTGTCATGCAAACCCTCCTGTTCATAAATAAAATTTATTTCATCACCACGGTCATTATGTTAAAGTAAATAAATATGTGGGATTTTTTTCTAATTCAGGCAGTAGGAACAGATGTATGGCTTTACATGCTCAAGAGGCATTTGTGCATTGTAATAACAAAACAAATATTTTTAATATCTATCTGCAAAATATATTCTAAAATAAAATTCTGCAGGTTGAGTGTTAGTGCTAAATTATTAAGGCAAAGATAAATTTAACTGGGTGGTCTTAAGAGATTTCTTCCAGAGATGTAAGCAGAAGTTACCTCAGCATTTAGAAAGAGCAGTATATACTAAAGTTTGGAAGTCTTGGGTTTGCTACGGCTGTTACTTCACCACATTTTCTGATTAATTCATTAATGCGTCAGCCCTGAAATATGAAATGACACTTCACTGCAGTAGTCTGACAAAATCCTGATAATACCATAATCTACAATATTTTGAGCAAACTGCTTGACGTTTTCAGCAAAAAAGTTTCCCTGTTGGTGTTATCTTTAAAAAAAATCACACGAAGAAGTCTGCCTTATATAGCATGTCATGCAGCACAAAATTCAATATTTTGGTCAATAACTTGCCAGCAACATAAAAATGTGTGATCTTCCACACCAGGTCAGAGCAAATCCAGTCTCCTGTGTGAAACCATCCTGCATAAGACGTGGAAGGAAAGTTTATGTGAGCAGGACAGGTGCAATGTCACTTCCTCCAGCTTCTAGTACTCAATAGGTTAACCAGTTTTAGAACCAAGAAAGTTTTTGTATATTATTGCACAAAAAAAGAGGCAGCACCATAAGAGTGATGAAGACAATAAAGTGGTGATTTCTTTATATAAGAAGTTGAGTCTGGAGATGTTGCGGATTCTCCTGAGGCACGGCAGTGTTTGACTTACCAGTGGATTTTTTTTCAGGTGCTTATGTAATATTGACAGTCTCCATATCAGAGGACAAGACTGTTCAGTTTGCACTAACAAATGAGCCCAGAGAACTGTGTTGCTATCAAGCCAAATAAAATGCCATGCCTCAAAAAAGCAGTTGGGCATTATTTTTATCCACCCTCATCTTTACCTACCTACCTACCTACCTACCCACCTCTATGGTGGAGATCATTATCCTGGTGTGCTGCAGTACCGGTGTGCTGTCACTCCAGAGGTTATTAAGGAAGAGCGAAATCCCTCAGGAGAAACATAATAGCCACCATAACTGCAATGGTTTTATCAGTTTCTCAGATTCAGTAAGAGCAGCTGGCTGTGTGCAAGGAAAGCAATGTGCTCCAGTGTCTTGGGGAGCCGTACTGACCTCTGAAAAGTCCTGCTGGGCTGGCTGTTAGTTCCCAGCAAAATAATGCTACTACTCAACAGCACCTAGGGGTCTCCTTCTGTATTAAAATGGCAAATGAGAAAGCAAAGAAGTAAAGTACACCATAAGTGTACTTTATTGTGTTTGCGCAATTCTAACAAAAGATACCTGTACTAAAGGCAAAGGATAAAGAAGCTAATGATACTGTGAAAAACAGACAGACAAAAAGGAAGACTATGGCAAGCACTGGGCCGGAGACTGCAATCAATTAACTGATCGCTGAACTTCAGTCCCTTATTTTAATAAGAAATCATTAGACTGAATTGCTTTGGGTGAAATCTTTCTCCATTGAATTCAGCAGCAAAATTCCCTCTGACTTCAGACAGCAAAAAATAAAATCTTTGCAAAACAGTTATTCAGCTGCAGTGATGGCTAAAAGGTAAGGAATTTATTTTGATTAAATGGAAATCTATATCTATCCCACAAATATAACCAGAGGAGAGATTCTATTGATTTCTACCTCATTGGCTATATTTTCTGATATGCATTAATCTAAGAACCAAATAGACTTTGAGATCCTTTTTTATGTTCTGGCAATATCCACCTATGATTTCTTTTTTTTTAAATTGCTCTTTGAAAAAGGTGATTTTAAGAACACAAAGATAATCTTCTCACAAATAACCAGGTAAGTAACCCAACTTACTTGGGGAAGCAAACTGGAAAAATTTAGTTTGTTGCAATGAACAGCACTTGGAAGAGTCTTTTGCTGAGTGTTTTTGGCTCTTAATTAGAGTTTAGAGATAAATATCTGTCTTTGACACTCCGAGTTGCCCCATTGCTGGCTGGGCCTACCCTGATTACTGTGGGACGTTTTCTGTGTTATGAATTCTGACTGGTAGTTTGTTGCCTTTTTACTATATCTGTATGTCTCTTTAAAATAAAAAATAATAATATGAGTTGTCGAAGTTGTCAAAGTAGATAGGTGAACAATAAGATATTGGCATAAACGGTCGAGTAAATGAGAATTCTTGTAAGCAAATGGCAATATCATACAGATGACAGTATTTGAGGCTAGTGAGGAATTTTTATGATGTGTACTTCTGTTGAGAAAAGCTGTGAACTATCCACAAAGTCCCTGGAATAAAGTGATGGAAGTTAAAAATGCAGATGGTGAAAAGCTCAACTAGATGAAAGACATCTTCCTTTGTTTCTAATGGTAGGGAGGAATTGTTCAAGAGCATCAGGGTATTAGTGGGTGAGAAAAGTCACGCAATAATAGTTTGTGAATCTTATGATANAGAAAGAAAGAAAGAAAGAAAGAAAGAAAGAAAGAAAGAAAGAAAGAAAGAAAGAAAGAAAGAAAAGAAAGAAAGATTAGATTTCAGGAAAGCAGGCTTCAGTAAACTCAGAATTTTCTTGTCAGACATCACTGGAATTTAAGAAATGTAGGAGCTTTTAAAGGGAGCAGTATTAAAGGGATAAACACAGACTATGCCCTGTGAAAGGAAGACAGGAAGTATAAGATTTGCTAAATTATAAGCAACAGTGCTAAATTTTGAACCTTTCACACAACATCTGCAAAGGTGAACCTGAGTCACTTCCTAAGGGTAGGGAAGTACTGCATAAATGCGATGCTACAGAATCAAAAATTACCAGGGCACACAATATATTTCAATCCCAAAAGGCATGATAATAATAAAAATTATTCTTTCATCACAGAAAAAATAAGATGAAGACCAACTAAATAGCAGTTCAGAAAAAGAGAAAAAGCAATCAAGAGAGCTGATAGTGACACACATAGTTTTTAATACTTTTGCTGCATCAGTCTTATTTAAAAGGGTGAGAGGCAGTTCAGTATTATAGCAATAGGTAACAATGAAGAAAATTTAAACACAAGGCTTTAAGTGGGAAGGAACTGGTTAAATATTTATTACTAAGTAAATTAGATGTTTTCAATTAGCTGTGATGCTCTCATATTTGAAGAATTAGCTGATGAAATATCAGAGATGTCAGAATTCCCTCTGAAAAGTCAATGACAATTGATGATGATCAGGGATGAAAGTGGTAGAAATCTTTGAAAGGAATGTGAAAGAATATTAGGAAACTAGGTGAACTTTAGTTCCTGAAAAAAAGGCTAAAACAAATAGTCAAACTGCAAGCATCTAAAAGAAAACAACTAACTGTCAACATAGATTTGTCAAGAGAAAATTATATCAGAATAATCTAATTTCCTTCTGCGAGAAAGCAACTGTCGATAGAAAAGAAGCAGCAGCTGTCACACATAGCTTCTAACATTGCCTCATGATATTCTCATAATTACGCCAAGGAAGTCTATTCCAAACAAAGTCATAGAGAGTGGGCACAAAAAGACTTGTTCTGTTTTCTTCTGATAAAGCACTTACCAGTAGCAATAATTCACTGTCAAATTGGAATGGTTTGTTGCAATTGGTTTACAATTCTGGCTCTTTTATGACCAGGAAGAATTATCTATGCGGTGCTTACTAAACCTGCAAGCAGAACCATAGGATTCAGCAAATTGGTTGAGTTTGGTCAGATCTGTGACATTTGAACCTTCATGTTTCTATCCACATGGGTATCTGGTACTTAAACCAATATTTCCCTACGCATATAAAGCATAGAAATAAGTGTCTTCAGGCTATGGCTGTATTAAATCCACAGTGTTCACAAAAGCATATTATATTTTCTGGAAAAAATTTTCCCAGTACTTTCATATCTTTAATTATAAGTTGTACATTTGTTAAAACGTCTCTATAAAACTTGCCCTAACATGTTAACAAAATAAAATAAATTTAAATAATCTTTAATAATTTGAACCCATTTGCAAAGTACTGAAAAGACTGAAATTTCAGTGGATTTTCATAATCAAGTGTCATTGCCTAAAAAATTTTATAAATGTATCTTATCTTCTTTATCTCATGCTATCTGGCTAGATATGTGGCTAACATGGTACCTTTCTGTTCCTGACTAAACAAACACAAATCTTAAGTAATGCTACTTTGATTAGTAGCATACATAATTTCAAAAGTAGTTTTTCAGTGGTATTATCATTACTTACTTAAAAGTCACTGCTCCTATAAATATTTTTCTAATTGCATGGAAAAGTATAAAACATACAAGAATGCCAAAACCAAAAAAAAACAACCAACCAACCAACCAAACACTAAAACCCCACCCCAAAACCCAAAAGAACCCCAACCCATGATTATTATTTTTAAGGAAGTTTCACTTTTGGAAAACAATTAGCATTTTAATTTTGGTTTGTTTTTTTTTTTTTCCATTTTATCGCTTGCTATGTTTGCATTGTCTGGCAATAGGTGGCACTAATAATTTCTACATTAACTGAGTGGTTGCTCTATTGTCTTTCAACTTCAATGGAGTTGTATCCTAATGTATTACAACTTCATTATCTTTGTTTGATTTTCACTTAAATTTTATGCTTATCAAAAAAAGAGGTTTGGTATTAAAATATGGCTAGATCCAAGGAAATATTAGATTTATGGGCCCAAAATTCATATGTTAATGAACTCTAAGCAAGCATTGGGTTTTGTTTGGAGGATCAAATAATAATATGCCAAAAAATGAATGAAGGCTGAAAATTTCTAATCCACATCATCTGAAGGGTACACTTAACATCTGAAATAAAATGAAAAAAATTCAATACCTCCAATACAACATTCATATTTCTCACTGACTTAATTTATTTCTTTGGAAAAGATTTCTTGTGTTGTGTTTTGAATAGTTGAGGTAAAAATAATGCAGTCTGAATCTTGTGGTAATGATTTACCTGCCCACATATATCTATGATCAGTGCTTGATTTTTGGGCACCTGGGATTATCTGTTCTTTATCTATGAGCTTTAATTTCTTTATTATTCTCTGTTTCAGGTTCATACTGCCACTGGGAGGGTAAGGCAAAGAAGAGCTGACTGGCAGGCAGGTTCCTCTTAGCTCACCGAGGGCAGTGACATTCATACAATGTTTGCAAAAGAGCACACATTGCAGTGAAAGCTGGATGCCACCAAGGTATATCTCTTCCCCTTCAGCTGAGTAAAAAACCAGGATATGACATGCTCTCAAGGACATGACAAGTTCTGCTGAGTTCTAATGTGAGCCAGCCTTGTGCTGCGCAAGGTCATTTATTGTGGTTTGTGCTGTGTTGCAGGTCCAAAATATACCCTGGTGTGCAAGCGGACACAGCAGAACCCAGTGCTGTTGCAAAGCAGATCTCCTCTCTGAAACCAAGGAGATGAAGGCAGTTATTTTAATAACATGACTTTCAGATCTTAAATTTCATGATTTCTCAAAAAAAGTTTGCATGAGTCACTTTTTGTCTTTAATACTGTATGCTAAAAATCTGGTTTTTGAAGGATTCTTCCCACACTGGCTGCCTTCTGATATACCACTGCAGCACTGGCTGTGGTGGGCATACTGGGGTAGGAAAACAATGTCGAGCAAAGATGAAACTGATATGCACATAGGAGGACTGTCTTATCAGGAATATTTGGTAATTAAAAGTAGCTT
>VZTM01029231.1:0-11848 GCA_013400555.1 Jacana jacana
GCACCAAAAAAGTAATTTTTTTTTTCCTCAGTCCCAAATTGAAACTTCAGTCAGATTTATTAAAACCTGTAGATAGGTAAATCATATACCACATAAGCTCTCAAATGGGTACTCCAAAAATATTTCTTATGCTATACACTTTCAGAAAACAAGGTGAATATTGTTTTTAAAAGACATTTAACTCATCTATTGAGGTCAAAGTCTATGGGTAATCTAGTCTCTGACACTTAGGTCTGTAAAAAGCAGGCTTCATTTAAGCCTGAAGATTTTCAAGAAAGTAAATCACAGAATTGGTTTGACTGTGCAGCTCAGAAGGCATCGTAGACTACTACAAGCTCAAAGGTGATGTTTTGTTCAGTACATTAATACGTGACCAAAACTTATCTAAATCATGACACCAAAGGTAGGATCAAAAATCCCAATAGACAGGTAGAGCAAAATTTAATTTATGCACATATGCATGTGTGTGTGTGTGTGTGATCATATGTTCTTGCTAAATCTGTGGATTTTATGGTTTTACTCATGTTGCAGAACTTTTGACTGCTTATAATAATTACATGTGTGTGATTTGACTTAATAGAGTACTCTGTTTCTAAAATACCTCTGTCATTCTTTCGTGTTTACAGGGAGGTTCTAAAGCCCATTATACATTCCTCATCACATAAAGTTATGCATCCTCAAAGCCAAACGCTATTTATCTAACACTATCACCACTTCAACTAAACTCCATTTAAACTGAAATGCAATAGATGAGAAAACATTGGGCTGATACCCGAGGAAGATGGTTCCCTGGAAAACAGGAGAGCAGAAAAAGTAGAGGCATGGAATAGGGTTGTTGGGTTTTTTTTTGCCTTAGTCTTTATTACCTGTGATACACCTTGGGCTGCCCGATCCTCTGAATTGGATGACCAAAATTGTGAAAAACGGTGACTTTCCATTTGTGGACACAAAAATTTTAGGTGGCCAGATGTATTAGTTGAATGGTTATAAACCCATGGGACCTGGTGGGATTCATTCCAGGGTACTGAACAAGATAGTGCATGTTATGGCAGGATCCTTCTCAATCCTCTACCAATGGTCTTGGGAACATGGAGAGGTCCTCACTGACTGGAGGATAATTTACAAGAAACTGACTAGAATAGAATGAAATAGAATAGAATAGAGCAGAATAGAAAATATCACTAGAATATATTTCAGTCTTGACTTCAGTATGGCTTTGACACAGTCTAGCACAGTATCCTTTTTGCTAAATGGGAAGATATAGGCTTGATGGATGGACTCCTTAATGGATAAGGAACTGGCTTTATGGCAGTCATAGGAGCTGCATCCAAAATCATTCTCATTCTTTATCACTTAATGGATGAAAGCTCCGTGAAAAGATAGGTAGTAGCTCAGGGTTACTGATTTAAATGTGTAACCTCACTAAATCCTGTGGTCTTTTTTCGGTAGGGATCAAACTAAATGGATGGTTCTGTATCCAAATGGAGATCAAGTGGTGTTTCACAGGGGTCTTTATTGGGACCACTACTGTCAATATACTCTTCAATAGCATAGTGGGATTAAGTGCACCTTCAGCAAGTTTGTGGATGACACCAAGCTGAGTGATGCAGTTGATATGCTACAGAGAAGGGATGCCATCTAGAGGGACCTAGGCAAGCTTGAGAGGTGGGTCAATGTCAATATCATGAAGNGTCAATGTGAATATCATGAAGTTCAACAAGAGCAAGTGCAAGGTCCTGCACCCGCGTTGAGTCAATTTCCAGTATCAGTGCAGACTGGGGGATGAATGGTCTGAGAGTAGCCCTTGGGAGAAGGACTTGGGAAGGTTGGTATATTAAAAATTAGATATGAGCATGCAATGTGAATTTGCAGCCCAAAAAAGGTAATCATATCCTGTGCTGCATCAAAAGAAGTATGGCCAACAGGTGGTGAGAGATGATTGTCCCCTTCTGCCCTGCTCTCATAAGACCCCACCTGGATACTGCATCCAGCTCCCGGGCCTCCATCACAAGAAAAACATGGACCTTTTGGAGTGAGACCACAGGAAGACCATGAAAGAAAGACAAAGAGTTGGAGTTGTTCAGCCTGAGAAGAGAAGGCTGAGAAGGGAAACCTTATAGCAGCCTTTCAAACTATAAAGGGCATTTCTAAGGAAGATGGAGAGAGACTTTTTGACCAGGGCCATTAGTGATAGCACAAGGGGTAATGGTTTTTAAAGTGAAAGAGAGTAGATTTTGTTTGGGTATAAGGAATGGTGGTGAGACACTGGAACAGGTTGTCCAGAGAAGGCGTGGATGCCCTGTCATTGGAATTGTTCAAAGTCAGAATGGATGATGCTTTTAGCAACCTGATCTAGTGAAAGATGTTCCTGTCCATGACATGGGGGTTGGAACTAGATGATCTTTAAATGTCCCTTCCAACTCAAACCTTTCTATCATTCTATGTTTCTAAATCCTAAAAACATGAAACTAGTTCTTTTTGCCCTCTCTCTACCTTCATAAATTCCATTTCCTTTTTCTCTCACTCCATTGTAAAAAGCAGCCTCAAATACAAGTTAGAATTATAGATTTCACTGTGCAGAAGTGCTAAAGCTATCCTTTGTGAATCTACCCTCAGTCTCAATGGTTCCTGTTAGCAATCCCCACAAGTTAATTATATATAGTGTATCTTCTATCACTTAATATAATGTTTCAAGTTTTATTGAAAAGATTACATGAAAATACTCTGTAACCTTCACTTTGACCAGTACTTGGAGTATTCTTGTGTGTCAGCTATCACAAATACCGTTATTATTTACATCGGTACATTGGTACCTAAAATTCCCAGTCTTCTCGTAAGAGGTTGTAAGAGCATATAAGAAAGCTTTGCTTCTAAGAAGAAATTTCAGTGTAAGATGCAAGCTGAGAGCCAGTGTATGAATAAAACACTGCGAGGGAATAAATGGAACAGAAACCCCAAGATAATATGTAGCATCTCTTATTTAACTCCAGTTTATACTACATTAAATTTCTAAACCTCACTTGCATTGGCTGAATTAGCCATTATAATTCCATTTACAGTTAAAAAATAGCTTCAAAGATGTGCATACAGTAGTGTAGAAAATAATTCAAATTCAATATACAGCGGGTCTTTTCTGAGCCACGTTTGCTGTAGATATACAATCCAGTTTACCACAATGTAATGTGGTAGATGAAGATCATGCAAATAGCTGTTCCTCTTGAAGATATCAAGTCCCGAAAAAGAATTTCAACAACTTTATGTAATTAATTTTTTACATGGTTAAACAAATACAAATCTAGTTTATTTTCTAATCTATGTTAGCAAATTGCTTCACATTTTCTGGTATCAAAACCAAGCACACAAGAACTACAGGAAGTGAATTATTGATTGTACTGCTTTGCGCTGGAATAAAGCTAATTTTCTTCATCACAACTCATATGGTTTTTGATTTGTGGCCAAACCAGTGTTCACAACCCACTGCTTTAGCTCTTGCTGAACGGTGCTTACACAGCATGAAGGCCTTCTCTCACACTGCCCCTTCAGGTTGGGGGTGCACATGAATCTGGGAGAGGGACAGAGCTTGGTCGGCTGACCCAAATTGACCCAAGAGCTACTCCGTATCTTATGACATTGTGCTCAGCAAGAAAAGCTGAGGGGAGAAATGGAGGAAGGAGGTGATGTTCTTAATTATGGCCTCTGTTTTCCTCACATAGAGTGAAGTCCACCTTTCTTTGCAATGGCTGAACATCTGCCAGCTGATGGGAAGTAGTGAATGAATTCTTTATTTTGTTTTGCTCATATCCACAGCTTTTGCTCTACCCTTTAAACTGTCTTCATCTCAACATAAGAAGTTTTCTCACTTTTACCCTTCTGATACAAATCCTATGAGTAGAGGCTGAGGGACATGGGCACGTTCAGTTTGGAGAACAGACTGAATGAAGGGAGACCTCATTGCCATTTAAAACTACCTGAAAGGAGGTTGCAGAGAGATGGGTGCTGGACTGTTATCCTAAGGAAATAATGACAGAACCAGAGGAAATTGTCTGAAGTTGCGTCAGGGGACACTCAGATTAGATATTAGGAAGAACTACTTTACGGGGGGGGTGGTCAGGCACTGGAGCAGTCTGTCCAGGGAGAGGGTACAGTCACCATCCCTGAAGGCATTTAAGAACTGTGTAGATGTGGCACTTCAGGGCATGTTCTGGTGCGTGAGACTGTTGGGTGTGGTGGTCGTTGTGTGGTGGGTTTTTTTTTGGGTGTGTGTGGTTTGTTTTTTTGTTTGTTTGTGGTGGGACCTGATGATCTCAAAGGTCCTTTCCAACCATGAAGATTCTGTGATTCCCTTTCTCACTCCAATGTCGGGGGACTAAGTGAGTGGCTGTGTGGGGGCTGAGTTGCCCACTCAGGTTAACACAACACTGTCCTTTTTGGCACCTGCAGAGTCTTGAAGGGTTTGAGATAACAGATTTTACTATGTTAGACTGAAGTATCAGTATGTTAGGACAGGGTACTGCTGAAGAGGGTACACCAAAGGGTTACAAAGATGATGAGGGATCTAGAACATCTCTGTGATGAGGAAAGAGTAAGGGACTTGGGTCTTTTAGTCTGGAGAAGACTGAGCGGGGATCTGATCGATCAACACCTATAAATACTTCAAGGGTGGGTGTCAGGAGGATGGGAACAGTCTTTTTTCGAGTGGTGTCCAATGACAGGACAAGGTAACAGGCAAAACTAGAACATAGGAAGTTCCATATCAACATGAGGAGGAATTTCCTGGAGGGTGGCAGAGCCCTGGACGAGGTTGCCCAGAGAGGTGGTGGAGTCTCTTTCTCTGGAGACATTCAAAACCCTCCTGGACACGTTCCTGTGCAACCTTCTCTGGGTGGACCTGCTCTGGAAGGGGAGTTGGACTAGCTGGTCTCCAGAGGACCCTTCCAACCCCATCTCATTCTGTGATTCTGTGAATAACTGTTAGTAGCTGATCAGCTATTAATTGGCAATCTCCAGGGCTTGCCATGGGGTTTGCTTGCCTTATGGTAGAGTCTACTGCTTGTTAGTGGCTGTTTTTCCTGTTTGCTGTTATCTCTTATCATCTTACCCCACTGGGGTTGGGAACACTTTGATAAGCAGATCGCCAGGGTGTCGCTGCTGTTCCTGTGCTGATGGAGCTCCAGCATCCAAACATAAAGGGTCTGTGACCTTGGGATAAAATCCCAAAGGAGCAGGGACAATTCAAAGCATCTGCGGCTGTGGATAAATCCATACTGGGAGACCCCAACGTTCAGGGTTATGTTGTTTGCCTTCCCAAGTAATCGTTAGGCATAATAAAACCCTGCGCTCCTTGAAACCACTAAGCATCTGCCTGCTGACGGGAGGGAGTGAATGAATGCCTTACATTGCTTTTCTAACATAACATGCAGCTTGTGCTTTTATAGGTTGAAACAATAGGGGAATGCATGAGCAGCTGTGTGGTTCTTAGCTGCCTACCAGGGTTAACCCACAACAGCTAACGAAGAGGAGACTTTTAAGTAAGAACACTTCTTCTAGGGGTTTTTTGTTTGTTTGCTTTTAGGGGGTTTGTTTGTTTGTTTTTATTGTTCAAGTTTGTTGCTATCTTTGTTGACAGAAATGAGCTTTCACTCTCTTCATGTCCAGGTTTTGATAAACTCGCAATGAAGTAGTGACCCTGTGTTAATGAGAAGAGGTGTTTTTTGCTTCAGTTATGGCTGAACAGTTACAAATTAAAAGCCTGACTTCAGCACTAAACTGAAATTGCAGATTCTCTATAAGGTGTTCAACTTTTGCTTAAATCTGGATACCTCCAGTAAACTTTTGGTGTTATCTTCTGTGAGAGAATAACTAAATTTACAAAATTTACAAAATATTTCTTTAACACAAATTATATTTGAAAAAACACATATTTGAAGTAAGGGCACCGAGACCACTTAAAATCTTTCATATGCGTCATCTCAAAGTCTCAGTGTGCTGCATCTTTCCTCTAAAAATGTTAAATTTTGTGTTTATAAGATGATGTAGTTTAATTTTGATTTTTACATCCATAAAGCATTTAGAAAGCCTTACATGCTTTTTAAAAAAAATATTTTTAATGCACTTTTAAATGTAATGTTCATTCTGAAACTGGATGGATGGATGGATGGATGGATGGATGGATGGATGGATGGATGGCCTGCATCAGAACTTGATCTACAAAGTCAGAACTTCTGAGTGCTGCATAACTGAGCATCCAATTATGCTGAAATCAGCAAAATTACAGTAACATTGCACTGCCTTTAAACTATTATAGCAATAATTCAGGGAGAAAAGTATAAAAATCTGAGACACTTGAACCCAAACAGATGTAATATCTTAGATAGGTACTAGATCCACTGCACAGTGTAGGCATTCTTAGTAGGGTTTCTGTCATGACTTGTTTTTAGTATTTCAAGGTGTGGCAGGGTCTTAAAAAGGACTGTATCCATATGGTATACGTTCAGATCCATAAATAGCTCAGATCTATATGGTGGATGTTCTTGCATGTCATTTTCAAAAGGGGTTTAATCCCTTCTCCCAAGTCACAGAACTTTTTAACCTTTTTTTTTTTTTTTTGTGGTTGATTTGAATGTGCCCTGACGTGGATTCTATTTTGAGATGCTCAGTTCTTCTTATGTATCAGTGAAGGTTCCAAATGATTTGAGTCAATCCAAGTCTCCAAAGGTGAGGAATGGGCGAGCTGTGGAAAGAAAGAAAGAAGCTGGTGAATCACTCTTCCAGAAAGCCTGCTGAGGGATATTCAGGAAGTTTGTAGTAGAGCAGATGTCTAAATTCTAGGCTAGAGACTTTTAATCAAAGGCCAGCTAGACTACACTGGATTTGTTTTATCTACCTAAATAAATTAATAAATGACAAATTGCTAAGTTTGCTATCTGGGTGTCAATTTCTCTGTGGAATTTAAAAAAAAAAAACAAGGAAGAGTTACATTTTTTTAAAAAAAGAGTTCTTTGTGAACTTAAGTTGTGCTAACTTAAGTTAACTTGGAAATTTAACTTAAATTTTAAATTATTTCAGAGCCTATTGTTATGGAAAAAAAAAACAGATGGTGATAAAAAGCCAAGGAAGCTGTGTCCATAAAGTGCCACAAAAGTGACTGACTGAATGTTACATGTAAAAAACCCTCATATTTTGTTATCATCAGAAAATCACAGAATCGTTATGGATGGAAAGGACAACCATGCACACACAAAAAAACCCTACAATCTCAGCGACTAGAGCATGTCCTGAAGTGCCACATGTTTCTTAAAGGTCTCCAGGGATGGGGATTCAACCACCTTTCTGGGCAGGTTGTTCTGGTGCTTGACCACCCTCTCAGCAAGGTAATTCTTCCTTATATCTAATCTAAACCGCAGCTGCTGCAACTTCAGACCATTTCTTCGGGTCCTGTCATTATTCCCTTGGGAGAAGAGGCCAACACCCACCTCTCTGTAACTTCCTTTCAGGGTGTTGGAGAGGGCAATGAGGTGTCGCTTCATTCAGCCTCCTTTTCTCCAAACTAACCATGCCCAGTTCCCTCAGCCTCTCCTCATAGGACTTCTCTAGACCCCCCAACCAGCTTGGTAGCTCTCGTATCTGCATACACTGTACTGATCTGCATACCAGAGAGTGTTTGATGAGATGTAACTTTCAGTATGATGACACAATCAATCAGACTCAATAGAATGTAGCAGGATACAAAATACTTTGTTCTTTTTGCATCACCTTTGTTTTAACCTTCTCAGAAAGTTAGATCAAAACTATTATTCAATAATTTGAAATACATATAGCATAAAATAATAATAAAAAAAAAATCACCTTAGTGACCTAGAATTAATGTTTTCAAATAGAACCTTCAAGACAATGAAACGATGCCTTTGACTTCAAAGGCACAAGAATAATAACACTACAAGTTCAGGTCTGTTATTTCAAAGAATGTAATTCATACTAACTTGAACAATAATGTTCACTGCTTAAAAGGTTCTTTAAAACTATTGTGGGCACTTCTTGCTTTCTCCATTCATAGTGCAGCATAATTACATTTCTGAACCATTATATGCCAGATGCTTAAATACCAGTCTCTTTAGCATTGGTATGTGAAAAACAAAAGCTATTTGAATCAAACAAGACAAAACCCAAGATGTGCCCTGAACTGGAGGGTAGCCTTATGCATTCAGAAGACAAAATTAAAATAAATTTCTTCAATTTCTACAGTTTTTATCACCGCTTCAATGGCAAACACACACACACACACAATGTTGGCAGCCAACTAAAACAAAATTGGCTTTTGGTAATTTCATCAAAAGACAAAGGGTATGCTTGTACAGTGCCTGGGGTGCCTTAGTCTCAATAGTACTGAGGGTTTGCTATTTACAGCTCTGTAACTTTTCACCTAAGCTGTTGTTCCAGTGTTTTTCTGGAGCCCGTGTAGCTGCATTCCCATGTGTCCTCGTGCTGCTGTTCTGGTGCTGTTGGTCTCAGGGGCTTGCACCTGCAAAAGCTTAATATTACTGCCATGGCAGGTTCCCATGGGAAGCAACTACCACTGGCATGAGAATCACCCCACTCTATCCCACTTCATTCTTTTGTTCCATAGATTTTACTTTGTACTCAAGAAATCTCAGCACAGTGCACAGCAAAGTAGAGAGTAGTCACTGAAATTCCTCATGAATAATACCCAATGGTACGTTAACAGTCAATAAATATACAACACTCATGTTCCAAACAATTCTAATGGTATTAGAAATTAGAATAACCAATGGGGACTTTGAGTAGGTCCAAATGAAAAGAGAATAATACTAAGAAAAAGAGCCTTGTGAAAATCACGATGTTTGGCACTTCCTGCACTTGGAGGAACCCCTCAGGGACGATGCTCCTCTGGGCTCCTTCCTTCCCATCATTGCTCTTCCCTTTTCCAATTGGCATTTTTTCCCCCTTACCTTCTTTTATTCTCACTTTCTCCTTTATTTCCTCCACAAAAAACTTCACAGTTATAGCTGAGGTAGACCATTAGCCACACACTCCAGTATTAAATGTTCATATTTATGAACTTGTCTTAAGATTCTTTCATTACCAGGGATATATTTAGTTAGAAAGTACCAATAAATTTATGAAAAACAGGAGAAGAGGTGAAGTTGCAGTATGTATTGTTAAGCTTATTTCTCACCACCCCTTCATAATACACTTAAAAATGGGCAAGTCTTGAGCAAGGTTCTATCTGCCTCAAGTAACCAGACATCTCAGTTCAGCTTGGGGTTTGGGGTATTTTTTTGAGCAGTTTTGTCTATTACATCCCTGAAGCAATAAATCATCCAACTTCCCTAATTGCCCTTCTCGTCATCTGAGAAATTGAACAGAAATATTAGAAACACCCACCTTTTTTGGTCAGATCAAAGAATCCTTTAAAACCTTGTATACTGATTTATCATAGAGAAAAGACATGTTTTTCCTCTGTGTTTTATAAATGATTTTATTCCTCAATTTTCTGCATTTTTCAGAAGGCCTTTTCTCTCTTTCAATATCAAGTGAGATAATACTTTTTTACTGTGGGGAAAACAAAGTGCTGAAAATAAGTCTTACATATCTAATCGATAGACATGAAAATCATTTGTACTGCAATTTATTCAGGTGTACTTATATATTAGCTTAAAAATATAATTCCATATTGAATTTATACAATAAAAAAAAAGCTGAGTAAAAAGATAAATTAGCTACTAATTGTGTTAGGGAAAGATTCAGTTGCCTAATTATCAAGTATTAATTTTCACAGGACATATACTGTACCTTCACTTCAGAAGATGTACGGTTTTCCTGTTAGCTTTTAATTGTTTTAAATATTTGTGCTTTTTCTCTCCTTTTTTTTTTTTTTTTTTTTTTTTTCTTGCTTGGCTTAAATTATATTTTTTTTTTTTTTTTTTTCCTGACTAGACTAAGATACAATTATCTTTTCTTTTCATCAGTGCTGGACAATTTAGCATTTGTTTCTTAAACGTTCTGCATTTTTCAGAAAAGTCTTTCCCCTGTCTGGCTTAAAGGGCAAGGAGTATTTTCATTAATGTGGTTTCAAAGGCGGGGTTCTTACTCTGGAAAATACCAGTACATTTGAAGATAAATAAAACACACACGATGCATTTTTTTGTCTTCAGAAAATATTAAAAGAACAGTAAAGCTACTTTTTAGAGGGCACAATACAACAAAGACACCACCACCAAAAATAAAAATGCATCAACAGAGAGAAACTATCTTGTATAATTAGATAGGACTGCAGCCTGGTTTGAATGTGGGCACAGAAGCCTAGGAAATATTTATGGAGCTATTTTGTTATGGGCAGATATAAAAATGTTCAGCAGCAGACAAAGAAGCTTTCTTATATGACTCTAAGAAAGCCGAGGGACAGTATTTTGGTCAGCATGCTCAACAGGAAAATCACCAATGAATATTCATATTAAGGCACCAAGTAAAATAACCTGCCTGGTCTATGCGTTATTCTCTATATGTTCTTTATGACTGAAAATGGTTAAGCTGTTTAATCTACCATCTTTCTAAAAAAAAACAACCACAAAACTCTAAATTGATTTTTAGGTAAAAATATGGTAACAACTCGAGATATCTGGATGATATCCAATCTTTCTGGGCAGTGAAGAGTTTTAATTATGCAGGTTGCTGCTTTCCTTTCTTCCTGGATTTCCCCCATCCACCAGGTTACTAGGGGCCTCACACCTAAAGGAAGATGAGCTAGACACCACCAGGGACACCAGCACAGGCTCATCTAAGGAAGGGACAGTCTCACAGTACTTAACCATGACCCTGCTCGTGACAATTACAGCTTCCATAGATTGGAGACAAGACTACTTATAATGTAAGTGTTGGGACCAAGCAAGAAAACTGATCAATAGGTCAGAACAAGAGATAAGGCTGCCCCTTGGTACCTTGGCCTGAGCTTAATGGGGTCCACAGGCAGAGAGGATGAGTGGAGAGTCCAGGTGAAGCTGCTTGTGGTCAATAAATAGACTCCAATAAGAAAAGAAACCACTGAGATGAGCAAGGGCTGTGTGATCATTGAGCTCAGGAAAGACTGTAGGGAGTGACTGATCAATCCCTGAGGCAAAGAAAGCTGCATTTATCTCAGTGCAAAACAGGGACCTTGGTTTTAGATAAAGAGTTGTATCAGTTGGATGGATGTACTGGTTGTATAAATGCCCCTGAGTTAACCAAAACAATAATCTGTCTTTCAGCAGGAGGGAGGAAGGAAGTTATATGTGTTCCAGCCCAGCCCAGTACAAAAACTGAACAACAACAATAACAACAAAAAAAACCCCAAACAAACCACCCAAAACAAACTGAAACAAAAAAGCCTAAAACAAAACAACCTCTCCCCCCAAAAAAATTTGAAGAGAGCAATGGGCTTGAGCTGGTTTCAATCCAGGTATTTCTTCTTGGAGATGTGGGTTACCCAACATAGTTATTGTGAGCATACTCTAGAGAGCAGAAGTGGCTCTTTATGTCAGTTGAAGCTGGAGGTGGCTGCTGTGTAATTTTCAAACTCTAGCTGGGAACTGGGGAGGAGGAGGAAGATCGTGATGAGAAAAGTAGAAAGAAATACTATCTATGGCTATCACACTCTTCAGTGTGCTGGCCTTCACATCGTCTTCACCACTAGCATTCTAGTTGAAGAAGACTGATGTCTGCCTTAGAATTGAGAGGAACAGTCAACAGGTGATCTTTCAAAGGGCTATGTCTTTTCTATACTGTTCTTTCTGCTAGATAGCCAAAAATAGCAGTAAGAGCTAATATTAACCTTTCCTTCCCCAGGCTGGAGAAG
>VZTM01029231.1:19691-55386 GCA_013400555.1 Jacana jacana
TTTTTTTTTTTTGAGGTTTGTTTTCTTTCACTTTTCTTAGCCATTTCATTCTCGCATCAAGTTATAACCTGCCACAACTGTATCATTGCCATCCATTTGTCTTTAAAATTTGTTTTTAATAAACACTCACATAGGACTGAGGACTTTGAACTGCCATAGAAAATGGTTCAAAGGATTATATATGAAAGAGAGGCCAATCTTGATGTGACAAGCCAGGAGAGAAATGCTCATCATTTAAAGACAGATTGCACCAGAGAGATTGAAATGTAGACAACAAATCATATATAGAGAAAAATATCCCTCACTGCCCCCTTTACAAGTATCTAAAAAATCCTTAAAATATCTTTTTGTTCTTGTTGTCGACTGCACCAGCACTTTGTGTCCTGAGAAATTAGTTTGACAAGGCATTTGGGTTTTCCTATGCCAGATGATGTTTTTAAATGGGTGATGCATGTTATTCCTGTCTCAATTTATGTATTTTTTTGCTATCCTTTATTAAACATATCTATCATTAAAATGGAAAATGCATCATTTATAAAAGTATGTACCAAAAAATTCGACTGAGATAACAGTAGAACAACCCTCAACAAATTGGAAATATTTATTCTCTCTTCAAAACAAAATTGCACGGAAAAGACAGCGTATGGATAATTTAATCTGTTTGTCTACAAAATTTATTGGTGGCTTAACTAATTTTTCAACAGTCTAATACTCCACATTGCATCATTAAACAGAAAAGCCTTATTTATATTTTTCCTTAAAATTTTATACCAAATATACTTTCCATAGGACCTGGACATAGGACTTCAGATGCCCAGTTGCAAGAACCTTTGGAGACTTCTACTTGATTTATTTGCCTCACTCCACTTAAGTAGACATACAAAATTAATTATTATTAATAATAATAATAAAAATACTGTTGCCATCTAACAATTTCCAATGTCCCCAGGTGCTTCTTTATTATGTCATAGTTTTTATTCAGATCGTTGTCTTGATTTTCTTTCTCAGATGAAGTTTATGACTGCAGAAAAGTACCCGTTTCTCTGGGTTTTTTTGGATAGATTTATCTTCTCACTGAACCTGTTCCTCAACATAGCCTTTCTGTTGATAAGACAAACAGGCTTAACTTTGTCTTTTAAGAAATTTCATTTAAAGTGAAGCAGTATAGCCTGCTGAATTTTCTTAGATGAGTTAGTGAAGCATGTTCTTACATTTTCTTCTCAAAATGGTGAAATAAATTGAAAGAACACCAGTTGATTGATTACTAGTTCCAAATGATACCTAGTTCCTGTTATAAGTTACCGAGTTCTCACTCTTCTCTTTAGTGAGAGTATATCCTCTAATAAAACATAATTGAACGTAGTCCACTCAGTTTAACATTTGGAACTAAACAACAGTTTTGAGTCTTTTATTCTTAAAGCTGGTGAACAAAACATTAACTTGCATAGAGTGAGAGTTGGAACCAAGAAAAATCTCAAGCAGAGAAGATAAAAGTAGTATGATTTATTTAAAAACTACCAGTCCTATCTGAAAAAACAAACACACACACACACACACACCCCAAAATTTAAAACCCACCAAAAATTATTAGAAGCAATAAACCATTATATTCTAGCTATAAGTGTCTTCCAAAAAAAGTGTTTTACGGTAGTTTGAGATAATGGGTCACCAGTGTAGTCACATTCATTTTGGTGCAAAGTAATTATGGGGTGAAAAATGTGTATCGGTCCGATCTGATAGAGAAATTACATTTTTGATAGTTGCATAGAAGACAAAAATAGTTAGAAGTCATCGTCACTCTTTCCTGGTGATCTATGAGACCAAATAATGTAAACAGATTTCCAAAATACGAATTCAGCCATCCCTTAGAAGATGAGTTGAAGACCTCCTCTAACCCTTGCTATTTCTGTGAGCTCTGTGTGAGACCTATTTGGCAATCTGACATCTGGCACCCCAACAGGCATGTCCTAATCCCATCTGCAGGTACAAATGCTTCTCTGCTTGCAAATGACAAAGCATACTAAAGCCTGCTATGAATATAGAGATGTTTTATAATGTAAGTTCCTATTCAAACATAAAGCATATAATTTTATTTTAAAAATCTGGGCTTTTTTACCTTGTGTATGTATGTGACAGGGTTCAAAGCAGAAACTTAAACTCCTTCTTACTCCTTTTTCCACAAGTTCAGTTTTTGACTCATATGACAGCAGGGGCTGGCATTTGAGAAAGCAGTGGCGGGCTCTACTTTTACTTTTAATATCCCTCTTTCTTTGGTCTTTGACATCATTCAGCATCACTAAAAAACAGGTCAAACAGAACCAGATGAGCTATGGTGGTCTGACTGGTAGGTTCAATCATTTCTATATACCCTGTACTTTAAATATAATTATATTTTCCATATGATTTACCTTAACACTGTAGGCACAGGATGTACTTGCCTTTACTGCTGATAGAAAGTTACGTGATGACTCATGTAGTTAATTAGCAAAAGTTAAAATTGATAAATTAAAAATTAGATGTGTATTTTAACTGAGGCTGCTGTCACAAATTTAGCAACCACCGGGAAGCTTTACACTGCTTTATTACTGCTGGAGTGAGTGCAGAGGAGAGCAATGAGGCTGGTGAAGGGCCTGGGGCATAAATCTTATGGAGAGTGATTGAATGAGCCGGGACTGATTAGCTGGAGGAAGAGGAGGCTGAGGGGAGACCTCATCACTCTCTACAACTACTTGAAAGGACATTGTAGAGAGGTTGGTGCTGGTCTCTTCTCACGGGCGATTAGTGATAGAAATAGAGGGAATGGCTTCAAGCTGCAGCAGGGTTGGTTTAGTCTGAACATCAGGAAAGAATTTTGCCAGAAAGAGTGGTCAGACCGGGGAATGGGCTGCCCAGGGAGGTGGTAGGGTCTCCATACCTGACTGTGTTTCAGAGTTGATTAGATGTGGTGTTGAGGGATATGGTGTAGGGGAGAACTCTGTAGAGTGGGGCTGATGGTTGGACTTGATGATCCCAAGGGTCTCTTCCAACTTAAATGATTCTATGATTCTATATCTTGAGGTGCAGTAAACTATTTTTGTGGTTCACAAACTGGAATGATTGCACCCACCTTGTTTCTGGCAGTTTCTGCTCCTATTCAGAATTCAAGGAAGAAAGCGGTTTGTTTATTTGTCATTCTGTGGCTACATTTGAGAGTAGGATTTGCTTACTATTCGTAGGGTATTTTCCTCATGCAGCTCAGCTAGAATAAGAATTTCTCTGATATTCTGTTCTGAGCATCTTCTAGTTAGTAAAAATTGTGGTAAAATACATGATTATTCTTTAGAATGCTGCCATACTCATACTCCGGTATCTGCTTGAGATCACTGGCTCCTAAAGCAATACAAGTAGCATATAACACAAATAACATTAACAATACCAAATTTATCATAAATTGAACCCAAATATATCATAAATTGAATAAACTAAAATTAGCTTGAGAATGCGTGGGAGCTTATGTGCATGTTGGTATCTGCAATATGAAATTAATCAGTTTGTCCTATTTCTACTGGTTTCTACTGTAAGTTCATGATCATTTTTACATTCCTAGGCTGAGGCTAATGATTTCTACTTGTGTCTTGAACAGCACTGGGAATGTCTCCAAACATATCCTTAATAAAAGGCAGTTTTGTGAAGAGAGGAGATACAAAAATATTATTGGCCTTGGTAGTTAAATAAGAGTTTCTGCAAGCTACATTCTATATGATGCATACATTATTATCTACGATTTTCAAAGGATATTATGGGATAGAATGTGCTTATTTAGTACCGATTGTTACAAGCTAAAAATACGTTATGAGTTGCTCTTTGAGGATAGCAAACAGCCAACATTACATATTATCAAATGAACTTTAAAGAGCATTAATAAAAATACCCAGTTACTGCTTTTACAAATCTCTTAAAATATCTATATTACATATGCTAAAATGCTCTGATGTCTTAAAAAAATCTATGAAGCCCTTTCTGTTGCACTGGAAATCTATTTTTTTCTGCACATTTACAACTTGTTTCATTAATTATTTATAGCTGATTGTGTAAATTTTCATCACTCAATCAAGCTTCTGCATTGGACTCAAATAACTGAAATTAGATTACATGAAAAAAAGAAATAAACACAATTTAATCAAGTAGCACAGATCTCTTGTTATTTACCATTTTCTTCATTTTTCCTTTGAACTTCACTGTAAAGTTTTGTGTTGGTTGTTGGTTTTTTTTTTTTTTCAGATGAATAACTCTATATAAAATCTGTCAAAAGCCCACTGGAGAAGAGACTTTTCTCTGGACTGATTGGGCAATTCGTCAATCCCACTATCATCTTTAAAGGCCCTCACATCACATTTAGTGATCCAAAACCTGAGCGTCATGACACTCTCCAAGCTGTTGCAAAATAAGTATAATATTTTAAAAATATAAGCTCAGCTACTGGCGTCTTTGAATGATGACAAAAATTTAGCTGAAAGTACCTGAAAAGAAAATGACTAGTTATAGGCCACTGCGAGAGTAATAGTGATAAACGAAATAAGATCTGACAGCTTAAACTTAATCAGAATGTGACAGTTTTGTCTTAATAGAGGAAAATCATTCTATGTTGAGTGT
Organism: Jacana jacana; assembly: GCA_013400555.1. Classification (NCBI taxonomy): domain Eukaryota; kingdom Metazoa; phylum Chordata; class Aves; order Charadriiformes; family Jacanidae; genus Jacana; species Jacana jacana. The sequence goes on from VZTM01029231.1 coordinate 24,324, forward strand.
TTAATTTACTATCAGCAGTAACAAGGATAATGAAAGCAGAATTCCATCACTAGTTTTGTGCAGAGGGTTTGGCAATTAGGGCTGCAAATAACAATTCAAATTAGATTTGAGTGGTGGTAAGCCTTGCTAATTTGATGGGTACAAGCTTAGAAAACACTGTAACCTCAATATAAGGGGTTCAGTACTGAATGTATTGAATGCTGTATTATGGTTATTACTGTGTACTTTTCTAGTATCTGGGACTGCCTGTGCTTTTCCATGTACGTAATATGGAAAGTATTATATAGTCTATCTTTTTAAAGGAAAAAACGTGCTGTTAAGAATGCTCAGACTTATTTTTTTTTCTATTGTTTTGTTTTGTTTTGCATAATTTGCCATTTGGTACCTGTGGCTATAGCCCTCCTGAATTTTCCCCTCTTAAAAACTCACTCGACTCTTGATGTTGTGTTTTAATTTAGACATGAAACTGTTCTGTCAAAATGTCTAATCAATCAATCAAGTAATTGAGCAGGGAAAAGTGTATTTCCTGTGGAACTGGTTATCTGAGGTTTTGCTGCTTTTTTTAATTTTATTTTTTTTAGGTACTCAATGAAATTTATCCTGTCGTTATTAACAGTATCCTACTTTATCTGACTGTTAAGGCAGAATAGTGTAAGCTTCTGAAGACAATAAGTAGTCACACACACAATGAAATAGCTCCAGGAGTCTATTTTATCATCATTAGGGCCAATCCCACTGCCACTGAAGTCAAAGGGGTTTTTCCCCTTACAGTGACTGATGAGTTGGGACTCACTGATAATGAAACTGTGAGGCTCAAGAAAAAGGCAAGAAATAAAAGCTTCCTATACATTCCTTTCTGAAGGAAAATAATGATGTAATAATTCAGCAATATTTGGGTTTGATGGTGGCAAGATACTGGTAATCCATCACAGGAGTGAGGCATTGCAAAGACTGTTGAATGCATCACAAGGTTTTTTAACTAATTTAATGTGTAAATTTTCTGGAATTCTTTAGTTAAGGACTTAAGACTTGTCATGGTTTAACTGCAGCAGGTAACTGAGCCCCACATGGCCGCTTGCTCCCTCCTCACCAGTGGGATGTGGGAGAGAACTGGAAAAGTAAAAGTGAGAAAATTCATGGGTTGAGAAAAGGCCAGTTTAAAAGGTAGAGCAAAAGCCACACGTGCAAGCACAGCAAAACTAGGCATTTATTCCCTACTTCCCATCGGCAGGTGGGTGTTCAGCCATCTCCAGGACCGCAATTTTAATTCTTGTCAGAAAGTCAGTTACTTAAGAGCATCTGAGACCTTCATATTATTGATTAAGAAGTAATTTTGGCATTTAAGTAAATCATAAGTGGTAGCTAATTAAGATCAGAAGGCTTGAGATCCAAAATAGAATCATAGAATGGTACAGGCTGGAAGGGACCTCCAAAAGTCATCTAGTCCCACCTCCCCGCAGTCAGCAGGGACACCTCCAACTAGACCAGGTTGCCCAGAGTCTTGTCCAGACTCACCTGGAATATCTCTAGGGAAGGTGTCACAACCACCTCCCTGGGCAACCTGTCCCAGTGGTCCACCACCCTCAGCATAAAGAACCTATTCCTAATATCCCATCTAAATCTGCTCTTCTGCAGCTTGAAGCCATTGCTCCTCATCCTGTCCCTGCAGGCCTTTGCAAACAGACCCTCCCCAGCCTTTCTGGAGGCCCCCTTCAGGTACTGGGAGGCTGCTCTGAGGTCTCCCCGGAGCTTCCTCTTATCCAGGTTGAACAAGCCCAGCTCCCTCAGCCGGTCTTCATAGGAGAGGTGTTCCATCTCTCTGATCATCCAGCAGTCTGTGCCCCTATGTGGAGGACTGAGCTTCATCTCTTTGTGCTAATAAATGTTTATTTATATAAGACCAAGAAGCTTCAAAGTATTCATTTAAAAGCTGCAGAACTCAGCCTCTGAGCTGTGCTTTCAAGAACCCCAAATGGGCCAGATGCACCAAGGAGGAACTAGGTGAGATAATGTCCCTCCCTTTCCTGTGATAGTCTATGGCTTTTTGTGTGTTTGTTGTTGCTTTTCTTGGTATCTTTCCGTCACCAAACTGTCTGTTTATTACACCTTTACGAAGTTAATGAAAATAATTGAAAAAATACATATGTTACAGTAAATAACCTATTCCTTTAATAATCTAAGTCAAAGTCTGATGTTCATGGAAACCTATGTTGTTACCTTCATAATCTAAATAAGGTAGTAGAGCAGAATCACATTTTAAATTCTTAAGTTGGTGAGACTTGGCTTCCATTTCGTCTCCAGTGAGTTTTGTAGTGAAATATGATCATGCAGAATATTTTGCCAATTTAGCCTGTTTCAGAATGAGTTTGTGCCAACCTTCCCGCAGAGTGCATTCACTTGTTGAAATGCTGTGAAGGAAATGAGCTCTATGACCTTCTTAGAAACATCTGGTTAGATAAAAAATATTGAATTGTGACAGTGATGTGTAGGAGACTAAATGTGTGACTAACTTTCAGTGGTTTGTTTTTTCAAGGAAGTATTTTATACAAACCTGAATTTTCATGGAGTTTTCTTACTCAGCATTGGTGGGACTGCCCTACAGTAGTTTAACAGAGAGGTAAATATATGCACAGTGTAAAACAGGACTTCTTTTAAATGAAGCAGAAGTAGTAACAAATGTTTTACTACTGTGGCGAGGATGATGGCAGAGGTGTCTCTGATATGAAAAGGAGCAAATACTCCTGCAAGTACCATGAGGAGTTGTTGGTTTTTTTTTCAGCTGGGTTAAGTGCAAGCCAATTTCACTCATTTCATGTTTCCTTTCACATATCTTGACATTAATGTGAGGATAGTAATGCTTTACAGAGCTACAGCCTTTGGTATATCAATGGCAGAAAAATATTTTACAGAAGCTCTCTGTAAGCCTCTAAGTATGTGTTGAGTGCAGCAAAAATCAGTGTTTCAGGATTATGTGTGTGTAGGATCCAAGGAAAAATGATATAACATTGCTCATCACATACTTCAGAGAACTGTCAAAGGAGAAAAAGCACATAAGTTATCTTTTTTTTCCTGGCAGACGTAGACATTGTGTATTTATACGTCTAAATATCCTGAAGCTGAAAACTACTCTAAATGAATAACTTTCACTTGTGGATTTAAAACAACAAGTCCAAATACACATCAGATTGATGTCTCATTAAGAGGAAAAAAAAGTTCAAAAAAAAAAAGTGGAACAGAGACCTAAAGTTGACCTTACTCAGACAGACAGACATTCTATTTAAAGGCATCAGCCCTTTACAATGGAGCGAGTATAAAGTCTTACCTGCTAAGGTGGTATTTTCACTGCTGGCTACCAGAGACTGCAAAGAGCTATATTGATTCTGATATACTAACATCACTTTACAAGAAACTAACTAAATAAATAAATAAATGGACTCAGAAATTTTGCTTACATAGTCTTGTCTGTCTTTTCTGGATGCTTCCCCTGGTCTTACTTCAGCTATCCTTCTGTTCAGATAAGAGAACTGGTTTAAAGATTTTTCATTTAGAAAAGACAATTTTAGATTATGCTGAATTCCTTCTGGCAACAGGCTTAAAAGCTTGATAAATTGCATTTGATAATATGACAATGCTGTCGAATAAGACTTAAAATCAACCACAAGATAATTACCCAAGAAATTAATTCTACTCCTTCAAAGGGCTGAAATGCATTCTGCTCGTTTAGTCTAAAAATGTGTTGGCTGAAGGAAATCGTTACATGTATTGGCAGAATTATCCTGGTAAGAGTTGCATTGCATTAAGTTATAAAGGAAGTGATGCTCAATGAACCCGCTTTTCACTTTGGAAGCCAACATTCCAGCATAAAGTGGCCCGTCCCCTAAAGCTAAACAAACACGTTTGAAACATGATTTCTTGAAAGCCACGTAATTCATACTTCCTTATTTTAACAGCCCTTCTGTTAAAACAGCGGGAGCTGATTAAACTTTAATGCTCCCTTTTAAAGTGAAAGAACTATTTTCGTAACAGGTGTGAATCCATTCGTATGTGCTTGCCATGTTAGCACTCCTCATTGTAAAATACAAGTAATTTTGCCACATTAAACTCAGAGGTGGATATTGTTTAATTGCTTTGTGAATGAAATTTCATATCAAATTTCTTTAGCATTAACAAATAATTAATGAAAATGTTTTCCTTTGGGCAGGCAAGATGAGGAAATTCACACCCTGCAAACCTAGAAGGTCTGTTTGTCTGTGTAAACAGAAGAAATGGTGGGCAAACACTTGACCATGCTTTTTTCTAGAATTCTCAGAGTTTGAAAATGTAACTGTGAATTTTAACAATATTAGAGCAAACTGTGTCATCCATCTTAATGTACATGTATCTTGCATCAGGAATTGTTACATTTTGTCACACGTGCCCTTGACCACATGTGAGCTTGATGTACCATACGTTCAATAAACAATGTGATTTTGAGGTATCTTAACTCCTGAATATTGGAAACTTGTAAAAAACTATGACACCACCTACAAAAAAAGAAAATAAGTATTACAATTTCACTACATGACTATGAATCTGTCCGCTTTGTGCCTCAAACTGGTGCAATGAAGAGCAATAAAAGCAGATTAACTGCTGCTTGATGAACTACTAAATTTCTGGGGCTCAGCTTTCTATGTGGGCTTTAAGATTGGTTTAATGTCTTCATTCTATCACTGATCCGTTTACAGAAATTACATGCAGTCAGTAGAGAACAAAGGTAATACACACCATGCATTTATACCTGCATCCACAGTAATTTGGTGAAGACTTTTCTTGCTTTTCATTTTTATTGGTGCATTATAGACACATAATTTCATTCATTTCTACTGTATCTGGAAAATACTACAAGGATGACAAAATCATATCGACAATACATGTGTGAGATCTGTCAATATAAGATGGTGTGGTACAAAAAAGGTATGGGTCGGTGTTGTATTTGCTGCATACAAACCCAGATTTAACCCACTATAAATATTTTCTTCCATTGCTGAGAAAGCTGAGCACTTTTATGATAAATAACATATGATGTTGAATGAGTTATAATCCATATTTATTGTATGTAACATTTTTCCTTTCAGAAAAGCTCTCAAAGTGCTACACAATGATATGCAGTAAATGTAGAAAAGCAGTCATCTTGGTTATGCTGTGAATCGAACCAGAAAGTCAGTGGGAATACACCATGCCTCACTGGTAAAGCCATGATACAGTCTTAGATATAATTATTTGCATGCTATTCCTCATTCTGCAAAGTGATTTCTACTGAATAAAACATACTGAGTGTAAAATGTTTTTCAGAAGACAAGAAACTGTCAATTTAGTTCCTGGACTGCATATGAAGGAATTCACTCTGCCTTCAAAGAGAAAAACTACCAAAAATATATTCTTCCTCTCGTACAGCAGAGAATGCTTGCAGCTGTAAAGAAGAGGGAAATATTCTCTCCTTGATACATTGCATCATAGTTTGGCATTCTGCTCTGGTATTAGGCACTATGATCACTAAATTCTGCAATCCTTGAGGCCATAATTCAAGGGCTGTGGTACAGAATACAGTTTTAATGTACTTGTTTATTTATTTATTTAGTTCTACTTATTCTCATCTTATACATCCTCCGCTGGGAAGAAAAACTAGCAAACAAAACCAAAAAAAATCACCAAAACCAAAACTAAACCAATCCAAAAATGCCTTTTTTTTCTGCCTTCAGTAATTCTGCCCTTTAGCGGATCAAGTTTGAAGTGTGGCCAGAAAACAGGTCCTGAGCAGAAGGGTCAATGGACAGCCCGGTGTTCCTTTTGAGATCTGTCCTTTGGGGTAAGGCCCTCTGAGATGACATCTTTATGAAAGGATACTGCTAGTAAAAAACATATGTTTAAGCCTCACGGAGTTGAAAAGTGCCTATTCAATACGCTGCTGGACAATACCAATTCTCAAATTGTGTTTTTACCTGTTTTATAACAGATAATTGCAGTAAATTGGAGAATCAACAAAGCGCTCCTTTTCCTGTTCAGAAATAAGACCTATGCTCCACGTGTTCAGTTATCTTCTTCTCTCCAGATGCAGTTGTGAATCAGTCCCTCTGTATGTATTCGGAATCAATGATACTTTTCTGCCACTTAAAAAAGAAATCAAGACCTTTTTTAATGGCTGACACGTCACACCACAGACTGGAGGTGAGGAGCTCAAGTCTGTTTATTCATATTTGAAAACTTTGGCAGAAAACAAGTTGTAACAACCTACTGGGGATAGACAGCTGAGAGCCTCTACTGACTTTCATATCTCTCTAGTAACAACAATAGGCAAAAAAAAAGGAACAATAGCTGTGCATTGTCAGATCTCAGACTGAGTTGGTAGAACTGTGGGTGAAGACACGATCATCTTTGTGCTTACAGCACTTATGTTCGATTTGGAAATCAGTCTGAAGTGAAAAATAAGGCTACATATTTATTTGCTACTTTTCAGTATTATTTTTAGCAGTGAAACTCTTCTTAAAAGTGCCTGTTTGGGGGCAAAAAAGCAATTGTATGTTTGAAATAACTAGAATATTCAGCTTATTTATCTATGTGCTTACGCACTTATTTACAGTTCAGTACTACTTGGAGACTGCAGATAAAAGCTATGTAAGCACTGGGCAAAACAATATTGTCTTGTCCAAAAGGATGCTCAAGCTAGGTCATATCTTAAATATTTAATGTGATTAGGGATGCAGCTAGTTCCCATCAGCACAAAATTGTTTGAGGTACGTATCAGTAATGCTGCTCTGGGATATCAAGGAGGAATTAATTCAGTTTCATATAAAATATTCAAAGTCGGGGAGAGTTCCTTGATATCAAATTAATAAAATGGCAATTGACCTGGAAGCATTATGGCATAACCCTGGTCAGGATCTGAGTTCAGTACAAATGGGCTAAGCACGGAGAGCTAGAGTGGACAAGTCAACACAAACAAGAACTGAGAGTAAGGAACCACAGTGTGGACTATCAGTCAACAACTAAACAAAGAATTATGGAATCACAGAATTGCCAAAATTGGTAGGGACATTTCAGATCATCTAATTCAACCATCAATGCAACACAGCAAAGCATATTACTATGTCAACTCCCTTTTTAAATACTGCCAGGGAAGGTGCCTCAGCCACTTCCCTGGACAGCCTGGTCCAGTGCTCAATACTCCTTTCAGTGTAGAAATTTTTCCTAATATCCAATCTAAACATCCCATGGCACAACTTGAGGCCATTTCCTCTTGTCCGATCTCCTGTTACTTGGGAGAAGAGACCTTCCTTTCAGGAAGTTGTAGAGAGTGAGAAGGTCTCCCGTCAACATCCTTTTCTCCAGGCTGAACAACCCCAGTTCCCTCAGCTCCAGACACTTGACCTCATATATTACTGGTAAATAGACTAATGATTCAGATTGTAAGACTGTTAAAACATTAATTTAACTAACAGTTAATTCTTGGCTTCAGATATCAGCTGTTTTTCTCTTTGTCTGTAGCAAGATTTTTAGTTTACAATTTTATGTAAATAAAAAGACATTGTGTTTATCATAGAATCATAGAATGATTAGAGTTGGTAAGGACCTTAAAGATCATTGAGTTCTCACCCCTCTGCCCTGGGCAGGGACACCTCCCACTAGACCAGGTTGCTCAAAGCCCCATCCAACCTGGCCTTGAACACCTCCAAGAATGGAGCATCCACAGCTTCTCTGGGCAACCTGGGTCAGGGTCTCACCACCTTCACAAGAAATAATTTCTTCCTAATATCTAATCTAAATCTCCCCTCTTTCAGTTTAAAACTATTATCCCACATCCTATCGCTCCATTCCCAGATAGAGTACCTCTCCTCATCATCTCTCCTATCATCCCCCATTATGTACTGAAAGGCTGCTATAACCTTTATATAGGTTATATAGCCATATATATAATACATATATATTATTGCCCTGGTTACACGGTAAATAGGGCCAACAGAGGTGCATCATGCCATAAAATTACTTAGGTCTTCCGTTGTATTTCAAAGATCAGTGTTGAATTTTATCTACTTCCTGCCATTTGTAGGCATTATACCATAAACCTTATTAACTCTGACTAGATGTATTTCTAAGTTGGACAGCTCATTTAATGTTATTGGAACACCTCATGAAGACGTAGGCTCGGAAAATGGGCAAGTGTGGGAAAGTGTAGAAGGAAAGAAATGTCATTTTTAAAAGTTCTGGAAAGATGAAATGCTAAGAGTTTTCCATTAAGCAGGAGAAGGTTCCAGAGTAACAGAAAACCATTTTTTTTTAACAAAACTAGAAGCGGGACTGCCAGGTTTGCCAGCTGAGCATTTGTACCTGGACGGCAATATGTTGATGCAGATGGCAGTTAATGCAACACTTGGCCATGTTACACATTGGCTGCAATAAAATATTTTTCTATGGCCATCAAGTTAATATTTTAGCTTCATTACATTTAGGATAAAGTGCATAACGTTAAAAAAATGAATTGACATAAAAGATCCCTGTCTGCACATCTACCCTTTAGTGGGGATCTCAAAGACTACATCAGCCATCAAAATGTATCCTACCAAGGATGACTACTTTCATACAACAAAAACCTTTGTTATTCATACTGAATTATTTTTAAATGGACAGAAAAAAACCCACAGAGCTGTAGGTTTTGGTTCTCTTTTCATTTTTCTAATTCTACTAGGTCTGTCTGGGATGGAGCTGATTTTCATTGTAGCAGCCTGTGCTGTGAATCACAGAATCACAGATTATCAGGGATTAGAAGGGACCTTGAAAGATCATCTAGTCCAATCCCCCTGTCAGAGAAGGAACACCTAGAGCAGGTCATGCAGGAATGAATCCAGGTGGGTTTGGAATATGTCCAGAGAAGGAGACTCCACAACTTCACTGGCTTGTTCCAATGTTCCGTCACCCTCACTGTGAAGATTTTTCTCATATTTAAGTGAAACCACCTCTGTTCCAGCTTGTACCCATTGCCCCTTGTCCTATCATTGGATGTCACTGAGAGGAGCCTGTCTCTGTGTTTTAGATTTATGACCAAAATGGTGTTGATGACAAAAATCAATGCTTTAGTTATTGCTGAACAGTGTTTGCACACCACCAGAGTTTTTCCTGCTTCCTACCTTGCCCTCCTCCTGCCCTCTTCTGCCCTCCTGGAAGTAGGCTGGGGTGGGAAGAAATTGGGAGGAGACACACTTGTGACAGCTGACCCCAACTGAGCAAAGGGGAAGTCCAGACCCTATAAAACCATACTCAGTAATAAAACTCTGTGTATCTGCATGTACAACAGGTAGTAAGTGGTTTAGTTTTGTTTGTTTGTTTGTTTCCTTCACTTATAAAGCTGCCTTTAGCTTGACCCATGATGCTTTTCTTCCTTTTGCCCCTATGATTCTTTTTCCCTCTTCTGCTGGAGAAGGGGAAAGGGAGGGAGAGGCTGCAGGTTCTTAGTTGTCAGGGGTCAACCCACCACATTAACCTTTTCATAGAACAACATTATAACAGAATTGCCCAGGTTGGAAGAGACCTTTGCTCGTATCAGTATGGGTAATATGTAAATGTAAATTTACATCATCATGAATGTCATGTTTACATATTTTACATTAATCTGTTTTGAGGTTCATGTATTCATTTATTGTTTTAAAGCATTTTTCAAAATGGAATTAAGAAAAAAGGTATTTATTGGACTTGTCCATAGAATTAACATCCCTCCATATTTATATGTTTAATTCAATTGTTATTTAGATCTTTCAGCCTTCAAGAGAATCTGTAATATTCCTAGAACTGAAATAATGAAAAGTGAGCTATGATGATTCCATAAAGGTTTCATAATAAACACCTTTTGTTCATTTTTTCAGAAAAATAAAAGTAATTGAAAGAGGATAAGCTACATGAAAATGGGAAAGCATCTTTGATTGTCTAGTGGCTGGTGCAGGAAACACCACAAAGAACCTAATTATAAGGTAAGTTGGAAAATTATAATCAGAGATGTGATAGACATTTCAAAGGTGTTTAGAATTCAGAAACACATATTTTATTTTGTTATAAATATATATTTATTTATAACTTTAATTTATGGCATTTAAATTAAAGTTAAAAACTCCCTTCTGGCATGACTGGCAACCTGCTCTAGTGGGAGGTGTCCCTGCCCATGGGAGGGGGTTGGAACTCGATGATCTCTAAGGTCTCTTCCAACCCAAACTGTTCTATGATTCTAACTTAGCTTTTCCATATTTCTCTTGATAACTTATATAGTAATGAACATATATAAATCTACATTTTTTTAGACAAAATAAAGTCACTTATGGCCACTAATATCCAATTGTGTTTTTTTTTTTTCCCCTAAGAGTACATGATATTTGTAAATCCTGGACTGATTTCTATGAACATGAGCCACTGATACCATTGGGACTAAGATCTTAGCTTCCTAGTCTATTTGGTCTGAAGTGGCAATTAAACACTAAGTCACCTAGACAATGAATTTATACTAACTAACGTTTTCATAGAATCATTTAAGTTGGAAGGGACCCTTGGGACCATCAAGTCCAACCATCAGCCCCACTCTACAAAGTTCTACAGAGTAGGGCTGATGGTTGGACTTGATGTTCCCATGGGTCTCTTCCAACCAAATGATTCTATGATTCTATGTAAATAGATTCTCTTTTAAAGGATACATGCTATCGTCGATAAAAGTGTTCATCCTTCATACTAAAAGGAATTTCATTAGATATGTTTAATTCTCTCTCCTCACACGGAAAGAATTAAGGGATTGGCAATAGAAGGCGAAGTGTCTAAGTACAGTCACTCAACCCACTACTGTTTCTCTGGATGGATGTCTTCCAACCATCCACTACATGCAGAAGAAGAATTCAAGCTTCTGCTTACTGTGTTTCTTTGCAAATAAAAACTTTGTCACCACTGTTCTCAGATTTGAAAGCTAGTCATATTTTCTACTGCATATCTTACAGAGCCTGATGGAAAATATTTCTTCTTATTATGTCAATGTAAATCAACTACCATGAGATCAGTGCAATTACTGCAAGTCCAGTAAAAATTAGAACCTATTATATTTCAAAAAATGTTTGTAATTTTTTTTTTTTTGGCAAAAGTTTTAACTTTATTCTATTCATTATTAACCAGTATGCAATTGTTATAACCATACCTAGATTAATATTTTTTTTAGAATCANTCCTCTGTACTCGCTCCAGCACCTCGATATCTCTCTTGTGCTGAGGTGCCCAGAACTGGACACAATACTCAAGGTGCAATTTTCCTGATGTTTCATTTATTTTCAACATTAAGAGAAATATTTTTGAAGCGTTAGCCATTGAAGAATATAGAATACAGCAAAACGGAAATGCGAAATACTGAACACCATAAAAAACATTAATCTGAAATCCTACACTTAAGACCATACAGACATGAAAAGTAGAAGGTATATGAGTGTCTTTCACTGAAAAAAGTACATCTGGAAAAAGGAATAGTTGCTTTAAGTGAATACACAAACACACACACACATATATATATGTAAATATAAGAAACACTTTCATTGACTCAACTTTCTTTCTAAGGTCTTAGATTTTATAGGCCTTTTCCTTTCAAGAATTAGTGACAGATTAAAGAATCCTTGATAAAAGTCTGACTATTTGCAAAAACAAAATGTGCAGGGAAGGGTGAGGAGTTGAGCACAGACATGCCAGGTAGCAAGGACACGATTTAACTTATTGCATTCCTTAGTTAATTGAGAAGTTCACATCTGAGGTTTTTTTCTATTTAGCTATGTATGTATGTATGCATTGTACATTGGACAATTTTTGTCAGAAACAACTACCGGACTGTCAGGGACTTTATTGTCCTTTTAGTTCAAAACTTCACAGATAGAAGGGATTAAAGATGCTGCTATGAATTTACAACCTGTTTAAACACTTTTTACCATCTTGGAACTTGAAAAATATTCAAGGTGAATTTGTCAGTACCAGATATTCCTAACATTTTTTTCCTACGTTATTCCAGACTGTCTATAAATTATTTATAAAAATGAGGCAGCTGAAACTCTGTTGTTTGGCTCACTAATTTTTCAGTGTATTAATTAGCAGCTACAACCTTGTGAAAGATACTTGAAATTTAACAATGAATGTTGACTTCCTGTCAAATATTTTTCTAGCTTTTAAAACTGAAAAAAATAGTTAAATGCTATTGAAAAATAACAGTGACTTCCTTTTATGCTTTGCTAGCACTCAAGAACCAGGGAGAAGAAAGATTTCTGATTCAAACATAATGGGGGCCAAAAGACTATGGAACATGGGAAAAATAACAAGGACAAGGTATTAGTAGTTGCATATACAGAAAGGAATTGGGTAAAGTTGAACTTACTGTTAAAAACACCAGGAACTCTTAGGAGAGAAGAAACTCAGCATATTTCAGAAGACTGGGATCGGGAGTTGATGCTAGAATGAAAGACAACTGGAAGCATGTGGAAGCAGGAGCTGGATGGATCCTTGGAGGAACTAGAGATGTTAATAATTTACAATAATACACTTCCCACACCACTATGCTGACGCAACTGACTTCAGGAACCAGAAGAGTCATGAAAGTGTAAGTATATAACAGGCAAAAAAGGTAGGAACTAAGATTTATTTACTTAACAAATTCATTTATATTATTTTTTTTTAAATGGAATGATTTTTTTTTTCCTCTAATAACTATATCTGAACTGATAATGACTGTAAGATGAAGCTGTTAATATTCAATTATATTAACAATAAATTCTTGGCTTGATATATAAGGTTGGTTTTCCCTTGCCCATAAACAAGATCTTGAACAAAACAGCAAAAATAATAATGTCTATACACTGAGGTTTTGCATGGACATTTCTATGCAAATCACAACTCTTTTCCACCACTCTCCTCTACAGAAACATTTTATGTTTCTCTCTACAAGGCTACTATTTGAAGTCTATTGCATTGAAAGTGTAAGATGTACTCTCAAAATCAATCTAGACATTTCTCTGGATCATTCTGGGAACTGGGTAAGGAGTGAGAAGAGATATAAACTGCCACCTTTAGATCACAGAATCATAGAATCATAGAATGGTTAGATTTGGTTCCAACTTGCCCACACTGGAGAGAAGTTGAGTGTTGTTTTCTATTCACATCCCCCCTTATCAGGTAACAGTAGAAAACCCTTCACCTTGTTTTTATAAGCCTCTTCATACTCTACCCCCTTCCCGTCCCTCAAGGGGCTCCTGGAAAGCTGAGGGAGCTCAGGGAGGAGAGCCAGAGCATGACAGGGAAGGGTTTGACAATGAATGAGGGGAGATTGAGATGAGATCTCAGGAAGAAATTTTAGGCTGTGAGGGTGGTGAGACACTGGCCCAGGTTGCCCAGCGAGGTGAGAGATGACCCATCCCTGGAAACATTCCAGGCCAGGCTGGACGGGGCCAAACCCAACCCATATGATTCTATGATTCTATGATTCTAGTCTTCATACATGAACCAGATCTTCTTATGCAGTTAGGGGTAAAGCACCACTTTTACTTGGAAAAGCAAACTGCAGAATCTACTCTGCTGGATACATAATATAAAGCAGTGTTTCTTTGTGATGACAGTTGCAAGGTTTCCATAAGACCTGAGAAAGAGAGACCAAGATGATGTTAATTTCAAAGGAAAAAATGAAGAAATTCTGTGCTAACATAAATTTGAGAAACTGCAAGGATTTCAACAAAGGTCAGCTCTCCACTGAAATCCTACTTCCACGTGGCAAGATCCCACAGAAGAGAAATTGATGTCTAGGCTAAAATCTGCACACAAGAGAATTTAAATAGGTCAGCAAAAGGAAAACCATTTAGTAGCATTTAATTCCTAACATGATTCAGACCAGAGACTATTCCCAAGCTAGGTCGGTTGCGATAATCATGTTTCAGAGGGTAAGAGAATTCAATACTATGGATACATCCTACTCTGCGTTCTTTTTGCTAGAAAGCTATTCTGGAACTGGCTGCTAGATATAGCTGCAATGATTTGTTTACATATGGCTCCTACATGTCATTTTCAAACCTCAGCACCTCCACTCTTTTCTGATAATAAAATCTACCCAGTCAAGATCCAATTTTATTTTAATTTGAAGGAGAAAAAAAAGAAAAGGGGACTTAGTTATGATGTATTTTTTTTAAGATATTTGCAAGTGTACAAAAATGTACTTTTAAAACATTTTAGAGAATTTGGCTCACTATAAATCAAATTTATGTGGGGTGCAGGTACATGATGAATTTTTTGATTGGCTCACCCAGATGTGTCATAATTAATCTGGTTTAGGAGAAGCCACACATCTGATTCAGTTCATAAATGTGTACATTTGAGATGCCTTAAGGTATTTCAGGCATCCGTGTGGGAGTGGGTCATCTGACACAAGATCTATAGGGGGCTCTTGCCCATTTGGACCATCAGGTGCTTATGGGATATTGTACAGCATCTCAGATGGTGCTAGATGTTTGCATTTGAGGGATTGCACTGTGGTTTTTGACAACATAATCTCTAGAGAGCAATTCAGTTGATCAGATATTAGTGTCTACTTAGTGAAATAACTACTTAGACCCCATTAATTGTAGCTGATGGTGATAGGACCTTGGATCCCATATATTAACACTTACTTGAAATGTCTTAATCTGGAGCCAAAAAGCTGGTATAAACTGATCTGCTTTATTCTCATGGACACAATGATACCAAGGGTCTTTTCCAACCAAAATGATTCTATGATTTCTTCCTTTATATGTTATTAACTCACAGTGGCTACAAGCTCATATGATACAATGTAAGGTACAGTAAAAAACTTTAAACCACATTTAAGCCACATTTTCTATAAGTTACGAGCATGCACAGGAACTCCACCTTTAGCTTTCGAAGCTATAACAGCTTGGATGTGACTCAGCGCCCTCAGTCTTCTCAAAGCAACGTGTTAAGTAGGACTTCAGTGGTTTTGTATTGGCCTTTATGCAACAAGAAAAATCTCACAGAAAATATAAATACTACTCAATTTCATAGAAAAAATGGTTTATGCAAAAAACTTAAACAGTTGCATATGCTAATTAATTAATCAACTAGTTCTTGCACACTTTTGATCTACCCACTAGTCAATGCTCTTTCAAAGACTGAGTAACTTGGGGATATTTGTAAATTTCTTTCAAGTCCCCATAGCAGGATTCTGATGACAATTACTCAGATACAATTTGAAAGGAATTCCATTGACAATTATACATTTATTTCATTTAATGGCTCATTTGTGCGCTTTTGACTTTTATGCTGAGCAATGAGATACAGAAAAGACAGAGTCACAGTATGGTAGTCCATATTGTGCAGCTGCACTACATAAAAAGCTGTTACTAACATTAATTATTTTTATGAAGAAAGAAGCTTGTGTTCTGGCAGTTACATTAGACACAGACACAGGCGAAAGAGAAACCGAGAGAATACAGAAAATATTCCCTGAGCCAAAAACTGAATCAAGTCAGCAAATGAAGATTACTTTTCCCTTCACAAAATTGTTGCTATAAGGATCTGCAAAGGCTACAGAAATGGGTATTTTACATTTCATAGTATTTTCGTGACATTTGGGAACAGGTTTTGAGATTCTCAGCTACATTTGTAAGCGTACTAGATCTGAATTTGCAGTCACACATGTGATCTAAATAACTGTCCGCAAGATACATATACTCAGAGAGACTCAAAAGTAGCTTCACAAGTTTTTATTGTATGCATTCCTTAAAAAAAAAAAAAGTTATTTCAATGAATTTTGCACTAAGTAGGATAGGAAAGAGAAATGATCATTTAATAAGAAACACTGTTGATTAATTTAGGCCTCTCAGATGCTTAAAATAGAGATTAACATAGAGATTTGGCCCCAGAAGTATATTTCATAGAAATGCACCATTGCATTGAACTTTTTGTTGCTGACAACATACCATGTACAGGGAGCACACCTTACACATGGAACTAGGGATTTATTGCTGGTGTGAATAAAGTCTTAACTGCATGATCAAAATACAAGCCACAGCTACTTTTAGTCCAATTGCAATAGAACTACCACTCATAGTCTGAATTATCTAATAAACACATAAACCCCCTCAATATTATTCTGGCTTAAGTTGCTATGTGAAACTTTTCTGATATCTGCATGGTGTATTTAATGTTGTGTGTCCTGTCTGGGCCCTAGATCCAGTGGTTCTAACCTTCCTCCAGCAGAGAGGAACAGGAGGTTCCCAGCTGGAGTTCTTCATGAGGAAAAGCTTGATAAAGGTGGTGGGGACCTTCAGCTCTTGGGTTTTGATCCAGATTGTAGTCTGCTGACTTGCCTTCATTTCCCAACTAAATTTTGACTATCTTTACTTAGACATCATTTATACAGCAGCCTCTTCTAGCACGGGTGAATGTGTATGTACCTCAGGGACTACTTAAGAAAAGCTTAAGAAAACTTAGCTTAAGACAAGAAAATAATAGCCATCGCCATCTACTTGACAATTTTTGTTAAAGTTGAAACAAGCCAGAAACATTTCAGTCCAAGACAAGCCCAGACAAACCCCGATATAAAAATACAAATCTACAGTAGTCTATACTTAGGCTTCCCATGAAATCAGTAGACAAATTTTAATGGTTCAGGAGGATAATTCACCACCAATGAAGAAAATTTAGCCTATCTGAAAGATGATCCATAAAAATCTATGAACGGATATAACAAATAAGAGATGAATTTATATTCTCCTTGGTGTTAGGCTTTGTTTCTACATGATCTTCCAGTAGGATCCTGCTTGAACTATTCTGCTAGGAAAGGCACGAGCCCTAGGTTCTCTGTACTATTTAGACACACAATCAGATCTAAAATGCAAGTAAGAATATTAGAGGTTCCCAGAATAAGCAGACTGGTTGGAGTTGTCATAAATAAGTTTGCCTGGAGCTATTCAAAGTTCCTGCTACTTTAATAACTGAATAAGAAAACTAAATATTTATTTTTCCTATGTTCTATCCCCTTCTTATTTTTCCACCTCCCTCAGGGCAATGACCCTAAAATACAGCTTTGCACCAAAAATTTAGGTGGGTCTCCAGCCAAGTCACTACCAACTTATGAGTAATTTCACTGTGCCTTGTCTAGGGAGTTATCCTGGAGATTCATTATTCAAAATTGCATTTATTTTTAATAAGACACAGTCCTCAGCTTTAGTCTGGCTTGAAATTCTATTCTGGCCATTTGCTATAGCTTCATCATTCTACTTTTGTTTTGTCTTCATGTTTTTCAGCATTTCTGAGATTGCAAAACTCTATTTGAAGACATTAGCTAAGTATTTTTTCTCATGTAGTACTTCTGTGTAGTATGTACAAACTAAGTCCATGTTGGTGGATTTTTTTTAGGCTTTTTTTGTTTCCTAGGTCATTTTTGTTTAAGAAAGCATGAGAAACAGCTAGAGTCAATGAGTAAATAGGATTGCTATGTGAAGTAGGAGAAGAGTATGGTATCTTTCACATACATTCACTGATATTTGTAAAGAATTCCTCTCAGACTTTCTGAAACATACTGTTCCAATCAGGTAGATCATAATAAGAGTGCAAACTCAGTCTTGATACAACATCTTAAATTTGTTCTATTTCATCTTTCTGTTGGCACAAAACTTCTCCCAGGTTTCAGTGCCTTAGACTTTTCTCAGCCCCAGGAAAAAATTCCTTTTGTTATAAACATCCTCTGAGGTTTGTCAGAGTTAATATGGCTGTAGTCTAATATGGTTAATATAGTAGTCTAATGTAGTAATGTAGTCTAATAATGTGGTCTAATATGGTTAATACGGTTGTAGTCTAATAAACAAGTTCCCTTTGTTTAAACTATTTGTCCTATATCTTAAAATTCCAAAGAAACTGAAGGTCTTGTGGAAGTCTTTTTCAAATCATCATCAAAATGGATCGTGGAAACAAATTTTACATTCTCATAAAATTGAATAATTTTAGATGCATTATTTGGACTGGATATTTTGCTGCATTGCCAGCTGAAGATTCGAACCTGAATACACTCAGGCACACATGGATGAGCAACTCAGTAGCTGTCCCTGCAGCATGGAAAAAGGGAAAAAGATCATTATTACCCTTCACCTTATTTTGTCAGGATAACACATGCCACCAGATCAATGGGCGATATCGGCAGCATTCTACATTACAGAACTTCATAATAGAACCAAAGGGTCAGAATGCTCTAATTATTTCAGTAGATCGTGTAGGAGAGAGAAACTACTTTTTATAAAACTGAGGAAAGAATAAGAGTTTGACTTAAAAATTAGAAGAAACGATAGAGGAATGAACTGCTTAAACATGAGGACAGAGTTGGGTGAAAAGCCTAGAGAACAAATGGAAAAGAAATAGCCAATAGGGGTCAAAATAGACACTGTCAACAGTTTACATTTACATCAGAGGAAGAGATTAAAAAAAAAAACAGTTTAGAAAAAACTAAACTACTTTAATGAAAACATAAATAAATAATAAAATAATAAATAATATTTTTTTTTAAGAAATTAAAAAGGGAAAGTATACAATGTATACAAAACTGTATCAAGCTCCCAGGATGACAATCATGCCACCAGCAGCATCAGGAAATGTGTAAAAGTCCCAGACTGGACTCAGTGACCGACAGGAGCTGGATTCCAGCTCTGGAGTCAGGAATGCTCAGATCAGGATCAGAGGCAGACAAACAGACAGGGTCCTCCTAAGACGTTGGCCGTTGATGGGAGGGTGTAGGCCCTTGATCCCTCAGCTTTTATACTGAAAAAAGTAAAATGACTGAACAGAAAATTGATTCTGTTCAATTTCAAATTTCAAATTCAAATTCAGACCAGGACAATACTTAAAGAAAAGTAACTTGTATATAGC
The DNA here is from genome assembly GCA_013400555.1 of Jacana jacana. NCBI lineage: Eukaryota > Metazoa > Chordata > Aves > Charadriiformes > Jacanidae > Jacana > Jacana jacana. The sequence goes on from VZTM01029231.1 coordinate 43,253, forward strand.
TTTGTAACAGCATAGTTTTTCCATGAGAATCATAAACACTTATCTGCCTAAATGCTTCATTTCTGCATTTTCCTCCAGTAGAACTCAAGAATTTATAATTGCATACAGGTTTCCTGTAACCATATGTAGTTCAGATGTTGATACTAACAAAGTCTTACTTATAAAATAACTTATTGCAAAAATATTAAAAACTAAAAAATCATGATTGGACTTCATGAACGAGATACTGCCCTTTTGTATGTTTGCTAATCTGTTTGAAGTACACTGGAAGTACACAGCTTTCACATAAGTGTATTCAGGCTTGAAATCATGCATTTTTAAGCAAATCACTTTCTTAGAAATTTATTTTGGAATATGCAGATCAGAAGAGCCACTGTTCTGCATAGTAGCAGTCAGTGTTGTAGCATTATTTGCCAACCAGCACTTTGTAAACAAGATGTGCTGTCTCTAGGTATGAATTCCATTTGAACATTTTACTCGTGCTCGCTCCAAGAGAAAAGGCGTTTGAAAGTGAGACGTTTTATTGACTAAACATGATGTCAGACTTTGATCAAGGAATCATGTTGACAGTGTTTTGTTTTAATTTTTTGTTCGTTTGTTTGTTCTGCGTAGCTTGATTAAAAGAATAGAATTTTAGAAACAATTGGAATTGTGTCATTCCATATCAGATAAGATGCTACATTTGTCTTGTTCTGGTGCTATGAACTTATCAAGACTTCAGTGTATTTATTAATTATTTTTTTTTCCTGAAGCTCTGTTACACAGCAGATGGGATGTCTAACATCCTTTTCTATTTAAAACATGCAAGTTCTAATCAACGAGAGGGTTTAGAATGTTAAAGCAGCCAGCCATAAGAAATGTGTCACACAGTTTGCTGTCATCCTAATTAATTAGATAGCATTATTTGTTGTCCCCAGTGAACTCAGATGAGCTCAATGACTGATAATAGCCTCATTCTTTTCAGGGATTTTCTTTTAATTTTATTCGCTTTGATTTAAGAGAGAATGTAGAAAGAGGGGAAAAGCAGCCTACCACTATGAAGGGTTATTCAGAAACACGTACTTGAGACTTATTAATATGAGTGAACATTTGGCCTGTTTCTAAGGTCATTTTAATTTTAAATCTTCCAGGGTAATGTTTCTTGAATAATTACTATTTCAGTAATTATCTTGCACTTTTATAGCACGTTTCTGGACACGTTTTATAATAGAGTTCTTGCCCTTCAGATTGTAGAAAGACTCAATAAAATTATGTGACCATCATTTATAAAACAGGACAAATAAAATCTAAGGGTTAACATAACACAGAGGTCTTCAAATCAATGTAAAATAGAAAAGTTAATGGGTTGTTCTTAGTCAGGAAAACATAATTAATTGCTTTTTGTAACTTTAATGCTCAGATTTGCACTCGACCAAATAGGTTTGACTAATATAGAGTTGAATGACACAATATTGACATAACATAAAGGACTAAGCTTGCAATATTTGCCTTTGTCTTTGTGACTATGAAGAAAATTAAAAGTTATTCAATGAAAAAGTCTATAGATAATATAGGCAATAATGGGACTTTAAGGAAACAAGTGGCACTTTTGTTACTGGCCATGATAGTTTAACTTTTTGTTTCCGGTAAAAAATATTGCAATTAAGTAATGGAATTTAATAGTCCTCAGTAGGAGAAGAAACAGAGAATTAAATATGCTGTTATTGTAAAAGTGCTGGAAAAGCATCCTCCACAATTTTGAGGATATTTCCTCTAAAATACATGTGTTATTTCTGAATTTCTAGGTACTTTTGGGATCACATAGCAAAAGCTTTATACAACATTCAATCAGAAGCTATACTTACCTTTAATTAATTCCTCTTCAAACTCATTCTTTTGAGAATTAATTTTTTTGGAAGCTCATTTTTGTGTTATATTTGACAACCTGATTGTCTCTTTGTTTTGCCATTGGACACATTTGGTTTTTTGATGTGTGATTAGCTTGCATGACTATTTTGTTTGTGACCTTATGAGCTCCCTGTTTTTTTCAGAGCATTTGGTGGTCTGTCACCAGGGTCAGTGATAGTACAGGTCCCATAGCATATGGTTTCCATCAGAATATAGAATCATAAAATGGTTTAGGTTGGAAGGGATCTTAAAGATCATCCAGATCCAGACCCTTTTTAACTTTGTGCCTGAAAGGTATATAATTCTAAATGGCATACTCTTCTTCACCTTCTATCTTTTTCTCTGTGCTAACTTATTTATCTTGCTCTACTTGGCCAAGCTTGTCCAGGGCGTTAATTCTTTTTTGGTTCATAGTGGTTCATTCAGAAAGTCAAATCATAGAAACCTAGAATCATTCAGGTTGGAGGAGACCACCGAGTCCACCCATCAGCCCTACTCTACGAATTTCACCCCTAAATGCACCTCTGGCTTTTATTGAGGAACTTTACAGAATGAGGAGGATGTATTTCAAAGTTATAGAACACGCTTAAGTGAATTTCACTCTACATAACTCCTCCTTTGTATTGCATCAAATACAGACATTGATGTTGAACATTTCTTCATTTCACATGTAATGACACAGCTTTTCTGTTTCTCAAGCACTGAAAAAATGTTTGAATAAAATAATCAGGACATAAACAAGACAACCAGAGTACAGTTTGGCTTAAAAGGTTTGAAATACATTTAAAAATAAAAGAACCTCTTAGGACATTTTTTGTGCGAAGCTTAAATAAGCTCACATCTGATGGAGGAGTTATCCTCAGCATAAATCTTCATGAAATGTAAAACTTCAGTAAATATTTTTATTGTAGTTCACTGGGGAAGCTCTCAAAAAAGGAGCATTAAAAATATGAGGGAAAAAAATGTCCTACATTTTTCATCAAAAAACCACTGATGTAGGTCAAACAAAATCTTTAATAATTTCATGGGAATTTCTAGCTAATTTACTAGTATCAATAGCAAGATCTGCAAAGGAATGGGCTTGAAGCACCACAGGACACATTTCCCAGCAGTTGTTAGAGCGGCTGCCCCTGCCAGTGCAACGTCTTTGACCCAGGCAGAGCTTCAGATGACAGATTCAGCTCTGCATGCCACAGGCTGCAAGGACCATCTGCTCTCCAGTTGCTATGCTGTTGCTGAAGAGCTGTGCCACCAAGTGGAGGAGTTACAGGAGGAAGTCAACGGCATCAGCAATAATGAAAGGAGGACAGACAGTGTATTTTTTAAGGCCCAGGATGCCATTGGTCTTCTTGGGCACATGGACACATTGCTGGCTCATTATCATCATCCTGTTGTCTACCAGGACTCCCAGCTCTTTGTCCATGGAGCTGCTCTCCAGCAGAAGTTCTATATGTACCTAAGTAGAAAAAAAAAGACTAAGAAAAATAGGAGCCTGCCGCTGAATGGCACAGGGTTCCCAGTAACACACAACATGGAAAAGCATGAGGTTATGAATGCTTTCTTCACTCCAGACTTTAGTAAGTATTAAGTCCCAGATACCAGAAGAAAAGCCTGGGACTTTGAAGACTTAACTTTGGTGGCAGAGGATTGGAGTATCAGAGATACATCTCTTCAGCAAACTGGACATACATGAACATACCTAAGTCCTAATATGAAGTATCTGTGAGTACTGAGGCACCTGACTGGTGTACTTTTGAGGCCACTCTGGATTGTCTTTGATCTATCATGGTAACTAGGAGAAGTGCCTGAACACTGGAGAAAAGCAAATGTCATTCCTATCTTCAAGAAGGGCAAGAATGAGGACCTGGGGAACTACAGGTCAGTCAACCTCTCCTTGATCCCTGGAAAGGTGACAGAGCAGCTAATCCAAGGAACCTTTTCTAGAGATATGGGCAAAAAGGTGATCAGGAGTAGTCAGCATGATTTCATCAAGGGGAACTGATACTTGATAACATTCCACAATGAAATGACTTGGCCAGGTAGACAAGTGGAGATTCTACAGGTGTAGTGGGTATTGTCTACTTTGACTTCAGGAAGGTTTTTGACATTGTCTCAGGTAAAATCCTCATAGAGAAAGTATTGAAGTGTGGGCTGCATGAGCAGACAGTGAGGTGGTTTGAACATTGGCAGAACAGGTAAGCTCAGAGTGTTGTGGTATGAAATCATCCTCTCTAGGATTTTCCTTGTAGCCTCTTACTTTTTAAGCAAGATTAACTGCCATGGTTCATCCTGGAAGAAGACACAGATACATTCCCCACTATCTTTGATCAGGAACTTTGGCTTCCATTTAAATGCATCAAAAGTTATTATGTGAAAAAAAGGGGAAGGGGTGTGGAGATTGAATCTGGCAAGTAATAAATCTTTTTTATAAATAGCTGAGAATCACAGACCTAAGGCACCTGTAAATTTAAAAAGTCATTTTTTGCTGTACTGTTTTTTCCAGAATGAATAGTTTCATCTTCTGGGCTGTATCTCTGTGTTTTGTGCTATGTCCAGCCCAAATGAAGAATGTCCTGGTAAAGCTGTAATTTCTGTCTTTTACCTTTCTCCTTTTCAGATCACGTGTATCAGATATAAATTGTTTGGTTTTAATCAATCATTATTCATAGATTAGCATATGCAATGTACTGAATACAATCATTATGTCTGCCTACTTCTCCTTTCACAGTTATTTTAAGAGAGTGAGATGAACCAATTTTTTATCTGGTGGAAATTGAGAAGTATTTTTATATGTATTAAATATATGTTCTCTTTTTATTATTTAAATGTCTAAGGTTTCTTTTTTTATTTTTATGATTTACAAAATTGTTAGTAGCAAGAGCAATAAAGGAATACAGAATTTCAGAAAGTGCTGGTACCCTGAAGTAATATATGCAGGAGTATTTAAAAAAACAACTAGAAAAAATTAATTTTCTCTTCTGCAGGACTAGCAAGAATTTCTGGATAAAAAGTTCAGGGGATCCTTTCAGAGCTGCGTATGTGAAGGTAACACCGCTGTGGAGGAGATCCTCTTCAGTGATTGGTTTTCATTCGATGGAGGACAGGATACATAATTTTTTTTCGTTTTTTCCTTTTTTTTTTTTAATATATATATTACAGTTACAACAACAACATGCTAGGTGGAATTATTTAGTTCCCTCTCCTAACGCCTTACATTAAATTTATGGGCTTAACTGTCCTGGTGTTTAAAGAAATGTCTCAGAACTGCCTGAGTTACTTGGGTTAAGCTTATACTCTGTCAATTTCTTGTCCCTTTACATTTTACCTTCTTTACCCTGCACAAAAGAAAGCCTTTTTCTCACCCTTTATCCTTTTTTATGGTGCTGCTGGATAGTTTAGGACTATTCTAGAACTGAACTCTAACATGATAGGAGGGTTGGGTTTATAACACTATTTTTTTTCCCCCACAGAAGAAAAAAAGCAACAAACATAACAAACTCTATTTTAAAATCCATTCTAAATAAAAGTTTAGCAGTTTTCTGCTCTAATACTTTGGGTTCAGAATTTCACATCTTGGGAAGAAGGAGAAATTCAGTCACCAAAGTAGAGAAAATGTTCTGACAGCCTCCAAGACGTTGACATATTCACTGTCTTCTAAAGTTATGCAGGTACAAAACCTCATTGCAATATCTGTTGAGACATTTGCATTCAGTTTTAAGAAGGCAGAATAGGATTAGTTGTAGACTCCAACATAATTCCATCCATCAGAATTAAAGTATTTCCTTCTCTTCTAATTTAGGGAATGTATTTATTTATCATCTGTTCCACTATGTTGAAGGAGTTTCCTTTTACTTTGTTCTCAAGTCTGAGGACTTACATGTGATTTCTACTAATCACAGTTTTCCATCCTAACACATAATTTTCAGGGAAAGCAAAAAACATTTTAACTGAGTGAACATATCTGAACCCTTGTCTCTTGAATTAATGGCCAGTAGAGTCTCAAGTTGCCCAGATTCAGGGAGCTCCCAAAATATGTACTTAATTCAACTCAGCCTTTGAATACTCTAAAGTTCTTCTGGGAATTTCAAAGCTATTCCAGTCCTGAGTAAATAATGTCTTTTATAAAACATAACTGTTATATTTAACTGGTTGACATAGATATATCCGAAAATTATTTGAAATTTGAAAGACTAATAATTATATTTTTCTATTTTGTGGGTGCACTTTTAATCATTACTTAATAGAAGGGATTTTAAAATTAAATTTCAAACTTCTGTATTTTTAATAGTTTGGTTTTATGTCAGATATATAATGGCATGGATTAAAATGAATACCTAAATTATATCTTTTAAAATATTTATAATTTGCAGCCAGTGGTGTTTTCTTATTTTTTTTTTTTTAATATTGCAAATAGTTGAAAACTTATGATAAACAGCCTCAAAATGCTTCATTATGTATAACAAATTGACAGAATAAAAGTGCTATTTTGGTATTTTTTATTATCCTCAGCATACTTCAAAATGAGAAAGATCTATATAATCTGGATAATTGTTCCATGATTTTATTAAAGGCCTGAGAAACCTTCTGGGAAACATGAAAACAATAATAATAATACTAATAATTTATTCCTGAGATGCTCAGTTTCGTAGCAATTTATTTTCTTTTTTACCAGAACTGTGTTTGTTTAAAACGACCATATTAATTTGAAAAGACTAATTCTACAAATATATTGCCTATTCAAATGGAAGGGAAAACAAAAGCGGTAAAGGAACTACTGAACATATAGTGGAGGCACTCAAGGTCATTAAATTACGAAGTATAAGTTCAATGACTTCAGCGATTATTTTGCAAGGATTCAACACTTCACATATTCTCTATAGCAGATGGACTGAAGGAGTGAAATCAGTCAGAAGCAAATATGCAGGAAACATTAAATCTAATAGATTAATTTTAAACCCTTAATTCAGTAATTCCAGAGATCGTTCATCACAAAGTTTCAGATGTGAATCCCCAGAATTGCTAGCCAAAGTGGCAGAAGTGTCACATGAACTGTGGCAGGGGACTGGTGGGTTCCTGGGTGAACTTATAACTGGTTCTTGAAGACATGCTGGGAACTGTCAGTCAGAAAGTCAATTGATGTGGCAGAGTTTATAACATAGCGAAATCACTGATGGCCCAGTGATTGGACAGGGCAAACATGGTCTTTGTGAAGGTGTCTTCTTTAAAGGCAAATCCTGTCTCACTAAGCTCTTGATGACTGTTATGGTAGATAATACAAGTGCCTTTATGAGGGAAACCTGTGGACCTAATATATTTTCAAAACTCCTTTGACTAAAAAGAAACTAAATTTCCACACAAATCGATAAAAGGTTATTTTGTGGACTAAAACCTGATTAAAAAGTAGAAAGCAGATGCTCATGCCTAATGGTCTATCTTCAGATGGAAGTGGCTGAGAAATGCCCACCCGTGTCAGAAATGCCTTCTTACATTTTTAAGACATGAATTCCTGGTACTTATGAAAGTACAAAAGGAATAGACTGCAGACAGAAGCCAAAGTTGTATATGATTCCCAAACAGCAGCACTTTTGCTGCTATTGAAGACAGAAGACAGGGTCAGGTAAACTTCTGGTTAGGTTATCTCTATTACCATAAACCTGACAGGTTCACGTAGGGAAAATGTTCCTTCCACTTCCAAAACAACAACAAAAAAAAAAGGAATGAAATTATCTTATCATGATATGTACACTTTTAAATTTACCTCATATATCATATAATAAATAAGCAAATGAAAAAAAAAAAATGTGTTACCGTTGAGTACTATATGTAAAAACCACCATAATATATGCAGTAGGATATTATTTTTTTTTTTTCAACTGGATTTGGGGTTTGTTTTTCAGTTTTCCTGCCTTAATGAAAGGGACAGGGACATTAGAAAAATACTGTGTATCTCTTAACTGCTCTAAAAAATTCAACTAATGCACACTAGAAGGTATTTATTTTTTTTTTAAATTTTTGTTTTTTTGAAAGTTCTTTCTGTAAACACTGTTGGACAGTGCAAAATTGTTGCTATGAGCTAAAATGCAGCAAGATGTTATTGCTTTTCTTTCCAAAAGAAATGATATATCCATAGTCTATCTTGGAAATCTCTAGTGACATCCTCCATTGAATGTTTTTGGATCATTGCCTGGAATTTTGGATACAGGGCTCAAAGCTATTTATACACTTTCTTTGCATTGCTAATTTATCCAAATCTTAAGTGTGGCTGACTGCTGAGACACTAACCAGATGCTGGATAGAGGATACGACAATAACACACGATGGAGAGAACCAGGATCAAGGAGAAACACTTGAAATGATCCTTCCATTTTTGACTACTGGCTGTAACTGAGATGTAGAGTTATGCTGTGTGTAGGTCTCTCTGACCTCAACACATCATATCTCTCAGTGCCAGTTGTCCCTTGACATTAAACAGAGGGAGAAAAAATAAAAATAATAGAAAAAAGAAAAAAAAGAAAAAGATAATCATCAATATGGTCAAGTCAGAATATTGAAAATACACCTTTGTTTCTGTAGTTAAATTAAAGATGGCTTTTTTTTTTCTGGCGTAACTATTTCAGTCTGCCATAAAAATCAGGTTTGATTTTATGAAAACAATAATGATTTAAATGGTTTAAATGGCTGGTTTGGGGTAGGATTCCATGCATAAAGATAAATGAGATTTTTATGTTGTTTTTTTCTTTTTGTTTTCTTTTCTTTATGTCAGAGAAGCTTACAGTATGCACACCAGTATCCAGAATGATGTGTTTAAAATACAAATGCATTTCTATTAATTCCAGATGAATTTAACAGTCTGGATGATCAGGGTATGGATATGACTACTTAGTTGTGCCAAAAGATCAACGAAAGTTTGTACATCAGAGATGTACAGATCACAGAATCACAGAATCACAGAATATCAGGGATTGGAAGGGACCTTGAAATATCATCTAGTCCAATCTCTCCTTCTGTCTTCATTGGACTAAAGCTTTGTTCCTGCTTGTCGTCTGTCTAAATATGAGCTGTCAGTGTGCCCAGATGGCCAAATAGGTCAACAGCACCCTGACATGTATCAGGAACAGTGCGACCAGCAGGACTAGGGAAGTGGTCATCCCCTTGTACTCAGCGCTGGTGAGGCCCCACCCCAAGTGTTGTGTCCAGTTTTGGGTCCCTCGCTACAAGAAAGACATTGGGGTGCTGGAGTGTTGTCCTGAGAAAGGAAAAGGAGTGGTGAGGGGTCTGGAGAAGAAATGTTGAGGAGTGGCTGAGGGATATGGGATTGTTCAGCCTGGAGAAAGGGAGGCTTAGGGGAGACCTTCTTGCTCTCTACAACTCCCTGAAAGGAGAGTGTAGTGAGGTGGGAGTCAGTTTCTTCTCTCAAGTAACGAGTGATAGAATAAGAGAAGATGGCCCCAAGGTGTGCCAGGGGAGGTTTAGATTGGATACTAGGAATAATTCCCTCACTGAAAGCGTTGTCAAGCATTGGACCAGGGTGCCCAGGGAAGTGGTTGAGTGACCATCCCTGGAGGTATTTAAAAGAAAGTTGGACAGGGTGTTTAGGGATGTGGTTTAATGACAGAATTAGCAGTGTTAGGCTGATGGTTGGACTCAGTGATCTTAAGGGTCTCTTCCAACCTATTTCCAAGCAGATTCTTTTAAGCTTGCATTCTTGGTACAATTTCAGTAAGGACAGTGAAAAGGGAAAACTCTCTTTGTCCAGCCAGTTGCAGTGGTGAAGACATTAGCTGTGTTTTTGAAGCCCGCAGGTTTTGAGGGAACTGGAGCCCACTTCCTCAGTACATGCCCTGTAAAACACAGGAACCATAAGTGTTTCTCACATACAGTATTTTCAAGTGGCAATGACTGCTGTATTTTGGGATGAGCTCAAAAGTTGATGTTTGCCAGGTATGCTTTATGTATCCCTATGACAGGCATCTTTGGAAACTGGGGGAACAGGGCACCTAGTCTGGGATTTCCAAATTACTTCTGTTTAAGATAAATGCTGAACCCATGTGGTAAAATTTCTGGGAATTAATAGGTGCGGGATCTGATGTCCCGGTTTAAGTCAAGATGGAGTCAAATGGCAAGATTGAAAGTGCTCTCTAAATAGCATTCTGGAAAATACCTTCCCAGACTTCAATTTCTGATGGCATGGAGAATTGCTGTGTTCATAATTGTCATGATGATTCTTGAACAGGCCACATCTCAGCGCACCTAAAGTCTCCAGATGATATATTAGCGATTTGTAATGCTTGTGTCATATACTGAAAGTTCAGTGAGTCAGCTTTTAAAAAGCATATGGACATTCTCCCAGAGAGAGATGTTGTTTCATGTCTCTTAATTTCCACAGTGAAGTAATGAACGAAAACAGGAAATTGAATTTAAACTCTGATTATCTGAAGACAGTGCTTTCCATTCTCAGACGATGCATAGGCTCCTTCTGGTCCCAGCAAGCTACATATATTCTGCTATAGCAATTTTTAATTTCTGCATTATTTTTCATAATTAATAGTTCTATTCCAATGTGCTTCCATTTTATTGAAATATCCGATCTCAATTTCTCTTGCCTTCATTTTAGTCCTTATGGTAGCAAGAGGTTGGTTGTTCTTTTTTTAAATTCAATGAATCCAGATAATTTCCCCCCAGTGTGTTACAGTTATACTTTACATATTAAAAAAAATCCATGTGTAATTTGTAAAATACCATACAAATGCTATAATCAGAAGTTAAAAAAAACCCAACCAACCAACCAACCAACCAACCAACCAACAAAACAACACTCCTAGCTCTGATTTAATTATCTTTTCCTCCTTCTTTTACTTTATAACATATCTGTGTATGTATGGAAATATATCCATATGCGATACATTCATTATATGATATGTTTAAGGTACTCCCCATAAGTTTAGAATGTTTTTTTTCAGTCATTGCAGCAACATTTTGAAATGCTGCTTTATCGCTGGCTTTATTCTTTTATCTTGTAAAGCCTAAGACACCCTGCTAAAGCTCTTTCTAAACGTGAGAGGACAAAAAAGAAAATAATGTTTCTGCTGTCATTGAAAATTCAGGTCAAAGCTTCCTGACACATAGATTTTCTTGAAGGATATACAGTTAAGATCAATATAGTGCCATTAAAAAATACATTTCTGCTGAGTCATCTGAAAGTTGCTTGGAGTCTTTGTTTTTAGCAAACACACTTAATTATAGGATCTAGAAGTACTCAGTGATCTGTGAAGGTTAATATCTGTCCATAAAAGTGATGTGCTGAGTTTCCTCTGTCTCGTCACCTAAATGCTAACAGGAATTTTCAAATGGAACTGAACTGTTCCTCTTATTACAAACGTAATACTCACTATAAACTTTTACCTGTGGGTCAATGGCTTTTTTTTAGAAGCTACTTCAGCTTTCTTCTGATGTCCTCCTGACACGAGTCTTCACACTTGAAATCTTTCAGGGCTGGATTTTCAGAACGGGTTTTTTTTTAGCAGCTGTGGCAGCATTTTTGCAAATGGCTACCACCCAGCTGTATGTCTGGATGTTCAGGTAATAACCAGATCTTTAATCATAACAAATAAATGCCATATATATACACACATACATATGTCTAATTTATAATGCATGAAATACGTATTTTTATTTATATTTTTAAAAAAAACTTAAATTGAGCAATAATGTATGCACAAGTATTAATTTTCCCATCATTAATTGCTCTCCTGATTTGTCCACTCACTTCCATCTGCAGAATCCAGAAATAAACCACAGGAAAACACAAGAAAAACAAACAAACAAATAAACACTATTTCTGCTGCGCTCCACCCCCCTCCTCCCCCCCAGAACAAACCAAACCCCTGAAAACCAACAAGAAAAAAAAAGAACACAAAAAAACCCAGGCTCCTCTCCTCAAAAACAATATACACTGCATTATATGTGTGCATTATATGAAAAACATGGTTTTAATAATCTGAAACTGTTATTTTTCACAGAATATCGTCGATGTTGAAAAATGTCAACATTTACAGACTTCTTGGAGGAACAATGCCCTTGCTATTGAAAAAAAAAACATGTTTTAGAATATAGACTGAATGAAATAGAACACTTTCTTGTGGGAATTTATGCTGCTATCAGTCAATTAATTAGGAGATCCCTAACTATCACATGCTTTAAAACAAGAATTTAAATATCTGCTGTTGACTGTATAATAATTACTCATT
>VZTM01029232.1:764-51478 GCA_013400555.1 Jacana jacana
ACTGTGGGTTTTTTTATAGTTGTATTTTTTATAGCTGCAGCAAATTATTAACTTACCCTTAAAACTGACACTTCTAGGATGTCTGGAAAATGCATGTATGGTTATGCCTGGGTCTTACTCCTTCCTTTTTAGGTTGTTTTGTAGTGTCTTTGCTGAGAAATGTTTGGAAACAAGTAAAGGTTTGTTAGTGAGGGATATGGAGGAGAGAATAGTAAATTATTAAATGCATTATTCAGATATGTCAGCTCTAAATATAGATTGCCTGTTGGTTTTATGTACTGTGCCTTTCTTATACTTGAGTACTTTCAAGTTGATTTGCCACAAACTGTTAATTCATTAGAATCTGTTTATAGTACGTGCTCTTCTGTGTTGTTTTTTCTCAGTGTATTCCACTGAAATTGCATTGGTTTTGTGTCTTAATTTGAGATTTTTATTTGAAGTACTGCTTTTCAGTGTTTTTACCTTACTCTTTTAAGCTTAACGCAATGGCAAACAGAGCTGCTGGGAAGGGCTATGAGAATGAAGACAACTACTCTAACATTAGGTTCCAGTTTGTTGGCATTGAAAATATTCATGTAATGAGATCCAGCTTGCAAAAACTTCTGGAAGGTATGTTCTTACTGTACAATAATGGTGTATATGAAAATAAGATGAATATTTTTTTGAAGTCTTCAAAAATAGCTTACATAAGCTGTATTGATATTTCTATGTTTTATCCCAGCTCTGTTTAGTACCAGTTTGTTTTGCTCTGTGGTAACAAGTCACTTTAAACATTTACCTTTAAACTGTAAACCTGATGAATGGTGCTATTTTGAAGGAAATAGTTGCACATGTGTCTTGGGTGAACTTGATTAGTATGTCTGTGGCTTTTGGTAATACTTCTGTGTTTTGGAAGTATATATGTATGTATGCATATATGTGTGTAATAAATACACAAAATAGAATTAATATATAGAATATGTATTCTTCAAGGAGCGTGTAGCTCCATAGATCTCACAATAAGCATATTGTCTGTACAAAACTTGAGCTCTTGGCTCTGGTGAGCCTCTTCTGTGCTTGTAGGTGCTTGGAGTGGTTGTAGAGGGAGGGGTAGAAGTGAACTACTTCTCCGTACCACTGCCTGCCACCTGGTGGTGAAAATCATAGAATCGTTTAGGTTGCAAGGAACCTTTTGAGATAATTTGAGTCCAACCATTAACCTAACACTGTCAAAATCATCACTAAACCATGTCCCTAGGTAGCACATCTACCTGTCTTTGAATTGCCATAATTGGAGGTATGTAAACCATTTCCCTGAGCAGCCCATTTCAATTCTTGATAACACTTTCTGTGAAGAAAGTTTTCCTAATATCCATCCTAATCCTCCCCTGGCACAACTTGAGGCCACTTCCTCTTGTCCTGTCACCTCTTACTTGGGAGAAGAGATCAACCCCTACCTTGCTTACAGCATCCTTTTGCATAGTTGTAGCTTCTTGCAGGCTAAACAGCTCCAGCTCCCTCAGCCACTCCTTGCAGGACTTGTGCTCTAGACCCTTTACCAGCTTTGTTGCCCTTCTCTGGACAGGCTCCAGAACATCAGTATTTTATTCAGGTAAATGGCTGAAAACAAGGCACTGTGCATTATTAATACTGAGATTAGAATACAGTGGCAGGAATCGGGCTTCCACACCTGAGAAACAATTTCAGGAGACAATCCCTTAATATATGTATTATGCAAATATTTCCAGCCTTGGAGAGAAGGATTATACTTGTATGGAAGCCTATTTTGAGGAAGAAATTTTTGTTACATTGGTCAAGAAATCCTACAGACTTAGTGGTGTAGGGCTTACTTTGCTCCCATGGAGCCTCTATCTGCTGCTAACCTATTCTTCAGGCACTCTGTGTGGAATTCTGCTGAGCTTTGATACTAGGTATTTTTGTAGTTACTCTTTCATGTATTTTATTGAAGAGAAAGATAGTCAGCATGAGTCTGAACTCCAGTTTTTAAGTCTGGCATAATCTCTTTCTTTTGCTAATACCTTCAGTTCCAGAAAAGTAGCTAATAAATTAAGATTAGTTAAGAGGCCTGCTCCTGTGTAATAATGCCTGATGCAGAAGTGTGTGCATCAGACTTTAATCCTTTCATCTGACTTAATATCCCACCAACAGTATGTACCAAATATCTTCTTGTAGCTTTCATTAAGAATAGAATGTGTTTCAGTCTTTCCTTGTGTGGAGGATTGGTTGATTTAAATTTGATTGAAACAATCACGTGTAATGTCTGTAGTTGTTCTCTAGATGAGGTTTTGGGGTAGATAAGTGCAGTTGGACCTCTGTTCACGTAATTCACTAGATTCTTGTGGAATGCCAGACTAGAAGTAGAAGTATCTTTAGCTGTAGGAAGCACCCTTAACATTTTGGAAGGTATGCAATAATGTAGTCTTCAGACCCCTTAAAAATGTACTATCAGTAGGGTGATCAGGAAGGAAATGCTATGAAAATGGGTCATAGCTTAAATTGAGGAAAATGCTATTTAACTTCTGTGTTCCCACTTCTCTTGGATGTGCTGAACTAAATGTTCTCAAGTCAGGAACGCGATACCAATGACACTATTCTTTCAAGAGCAATTGTAACTGTGACTGTCCTCAGCTTTATTTATAACAAACAACTGTTATTTGTTCTTCAGCTTGTATCCTGCTCCTGAGCTCTTTGTCTATCTTCCTGATTTCCTTCAGAATCTAACAATTCCATTTGCAAGCAGAATGTAAGATGCAGTCTTTCACAACATCCTTTTGTAATGGGAGTACCCCATGGAGTGTGCTGGGGAGGCTTACAGCCTGTTCCTCATCTTGGATTTGGCTGTTTTTTAAATACCTTGCATGCGGTTTTCCTCAGTGTGGACATGATGAATCTGCTCCCCTGATGGGCAGTCAGCCCATCTATACACCACCAATGGAAGAATCTTCACATCAACTAAATTTGTGGCTGCGGTATCAAATATAAAGTCATTTTTTTATATATATATTTGAAAACACAGTATTGCATATCAGAAAAGATTAATAACAGAAAAGATTTTGCGTATGTTGAGACACAATTTCTGCAGGAAATGTTCAAGGAAAAGGCTCAGCAATAGCTGCTGTGGTCTGCTGCGTGTATTTTGATGGAAGGGTGTTAACTACGGGGCTTTTGTGGGTTATGTGGAGAGTGTGTTTGGGGGTGGGTTTGTTTGCCTTGGTTTAGTTGTTACAAAACCTAAAACCTCTGCCTCCAACCTGCTGTGCTTCAGTCTGCAGGCTGTAGTCACCTCTTGAACTGCTGCCTGAGGCATTGCTTGTAGTGTGTGTAAGGACAGTCAAGTAACATAGAGGTTTTGGGGCTCATGCAAAGCAGAGCATGTGTTTATGGTGGGATCCATATAGGCAAAACTATCTGGAATGATAATTAATGTGAAGTAACTAAGCATTGTAGTGATACTGTAAATCATCTTTGACCATTTTAGGGACCATAAAGGACTAGATTTATTTTTTTTTTTTTGGCATATAAGCATCACTAGTCTCAATTCTATTTCTTTATTTCATCACTAAGTTGTGTAAAAGTCTGTTTCTATTCACAGAAATGGAAAGTAATTCTGTGGGCTCAACATGTTTTCTTATTTCTGCCTTGGTTTATAAAAATATAGAAATCCATTTAGGAGGGGGAAATAATAGCGGTGAAATACTTCTGTCATGTTTAAAATCCTGATCAAAAGCAGACTTTGGCAGCGCTATCTGGGTGAAAACAAACCGGGGGCTGGAAACCTGTTTATTTTCTAGCGGAAAGTTTGTGCTTTAAACCATAGGCTACTGAATGTAAAGGTGAGCAGCTGTGGACGGTGCCTCTAGACACTGCCTTGTCTCCTGATTTTGACCAGTCAGACAGATGATGACCCCTCCCTCCCCCGTAAGAAAAAGAGTAGAGGAAGAGATTAAAGAGATCTAGGAGTTTAGGAAAAAACCTAAACTAATGAAAATATAAATAAGAATAATATATAATAAAAAAAAAAGTATACAGTCTATACAAAACTGTATCAAGCTCCCGGGATGACAATCGCATCACCAGCAGCATCAGGAAAAGTCCCAGACTGGAGCTGGTGATTGACAGGAGCTGGATTCCAGATCTGGATTCAGGAATGTTCAGATCACAATCAGTGGCAGATGAAAAGACAAGGTCCTTCTCTGACATTGGCCATTGAAGGAAGAGAGTTGATCCTTCAGCTTTTATACTGAGCATGATGCGGATGGGATGGAACACCCCAGTGGGTCAGTTTTGGGTCACCTGCCCTGTCCGCTCCTCCCTACAGGTGTGACCCCTCTGTGCTTTTCTGCTTCCCACCCTCCAACGGGGCAAATAACGAAATTCCCTGCCCTTGGTTGTTCTAGCAATAAGTATAAGCAGGGGCCTCTCTGCACTGTT
This sequence comes from Jacana jacana, assembly GCA_013400555.1. Taxonomy (NCBI): domain Eukaryota; kingdom Metazoa; phylum Chordata; class Aves; order Charadriiformes; family Jacanidae; genus Jacana; species Jacana jacana. The sequence goes on from VZTM01029232.1 coordinate 5,196, forward strand.
CCTTGGTGTGATCAGGTCTTATCACTGTGAGAGAGAGTTTTCTGAACAATGTGCTGTTAATTTTAGACTTCAGATAGTTACAAGAGGCCCAGCTAAAGTAAAATTTCTGAACAGAAAATTTTACTTTTTTTTTTACTGTGTCTCCAGCCCCTTCCCTGCAGATGTTTGTCTTTCTAGGTATTTGAGTGTGTTTAGTGTCTTTCCTTTACTGTAGAGTGGTGGACTGCTTTGTGCACTGTTGAGATTGAACAAGTTTATGGAACCACTGGTCCAGTGATAGTGTGGGGGTGAAAGGATTGAGTAGTTCTCAAGCTGACTTTTATTATTTTTTCCCCCTCTGTGTGGTAGACCTTGCAGAAACAGAACTCTGGCCAAAGCACGCAATATGTTTCAAAAACCAGGGAAAACTACCATAGCTTTTGTTGCTTTTACTCCTATTTATGGACTAACCTTTAAAATTAGGTCTTGTATCCAGTGTTTTTTTGATGTTTCCTTACTGTTTTGTGCTGTGGTTTGCTAGATGACAAAGATCTACAGACTTTAGAAAAGGTGCTGTGAAACTTGCTTGGAAGCCAGTCTTTGTTACAACATCCAGCAGCAACTGGTGTTATGACTCTCCCCGAGGAGCTGTGGGGAGTATACCTTTCAGACTTCTGAGAGCTGCAGAGACAGGAAAGCTCCATGACACAGTAGTTCAGGAGTTTATAGTCTTATTACATCAGGGGACTTGACTGAACAGGAAACTGCATCACAGAATGACTTTGTGAACGTTGTGCTCTATTTTCCCTACTGACTCGCTTCCTCCCATCCTCAGAGGTAAAGATTATTTTGCAGCTGCTGGATTAATATCTCCCAATACCTATCAGCTATGGATCCTTTTTATTTTCATTTTGGGGCCCACTAGCTGAGTAGAAAGTAGACTTCTGCTGTGGCAGGGACAGGTATTTTTGTTAATAACAGCCTTGGGTATCCTCTTTTGGAGTTGCACACAGTTGAAGCTGTATCAGCCAGTTTTTATTGCCAAAAGTTGATCATGTTTGGACAGTAATGTAACTGTGAGTTGCTATTCAAAATTGTATAAGAACCAGGTTATCTGTCTCACTTGTGAATTGGTGTCCCTGTGAAGAACTTCCAGACTGCCTCTGCACCTCTTGCTGTTATGCTGCAAGGCAGCTTTCCTTTAATTTGAGTTCTTCCTTTTCCTCTCAATCAACATTATTGTTACAGGATGTGGCAATACCAGGGAAGAGTGGCAGACTCAGAATTGTAGCATGCCAATTCTGGAGGCAGACAACCTCTATGGTTTTCAGTTCATCACCATGTCCTCGTTTTGCACTCACTTTCTCCTATGTAGAGTGGAGAAGGTGGTGCAACTCTGTCAGTCTGACTCCCCCAAACTGTGTATACCATCTGGATGCAGCTATTTGCTACTAGTAGTTGTAATCTTTAAGTATTTCTGTTAAGCTTTTGGCAATTGCATTCTCTTTCTGGGAGAGGCTCCCCATTGGGAATAACCAGTATATTTACTTTGAATGTTATTTTGTCAAAAAGCCACAGAGGTCATTCATGGTTACTGTAGCTCTGCAGAACTGAATTTTCAATGGAGCACACTTTGTAGTGCCCCTGTCTTAACAATTTCCGTGGTGGTTCCCTGAAAGATTGCTAATTAGCTGGCAGCACAGGGCATTAGAAACAATACATGATTGTTCTTTCTTGGTTGCAAGGCACAGGTAGCACAACTGCCTTAACACTTTCTGGCTCTTGCTTTCTTTCAGTTGGTGGTACAAAAGGTTTGTCTGTCAACGACTTTTTGTCTGGCGTGGAGAATTCTGGGTGGCTGCGTCATATCAAAGCTGTGCTGGATGCTGCTGTCTTCCTAGTCAAGGTAACTTGTGTGCTGCTGCTTGCTTTGATGGCAGGATGGTTGCTGCCAGGCAAAATTAGTGTTATATAATGCATAAAATTCTGCAATTGACCCTTTTGGAAGTAGTTGCTTAGTATGCACTGATACATCTGGTACAATGTTTTAAGTATTAGGTGTGTGTTTATGACTGGAGGTATTTGATATGCCAGCTAATGTTTTGGAATGTTTTTTTTTGAATGCTGTTTGGTTATGTTATTGGGGGAGGACTCCCTGCTTCTTTTAGGTATTTATGAAACGTGTAACCAGGTTGGAGGCGGATGGAGCAAACTATTACTTACCGTACCCTAAGAAACGGAAGTCCTAGGGCACTAATTGCAGAGAAAGCAAATTGCCAACTTCATCTGGCAAGGGGATGCGACTATGAGGAATTCAGAGGAACAGTTGCCTTTTCCAGGCACTTATGAAGCCAGTGGCTTGACCTGAGGGGTGTGTGTGTGTGTGTGAATTAAAAACCTGGATCTCTGTTTTTTCCAGGTGAAATGACAAGGAATTAACTCTAGTTAAAAGAGGGTGATCTTCCTGAAGATGACTCTCAGAAATATTTGGACTAACAGGATTTAATATTTGGCTGAATATAATAAGCATTTCCTAGTCCTTAACTTTTGGGTGGTGTAATGATGAACAGGAGGGTATCTTCAATAGTGTGCTTATGTTGGTTTATTTTTTAACCTTTTTAGCCTGTAATGTGTAATGTACTTCCTGAGTACACCTTGCAAGGGGGGGTTTATAAGTTTAGTTTCATAAAGGATAGAAAGAGAACTGAGAAGCACTGCAGATGTTCTTGTTACCTAATGCAAAGATGGTAGTGGAATTTCCTTTCTTGATAAGAAACTTTCTGTACCTCCTTGGAGAGACATTCCTGGCTTTCTTATAGCATCAAATCACTTACTCATAATAAACATTTTTCTTTGTTAAATAAAATGAGCCATGCTGTGGGTTTGGGATAAATGTAATTCTTGTGTTTATCTGCTAAAATTTGACTTCTGTCTAGAACAGAATACTCACTAAGAACTGTGTTTCCCAGGCAATAGCGGTTGAGAGCGCAAGTGTATTAGTGCACTGCTCGGATGGCTGGGATAGGACTTCCCAAGTTTGTTCTCTTGGAGCTCTCTTACTAGATTCCTACTACAGAACAATCAAAGGATTCATGGTAAGCCAGCTGTTGTGGTGTTGGGTTGTTCCATGGAGAACGAAGGATGTGAAATGAGTACAAAAGTGAGCAGTGTAAACATACTGATGCTCCATTATTGTAGGTGCACATGTGAGATTTGCAATATACTGATACATCTTTCTCTTAGAAATACTCTGCTACTGGGAAAAGCCATTTATTTAAAATCTAAAAAACTGACATACCAACAGTGGACCTCAGCCTGCAGAAATATTGCAATGATGGCCTTTTGCATCCAGAAAAGTTCATTGCCTATGGGAATATGAGGATTCCAAAGTAGTTATGGGAGATACTAGTTGTATAGAATTATAGCAGCTTTGTGCTTTTTATCACTTGTTCCAAAATCAGCATTATTAAAATCTAAAAGTGACAGATGCCTCATTGACAGAGACCTGAAGATATTTCAGTAATCCAAACTTCTCATTCTCCTGTAGAGAGGAAGAATAATTTTTGGTATGATTATTCCAAATTTTAGAGTAGGAAAATCAGGTGTTCTGCAGTTGGCAATACAAGGTGCTAACTGAAAAATAGTAATCGATAAAACTCGTTCCATCTATTGGTTGGAATTAACTGCCACAAATATTACAAGTCAGAAAAGTGAAGTTGAGGAGGAGTTAGAAGAGGATTAATTTCTTGTGAATAGCAATAATGTGTGAAATCTGTAGGGAAGTAAATTTTTTTTTATTATTTTTTTTTATTCCTCACTGTCAGTTAAGTTTCTGGGAAAACTGCAGTGGGCAGGCAGTTCTGCATTCCTTTTGGTGCTTGATACTCTGAAGTGATAAAAGAAGCTACTGTTGATATTAAACTCACTACAATAAAATGTTGCAAAGATTATTATATTGTGTGGCTTTATGTAAACTATAATAGGAGTGCAATATTGCAATTTTTCCTGTATTTTGTAATATTTTTAGCAAGATGGTTGATAATCTGAAGTCATAAAATATTAGTATGCTTAAAGCAGGCTTGGCCTGACAGCAGATAACTAAACTGTTAAACTTTTTTACTAGTTCTAAAAATGTGCTTTGAGAAACTCCTTGTGAAAGATCTCTCTTTGTCACTTTATTTTCTCACTTGATCCTACTGTAGTTTGACTCAAATTCAAAATATGATTTAAAAGTTATTGATAACCTGTGGGGTTTATACTATAGCTGTAAGATTAACATTTTACATGAGATTTTGTTTGGTTTTTACCCTTAGGTCTTGATAGAGAAAGACTGGATCTCTTTTGGGCACAAGTTCTCTGACAGGTAGTTCACTCTCCCAGTCCAGTAAAATGTCTACAGTGAATTGAACTATTGCAGCGTTGTTAAAAATCTTGTAATGAGTGAGCTGTTTTCAGCAGACAATGCACTCTGGGTATTGCTACTTATAAATCAGTTATCCAATAGGTATTTGACTATTAGAGACGTAAATTTGTAGAGGGTAGTGCCTTGCTCTCAGATGTTGGTAACTGCAGCTAGGTCTGCATGCGTGCACAGGCAGTGCAAACCCAACCTAAAGCAACATCCCAGCTATTTCAGCAATATAAACCACTTAGTTATGAAATTGTTAGAAAGGAGTTTGAATTTACCTTTCTGTCTAATGAAGTCATGCCCACCTTTAGAGTTCCTGTATGTTGAGATGTGTTTCTCCCTTGATCTGTGTATCTGCTCTGATAATAGCTTTGCTGCCTCTTACTATTTTTAGCGGGTATACTCCACATGTTGATTGTGGAAATAATAGACACAAAGGAACTTCACTGTCTTGTGTTTCTCTTGTGTGCTGCATAGAGATCTGGATACTTACAAGTCAGAAAAATAAGTTAAATATTAACGTACTTCTATTCAGAAATTGCCCCAGTTCTCAAAGTTAGGCGCTTAATCTCCAAACCAAAGCTACTGTCAAATTAGCATGCTATTGTTTTAAAAGCAAGTGCAACTAAGACCTTTTCTTGTTTTCTAACTTAAACCACTTTCAATCTGTTTATGGGATCTTTTTTCAGATGTGGTCAGTTGGATGGTGATCCAAAAGAGATCTCGCCAGTGTTCACCCAGTTTTTAGAATGTGTGTGGAATCTGACTGAGCAGTTTCCACAAGCCTTTGAATACAATGAAGCCTTCCTCCTTCAGATCCATGAACACGTCCATTCCTGCCAGTTTGGTAATTTCCTTGGAAACTGCCAAAAAGAGCGAGAAGAGCTCAAGTAAGCAGATCTGTTGTATTGTGTCTCTTGTTTATTCTGGCAGAATAAGGACTCCTGTGAATCTTCTTCATTTTAGGCTCTGAATAGAAATAAAGGCAGGACTAGGAGTTGGTATTGAACTGCATCAGGGAACAGCGACACCTCTCATGCTTTTGCATGCTGGAGACAGTCTCTCTAATTCTGGGAGGAAATCCCATGTTTGATTTTTCATAAGGGATGTTAAGGCTTCTTTCTCCCTCTTTTTTTCCCACTGCCCCTTCTCCCTAAAATTACTCCCTAAAAATGAATGTTTAAGATTTTGGAAGCAGAAGCATTCCTTCCCCCATCTGTTTTAGGTAACCTTAATTTTTTTTGCCTGTTCAAGACTAATTACTGATGTTAAAAGTATTAATGGAATGTCTCCTTATTCTTTCAGTTGGAGAACTTCTGTGTAGGTTTTGTCAGTTCATCTTTGTCCTAAACCGTACTTTAGAGGCATTTGTTGCCACTAGTGCACAGCATAAGCACTAGTACTTCTAAAACTGATAGTGGCAATATTAGTATATGGCAGGAAGAAGTTGATTTTACTAAAAGATCATAATTTAAGATGTATAACTATATCTAGTAATCTATTTTATAAAGTTAAGATGGATTTATTGTGTTGGGTTGAACAGCTGCTGGTTTTGTGCTTGCAATCAGTCTCTTGACCATGATGTCTTCTTGCCTTAAGATTAAAAGAGAAGACATACTCCTTGTGGCCGTTCCTTCTGGATGAACGGAAGAAATACCAGAATCCTCTGTATAATCCAGATTATTTTCCAGGACTAACTCTTCTGGAGCCCAACACAGTGTCATTCAATTTTAAGTAAGTTCGAATTATATACAGTATCTCTTCTTTGTTTCTCTCTCCTGCATAGTTAACACTGTCTGCTCCACGCAGGTTTTGGAGAAATATGTACCATCAGTTCGATCGAAGTATGCATCCCCGGCAATCGGTCTTCAATCTTATCATGAACATGAGTGAACAAAATAAACAACTGGAGGAAGAAATTAAAGAACTGGAAGCTGTAAGTATTACAAAATAAGTACGCTTGCTTGTGCCTTGTTCTTCAAATTCACATTTATAGTCTAATAATGGTGCAGGCTTTGAATGTCACTACTGTATGGCCTGGCACTTGTACCTGACTTTCACCTTATGCTTCTATGCTGAATGCCAGACTGTGCAGCCAACGTTCTGCCCTTCAACAAAATTTAGTGTGCCTTAGTGATGAACTGTAATATGTAAAAGTGCTCCTACTACCAAAGCATTACTGAAGATAACCATATAGGTTACGTTTCTGCTAAACTTATCTTAGATGACAAGGTACCCGTTGTACTGTGTTGCTAAACCAAGGAGACTGAAAACTTATTTCCATTATAGCTACTAAAATGGAAGTAATAAGTATTGTCCTTCTCTTAACTGTATATGCAGGTGCATGCTATTCTAAGTCACCATAATTATGGGGCATATACATTGTACTGCTCCTTTGAGGATGGGTAAATCCAGAGATCAGTCCTCTATAAATGAGTTCTAAGAGGTTGGTTGCTACAGTAAGCAACTAGGAAAGACTGAGCAGTGTATTTCACTTTATTCTGGTATGGCTTAATGAGTAACCTTTAATTGATATACCTCTATGGTAGCTTAAAGTGCTGGAACTTTAGAACAATACCTTTGAAAAGGCAAAAGTTCTCCAATTACCTTTTTTTTTTGTGGTTAGAAATGGTAACTTAAAATGAATCTTAAACTGCTTCAAATCTTCATTGCGTGTTTAAAAGGTTTTGTACAGCTGAAGAAGCCAGATGAAAACTGAAGGTGAAGCAAGTGGAAGAATAAGCACGATGCAAATTCAAAACCGAGACTTCACTTAAACATTGTGCTAAGGGGTTAAGTGAGAAGTGTGGCCTCGGGTGAAGTTGACTGATGAAGAGATGGAATTGTTTGAAATCTTGATGTAGACTTTCATACTGCTGTTTCCATCTTCAAAGTGTTGCTGTAAGGAGGCACTAAAGCCATTTGGGCTCAGTCTAGCTTTTAACAGAGCACAGACACATCAACAGAAAAATCTTAGATTAGTGAATTTATTCAAGCTCTCGGTTACTGGCTGAGATTTGTTTGAATTTAAAAAAAAAAAAAGACAAACCACCTTAATCCATATCTTTCTTTTTTCTTCTTTGATAGTTCTAGGATAGGTTCTGCTTTCTGGTTGACATCTTTTAGTGTATCCTGCATTTGAACAAACTGTACTAGCATTTTTCAGATATAAAGAAAAAGCCTTTTTAGTAGGCTTTTAGGAAGGACGGGGTTCAGGTACAAAATTACTTTTGGTCTTTAAGAGACTTGTGGTGTGCTGCAAGCTCGCTGCTTGCTAATAGTTCCAGGGCCTGCTTTCCTTTGCCAGTCCTTCAACCAGTATTCCACCTTAAATAGCAACCAAACAGGGGGCAGGCTTGGAAGAACATCTCCTTCTCTACAGCTGTTGACAGGTCAATCTTTCTGCCTTCTCAGCTGTGAATTTGAAACGTACAGTGCTTGTAGCATCTGCTGTTAACTATGGAGGAGAAAAATACTGTCTTGTCTAATGACCTAAATATAATACTGTTACATATCTCACTTAAGATATGCAAGAGAGGGTTCTGCAGGTGCTGTTAGCCAGCAAAAGAAGCGGGTGTGCTTTCTTTGAGCAGAATATTATCAGTGGAGCGGTGGTGCTCACTGTAAGTAATTATTTCCTCTATTTCAGAAAATGAAGCAGAGAACTGGGCAGTCAGAGGTAGTCCTCGAGAAGGAACAGCAGCAGCCTGCTCATCCTGCACCCACTGCACTGAAAACCCCTCCGTGCTTCAAGAAGGAGGAGCCGCTGATCCCTGTGAGCGATGCTGTGAGAACTATAGAGGGCAGCAACACAGCAGACAATCGCTACAGTGAATTCGTGGAAGAGTTCACCAAATCCGAGCCTGCTGTTGTCAGCTTGGAGTATGGAGTGGCCAGGATGACCTGCTAATAAAATGTGGCACTGTGCTCCTCTTCTAGCCTGGTTGAATTGAGAGATGGATTATTTTGAGGGTGGGTTTGTGCTGCATGACCAAATCATGATCTGTATATTGGCAAATTTCGTTAACCTAGATTAGAACAGCATGCTGGTTGTCAAGTGTTTGCTGTTCTTTTAAGGGGGGAGGAGAAAAAAGGTGTAGCTGTCTTCTTTTAAAAGAAATAGGGGCATTTGATAAGTAGTGACTAAAATCAAGGAATGGTGTGTCTTTGGACTTAAGTCGGTTTGCACTAATTTGATTTAAAACTGTATATTACTTATTCAGTATAGGAAAACACAGATGGTCTTTCACAAATTGCTTTTATTTGGGTGAGAAAACTTGAACTTTCTATTTTAGGAACTGAAGCTACATGTATATTGCATACTATATGAATATGTATACTCTTGTTTAATGTCACCCAGTAATAACTTTCAGTGGATTAAGTGCCATGGAAAAGTACGAGATATTTCAAGTCATAATAGTTGGCCTTAAACCTGCCAGATCAATGATACTGTTTTCCTTTACTACTGCAGTCTACTGGCTCTGTTTACATTGTATTTGCTCGAATTGTTATTTCCTTAAAACAGGAGTGACTGTAAGGAATGAAGCATGCCTAAGCTGGCACAGCCTTTCAGCAAATAGCTATATGAATGTTAACTTATCACTGAAGACTGTTCTTTCTTCCGTTTCCCCTGTTGGTTAAAACGTTATAGGTTGGCCTGGTTTTCCTCTCTGGCAGCTCAGTAGATTGAGCATCACTGAACCTGCAGGTTGACCTTAAATGTTTGGATTTGTGGCAAGTTACTTAAGTGAGACATGTCATGTGAGAAAAACTGTAGCCAATAAGTGAATAGCCAGGTTCATTCAGGTTACTTCCTACGAGCTGTGCAGTTGTTCAAGTTGCAAGAACGGAAGCAGAAGGTTTGGAAGTGTCGTCTACTGACAGTGTTACCTGTGTGCGAAGGGGAAAAGTCATTCATGTGTCTGAAGCTCACAGGAAACCGAGTGCATCCTGAACTGTTCATTAGAAGGAAGTTTTAGTTATTGGTGAAACACTCACTTTTACCTTGTAAAGATTTGTCCAACCTGTGCATATTCTGAGAGCCTCCAGAATGTGCTGAAATTACTTATGTAATTGGAGAGAAGACAAAAGCTACTTGTAGCGGGATGTGGTAGAGATCATTGAACATAAGAAGGAAGAGGGACATTTAGAGTTTGTAAGCTTAATTATGTATCTGTAACCTTCTAGTAAGGGAGAAGGTGTTTGCTGAAGTTTGTCTCACAATGAGTTTTCTGAGCAGGTATCAGAATAGGGAGGAAAAATGCTGGTGCCCAGCTCTTAAATGGAGGTTTAAATGGAGATTATAACTTTGGGGTATTAAGATCCCTAGGTGTGATGTTAAATTAATGCTACTAATCTTTTATCTCTGGATTTAAATCACTCTTTCATTCCAAGTGAAAATGAGTGTATTCTCATCCTAATCCTTGGTCTATTTTGTTAAAGCTACTGGTGTGCCACACACAATTGGACATGATTGGCAGCATTTCCCTCTGCACCATGTTGGATCCAGGACTCTCTTAACAAGGCCAGTGTAGGTCATGATTGAGTTGCACTTGTGAAGCTGCTTAGGAGAACCCAACTGCAACTCCTGTATTGGAGTATTAATTCACCTGTTTCACTCATTTGTTTTTAAAAGCCTGTAAGTGTAAATAAAGATTAAGTATCTTTATTCCCAAAGATATGAGCATAGTGTCATCTTTAAAATATGTTAGCCAGTCACTTAAAAGCGTGTAGAATTTCTCCACTGCAGGTTTTGATAGTTTCAGATTTGCACAGTGGTGCCTTGCAGGGTTGCAGCAAGGGAGGTTTTTGTGCCTTGTTATTTATTGTCTCACCTTCTCCTTCACCTTCTGTATCAACTTGGTTCTGTGGCTTTCCTTTGGAAAAACATCCTGCCTGTTCTATTGTATCAGGGTAGTGAAACAAACTTATTGCTGACAATATAGGCGAGCATTATCAATTTGCACTTGTTTGTTTTATTATTTAGCTGCTCTGGTGTGCCATGTATGTGTTTTATATTTATTGTTTAGAGTTTATAGGCTCAAAAGATTATATTAAGCTTTTTTTTCAAATATTGTTGTATGTTGTTTTTATTTCAACAATGATCTGATTGCCCCTGTGTACAAGGCTTTTGAAGAGAAAATCCTTTCCCTTTCAGTACTGTTAAAGTGAGTTTATTTCAGTCTTTGGGCCCTTTTTCTTGCCAGAGTTCACTCAGCAAAAGGAACCGGGATGCCTTTTTATTTTAAACCAAGGTAGGCAGGTCAGGTCAGCTTTACAATGCCAGAAAACTGTCTGCTCAGACACAGAACCTGTTTCTTCATCAAAAAAACGTAATACTTACGTAAATATTTTACTTCTGTTAATATGTGAATGCAGTTTTTAAGGCTGTTTTGTTGAGCAGCCTTTTTCTAGAGCCCAGATAGCTCTGCCAGCTCAGCCCCCAGGGTCACTTAACAGAAGTTCCTGCGGAGAGGCAGCTGTCTCTTCTCCTTTGCTGTTGAGGCTTAAGCCAAGACTACCTAAAGCTGAGGGGACCTGCGGTGTAGTAAATAGATGGTAGTGAAGTGAGCTCCAGCAGAAAGCTTGGCAGGGTGGCCAGGACTCAGCACAGTGGGGCTGTCCTGTGCCCTTCAAGAAGGGCTGAAAAAGCATCGAGCAAATTGACTAAACTGGGAAAAGCCTTCTGGGAGCAGAGAGAATGTTAATTCTGATTTCAGTGGATGAGGGTTGGGTTTTTTTCCCCCATCATGAAGGTGTCACCCTGAGAGCAGTTAAAATGCTGAAAGGTACCTGGTACAGATCGAGATAATGCCCAGAGCTCTCTTCATGCTGTGGCATTAACATGTAGTTGGTTGGCTCGCCAGTGGCTTGGAAATCAAATAGGATAGATAGAATCAACTATAGTGGCTTTCTACTCTGTCACCTGTCAAGTCTGTGCTTCACCTTGAGAAGGTCTTGGTAAAGTCATTGGGGTTCTATATGCTTGATCATTTTTTTTTTTAAATCTGAATGCCATAAAAGAGAAATAATTCCTTGTGATCCACTGAGCTGATGGTCTCACCTGAGCAGCAAAAAACTGACTTCACTTTGTACTCCAGGCAAAATAAATATTTTAAGCTGCCAGTACCAAAAGAGTTGGGCTTATTTTTGTCATGTTTTCTTGAATACAAGTTTAAATACCCAACTGCTCTGTTCTGTAGGATGGCTGCCAAAGCAACAGATTAAGAAATTAATTAAGCAATGCTGAACTGAGCCTGTGCATTTTCCACACATGTCCAATTACTAGTGACCTCAATCTAGGGCAAAAGCCTGAAGTCTGGAGAGTCCATTTAGAGCATTGGAACAGCACCCCTTCCTCAAACCCACACATCCCTGTGTGCAACGAATGCTGCCTCTGATGATGTTTTAGAGGGAGAGTTATCACAAGGTGTAACGGTTTGATTTGTGTCTCTTCCTCAGGATAAGCCTTGCTGGGAAAGGTGGTGTGTTCTTCCTCTGTAGCTGCTGTTTTCCAAAGGCCTTTTGATAACATAACACATCAGCGAATCTTCAAGAACTTGCTGCTCCTGTTCTGGTGAACTCTGCACGTTAACTGGGTGCACAGTTGGGCTGAAGTGGGGCTGGGGTAGCTTGGCTTAGCTACTGTCCTCTTAAGGAAGCAACATAACTAATAATATCTAGAAATTCAGTGTTTGAAATAGCACAGGGCACGTGCTCTCAATGGCTGCTCTTCAGAGTCCTGCCCTGCTCGAGCAAGTTTTGTGAGCAGGAGAGCCTCACAGGAGTGTGATGATTGCTTTCTAGTTTGAAGACAACTTGGTTTCGAACTAGATCAGTCCTCCATGGTGATAATTTTATAGATCTTTAGGTCAGAACCTAAAGGTTGTTCTTAAAACTCTTGTATAGTTGCTAATAGCTCTAATCATGCAGCTGATCATAAGCTAAGCCATACTGGTCGTGAAAGCTATGTTAACTTTTAGGATTTGATCTTTAGCTGAGGCTGAGGTCTGCTTTGCCTCGCTTTCACTTTGCTCCAAGCGTTCCTTATTGTGGTGCTTGCTATCTGTCGGGTGTAACGGGCTGCTTCGTGCTTTGGATGTTTCAAAAACCTGGAAGTACTGCAACTTTCTTCCACTGTTCTGAAGGCTCAGATGAGCCTTTGTGAACAGCGTGGGCGAGATCACGTTTGATCTTGACCTGCCTACGTGTTAAATAGCATTGAAAATCAGCACAGAACCATAATTCAGTGGTCCACTTCTGTATGCACAATAGACTTAAGGAAAAGGACGTAGTTGGGGACCCTTGTCACAGCATGTAGCAAGGAACAGGACCCTGCTGGGCTATGACTCATTAAAAGTGGAAGCAGTAGAGCTGGTTTGATGTTCAGCAGGGGCTTGAGGAAGGTCAGAGGCACACTGCTTCTGAGAGCTGTTTCCAGGTCCCAGAGAATTTGATGACCTGGGCCATTAAGTGTTTGCAGCAAGCAGCAGAAAATATATATAGATCTGTTTCTTTATCTATTGGCTTAAAGGAATAGAGGTCCTGTTGGTGACAATTGGGGTGCAATATTTTGATTATTCTTGTTTATAGCTTTAACTCCAGGTCAGTTGTATACTGTTTATAATTAAGTGGAATTATAGTTCTTGACACATCCTATAAAAGTGCTTCCCATCCTAATGACAAGGTGAGTGTGTAAGTATCTTGCACTTTGTATCCCTGTGTAGATTCCTGCTGATCACTCTTCTTGAACGCAGGCAGCCCTGGCGAAGTCCCACGCTGCCCCACAAAGCATTCCTAATTACTCTGTGTTACAGGTCCATTTCTGTGCTATGTCTTAAGGTTGCTCTTCAGTCTTATAGTTTATCTACAGGTGTCTGTCAGCAATGTCCCTTGACAAACATCTTTCCATCAAAGAAAGCGGGTTTGTTGTTTTTCTGTGTCTCAGGGATTGTTACCCCTGGACTAGTGAACTTGAAAAACATTGCTTATTTTCCTTTTCAGGGCTTCTGAGTGCCTGCTGACTTCACAGTCAGTTTACTTACACATTTTTAAACTTCAGATCTGGCTATTTAAAAAGTAAAAATGAAAAAAAATTCCAAATGTTGGATGTGACAAAGGGAAAGAAAACTGTTGTCGTTGTAATGCGTCTGGAAAGACTGGCCGTTTCACTTGCATTTGTTGCTCTATGTAATCCTGTGTAAAAGTCATTCCTCTGTGCTGGGATCACGCTTGATGTATATTCCTCAAGAAACTTTAGGAAATGGAATTTTGTAATAAGCATTCTATTTGTACATGTTTTGAAAATTCATAAAGCTTAAAATAAAATGATCTTAATATTGCCAATCTAACTGGGTATTAAATAGTCCATTTATAATAGCAGGGGATGAACATTAAACATATTGAATAAAACTTCCATTTTATGGATGAATTATATCTGAATCGGAATGCAGAAATGACTTGGCCTATTTATTGGTTTCATGAACCACTCTGTAAATTTCAGATAGGAGAGCCTGGCTCAGCTTCCTGTTACTGACTCTAGATGCTGGTTTATTGATTTCAAACACTATTCTGTGCTTAATTTAAGGGGTAAGTGTCAGGAGAAGAAAGCTTCATGTTTATTTAGCATTAGTGTTGCTCCACCCTTAGTAATCCAGGTCAGTGCTTGAAATACCTCCAACAAATCTGGTTAGGAAATCGGAAGAATTTTCTAAAAACACTAGCTTCTCCTCTCAGTGATTTTTCCATTAACTATTAAGAATTATTTTCTTTAATTCTTCATTCTGGGGCTTGTTAGGACCACACAGGTATATTCTTTCTTTAGTAAAGATGGCAACTGGGTTTTGTCATGCTCATAAAGCTTTCCCTAGCTACTACTTGCTACACAACACTCAAGCTTCTTCCAGCAGCATTTTGCTCATATTTATTTACTTAGCCCACATCCAGCTCCATCCTGACCTGCTCTGGGAATATGGTTTCTATAGATAATACAGTTGTGATTGTTATTACAGAGTGGGACCCTCCTGCTTGTAGGGAGTTGCAACTTAAAGGGGGCCCTTCAATCCATTGGAGGTTTTCATTTGAGTGGCTTCCTTCCAGGTAGGCAGGCCCTGTGCTGGAGTATGCTGTGGGACAATCTGGTGAGTACCATTAAGGGAATATGTCGAAAGGCCTGCAAAGCCCTAGCAGTATGTTTTAACCATGGGCTGCAACAATCCTAACATCTGTCAGTTGTGTTCTGCATCCAGCGGCTGTAGCTGCTGCGTGAAGTGCAGGAACTTGTTCATCCACGTACACTTCTAGTGCATGGATGCTACGGGATGTAGTAGAAGTGCTGAGTTCCATATGTGGAAGTGAGAGGAAAGCCAAGTTTGATTTTAGGTCTTTCATATAGTCTTAGAGTCTGGTTAATTTATTTCCTGATTTAGTCCAGGGGGCAGTAACTGACTTGCTTGTCTACAACCTGCCTAAGTTTAGTATTCCTTGGTGTATGCACATTTAAACTGAGGATAGCAGCACGCGTGAGAACTAGCTGGCTACTGCACAGAATGGTTAAAGAGATGGAAGTGGGGCATAAAAAACTATATAAAAGAGATGGAGATGTTGTTCTTGACCTCTGTGATGGCCACACTGGGCTGTTGGAGTAAGGGCTAATGCTGCAGTGGCTTGAGAGCTTTGATGCTGCCTGAGCCAGTTCCAGAATTTGATGCAAGATTGCTTATAAACTCTTAAAGGGTGTGTGACAGGAGGAAGGGGATGGTCTTTTTTTAGTGGTGCCCAGTGACAGTAGGCAAGAGGTAGTGGGCACTAACTTGAGCACAGGAAGTTCCATCTAAATACAATGAGGAACTTGTTTCCTGTGAGGGTGGCNCTCCATCTAAATACAAGGAGGAACATGTTTCCTGTGAGGGTGGCAGAGCCCTCAAACAGGCTGCCCAGAGAGGTGGTGGAGTCTCTGTCTCTAGAGTCCTTTAAAGCCTGCCTGGACATGCTCCTGTGCGACCTGCTCTGGGTGACCCTGCTGTGGCAGGGGAGGTTTGACTAGATGATCTCCAGAGGTCCCGTCTAACGCCATATCATCCCGTGATTCAGTAATCCTAAAGATGTTACTGTCTGCTTTCTGTTTTATTTTTTTCCTGTTGCTTGAAGCTGCCCTGGGTAAAGCACTAGAGATGGACGCATTCTTGCAAGAGCATAGCTTGACAGAGGACAGGACTGTTCTCTGAATACACAGGAGTGTGGATGGTGTTCAGACATGTAGCCCAGCTGTGACACTGGCTGTGTCCCGCTGTGAGAGCTGGAGAGTGCTGCAGAGAGTGCGCTCTCTGAAATTCATGTGAGAATTCTTTGCTGGGGGAAACCCTCTCGGTGATTGGATCCTTCTTTAATTTCTAATCCCAGTTTAAGCTTTTAGTAAACTTGTTTTCAGCAGTAGGCTGATGGAAGAAATGGTTCTCAATAAGCCAAATATTTACTGTTCTGCTCAGTTGCTGGATTTTCATGTGCACTGTCTTTCTAGGTTATTTGGTGACATTCAAGTGTCCTGTCAGCCCATGACACATTCAAGAGGTCTAAGTGTGACTACCATGATAGAACAGTAACTTTGATCCTTTTTGATCTTTTATTTTTTTCCCCTCTCTTGAATGTGATAAGGACAGCACGTGAGCAGGAAAAAACGTTCCAATTGCCATTATATCATTTATTTAAATGGCTTTTAAGTGCTCGTTGTGGGTGCAGGAAATGTCAAAAGAGACCACTGACAGCTGTTACGAAGTGCACTGAAAATGAATGATTAGTGGAAGAAAAAAAGGATAAATGTTTATGCATGCGTTGAATCTACATTTTAAGGAGGGCTTTATTTTGCGACTCTACTTCACAAGTGATTTGAATCCCGGTGTGAATGCAGCTAGCATGAGAGAGGTGTGCAGTTAGCAGGGTTTCAAAGGAGAAGCGTGAGCGCTCCGGTGCTTCATGAAGACAAAACTTTGTAAATATTAATCTATTGGTTCTTTTTAACAGTTTGTGGTGAGTTGACTTTGAATGGTGACTGCATTTTGGAACGGGAAAACATAAAGGAGGAAGGTGGGGCACAATGGATGTAACCATCACTAGGAATTTTGTGAAACATGATGCAGAGGAGAGCTCTGAGGCGCTGGTAGCTATAAAAAAAAACCCCAAACCTAAGGCTGAGCTGCCCTCTAATTCCTTTGCTGCTGCTTAAGTCTCATAGCACACAGGTCCATCCACAGTGCCAAAGGAAGAGCCTGGGAGAAGAGAGATAACTGGTATCTGGCTATTTGCTGATATGGGCCAAGAAAAGGCAAGGAGAGCTGCTTCCCAAGCAGAGATCCCGTGGAGGAGATTACATACCAAGAGCGGGTCATGAGGTTGTAAGACAATGAATTTCTACTTAGACTGCTGCAGGAGAAAGGCTGGTCAGCTGGAGTTCAGCAGTGGGGAAGGGATTTGGGTTAGCAATAAGAACTACTTTAACGTACTGGTCTTTGAGGTATTGTGTGGAGGAACTGAGCTATTTATATAACCCTATAACTGAGTTATATATAGCCTTAAAAATTCAAATTCCTGGGTCTGTTTGGCTTGTTCTATTTTAAGATGAGAATCTATATGTAAAATTCTGCTTTGCTGTCCTAAAGTCTTGCCAAAAGTTTATTTAAAGAGCACAACTTGGCAGAGACTGCTGTCTTATCTGCAGCTTTGCATTGGGTCCTGTATGTTGTGTTGTTGTTAGTGCTCTTGTGGCTATTCAGTTTCTGGTGACTTCTGCTGTTTCTTTGCTTTTTCTCTCTTATCTGCCTATATTCAGTCCAGCTCCAAGACAACTGAGGCTGAGAAGAGCTGTTTGTACGTAGCTGCAGAGGTCAGCCAAGGGACAGTGGCTTACTACCGAGCTGCATGTCTTGGGTAGCAGCTATCCAAGTCAGCAAGGTAGAAATCCACCATTTGGGGTTTCTAGCAAGCGTACACCATGTTGGGGCTGAGCTGCAGAACAGCACGCTACTATGGCAGGTCTGAGCTAATGACCTGACCCTGTTCTGAAAAGGACCATTAGGCAAGCGCTGGAAGAGCAGCACTTCTGAGGAGCACTTGAGGAAGTGAAGGTTGTAGTGCTCTGTCATTGTAAGGATTAGGGAGAGCTGCTCTGATTTAGTGCAATTAAAAGGTGTTCTGAAATTGCACTGCTCCTGCTCAGGCTGTTGCTTTGTAGGCTTATTAGTGTAACAGATAATGGGGCGCCTTTAGTGTTAGTTAAAGAGGCAGCATGTGTATTAAAGACATGTTCTTTCCCTGGGGAGGTTTTGGAAATTGGTAATCACAGCCTGGAAAGAGTTAAGGCATCTCAGGTCTTACAAGGTCAAGGGAACTTTGTTTTCCATCAGCGTTGGGGCCATTAAACAGGACTACACCTACACCACTGGGTGAGTCTCTCCCAGCTCCACAAAGACTCTTGGGCCCATTATGAAAGCATGTTTAC
The DNA here is from genome assembly GCA_013400555.1 of Jacana jacana. Lineage (NCBI taxonomy): Eukaryota > Metazoa > Chordata > Aves > Charadriiformes > Jacanidae > Jacana > Jacana jacana. The sequence goes on from VZTM01029232.1 coordinate 23,075, forward strand.
CTTATCCATAACTTCTCATTTAATTCCATTTTTCAAATTAAGAGAAAGCTCCCCTCCTGGCTCCCTGGTAGAGGCTGGGCTAAACTGAGTTTCCCACTTTGGATAAACTATTCTGTATTCAGCTCCAAATTACAGTATGCTGTATAGAAGGAAAAAAAATAATCCAAGGTGTCCCTGTTTGAGTAGTCTTTGAATTAAAAGTAGTAGTGTAAAACCAGTAGTCCTTTGTGTAAAACATTTTTTGAAATCCATATAGTTTTAAGGAAAAAACAAACAAACCAACCATAAAGAGATCTTTTGCCTTAATTCTGAAAATAATGCTAGGGAGTTGGTATAAATTTTCTATTACTTTTCTTTATAGTGGATTCACACTCCCTGAAGTGGGTAAGTGGTGCTTCTCTGAAGGCAATATAATGAACACAGTGACCTCAACTTTTGCCACTTTGTGGTTAATGGGATGGTTTCCTGCCTGCCAGGATTGTTTCAAAATGATCCATTGTCTTGAAGATGCCACTACCTGGATTCTCTGCAGAGGCAAGTGTCTTGTTTAGGGTAAAGAAATTGACGTATTAACGACCTCTTGCTTTTTTCCAACTGTTTTTTACTTTGTTATGAAACCCATCACCTAATGTAATCTGTGCTAGTGACATGTACTCCACAGTGCCTTAATTGCCCATTCTGGAGCGTAAGTCTTCAAATATGCGGAAGTTTAGGAGAGGCAGCTGTCAAGTCTTTATATTCTCATTCATATTAACAAACTGAACAAAGCCTCATTTCACTTTTAAACCTCCATTGAGGTTGAAGAGCTCAGCACAGGAGTGTATTAATGACATACTCATCCAGCTGCTTACTCTTCTTTAGGGACCCCGGCTCTCTAGACTTAAAGCGAAGTAGAACAAGGATGGGTGGGTGAGAAGACAACTTCTACAGGAAAAGATCCCTCTGTCAAAGCTAAGCTAAGTGTACATTGTTACCAGAACACAAAATACTTGGAACTGGTCTTTACCATGACTTGTAAATTGAAATATTGTAGCTACCGTTCATCTGAGTTGGAGAGGCAGCTTTCAGCACTGTGTTCAGTTCCTTTTTTACTGCCATTCAAAGGACAGTGTAGTTGGAGGCACGCACCTAATGTTGTCCTTGCCGGACGAGCTTTTATGTACCATCCAGACTGATTTTAAACTACAGAAAGGACCAGAGGCTACTTACATAATGCAGTTATGCTGCTGTTACATCATCATTTTCAGCCATAATGCTTAAGGTACCAATAAATCGAATTACTTTTTTCCTTTCCATAGTACAAAGATAGTAATAACTGCCCCCTTACTTTCTTTCTGCTATTTTTGTACAGTTGAATATGTAGTGGGTTGTGTTTTATCAGACTGTTTGTTTGGATAAATTGATTTCTGAAAGACAGGTTTTATTTAAAACTGAAAGCTACAAATAAGGCAGAGAAAGCCATCTATGTAACTTCTTAGGGAAGGTGCTCACTGGTTATTTTTGTTTGTCAACTCCTGTAAGACTACAAATAGGGCTGAAAACCTGCAAAATAATGATGAGGTTACTAAACAGTTCATAAATTCTGAAATTCTCAGTCATTTCCAGGATAATAGGTTGGTACTGGCAAGAAGAGGTGTGTGGAATAGTTTATTTCATATAAAAACTTGAGCAAGCATGTTAGGTTAGTTGTGCAAAGTATTTTGAAGTTGCCTTGAGAGTTTCCAGCACTAATTTAATAAAACAGAGGCGATGTGGAGATACATGTCAAAGCTGTAAATAACAAAAACAATGGAAAAAGAGATTAAATTATGCTCCCCACTTGAGACAGTATCCACATAAATTACTAAAACCCCTGAGCATTCTTTCCAGGAATGTACCCAGGTCCCCGTGGCACCCAGTGGGATTCATCTCCAACTTTATGTGCTCACTTCTGTGCAGACATCCACCTCTGAGTTGGTCACCCTTGGCTCTTTGCACAGATGAGCAGCTGCTTGTGGTGCAGAGCTGCCCTTGGGAGAAGGTGCACATCTGAAATGGGTCATACGAACCACATGGTGAAAATGGTTGTTTCTGTCACTTGACTGTGCAGGGCAGCCAGGGGTGATGTACTCAGTCATGTGTGAAGTCAGCCACCTTGAGTCATGTCCCACTGCTTTTCCAGGTTAAAAGTCTGGAATATGGAGTAGCTCAAAAACATGCTGGGGAAAGTAAGGGCAGATGAAAGAGCAAGGTGCTTGGATCTTTAATATTGACGTGGGTATCTGATGGAGCACTTCATGGCAGTGGCCTCCAGAGCAACTGGGAAGTGTTGCAAAGCACCAGGACCCCCTGTGCTCTTCATGGAGATTGGACACTATTACTAGACACCAGAGACTAATGTCTCGACCTACTGGTAGTAGAGCTTGGGCTGTAGCCCAGAGATGGGCTTGTCCAGCTGGCATGAGAAACTGGAGAACAAGATACAAAGAACTGGTGTGCTGAGCATAGAGCTGGTTAGAGACTTCTAGCAAGATATACTGCTGCTTGGCAAAAGATGCAAGGAGGTCAGGAGCCAAATTCTGCCTCTTCTCTGCTTCCTTAATGTACTGGTTAAGAGTGGCATGTGAAAGGTGGTGGTGGTGGTTGGTTCATTTTCCTAGTGGAGCTGGGTGAGTTTGGGCAGACACCTCTCTGGTGGGGTTGTCCTGGCACTCAGGCTGCATGTTGGGCTGAGCAGGGCTGCAGCACAGTCAAAAGCATGAGGGAGCTTGTGCTCTCATCTTCATTCTCCCCCCTTGGGCACCTCTGGGATGACTAAAGCTTGCCATGAAGCACTGTGGTACTTTCCCTCAGGGAAGCAAAGTTGACCTCCAGATAACTAATCAATATACACAAAGAGAAGGCACGAGGGAGAAGAGCTCTGAGGGTACCTGAGTTAAGATCACTGTAAAGCCCAAGTCTCCATCTTCTTACCAAGTGCTCTGAGACTCCTTGGGGCTCAGGGGATGCAGTGAGATGAGCATGGATAAAGGGGAGGATTGAACCACAGTCCCTACCGGGTAGGGATATTTGAGTCTGATGGGCCAGAGGAAACTATTCTAAATAGATGAGTTATCTCTAAAAAGGGAAGTGTTTCTAAAGTGGTCTGTGCTGGAACCAAGTATGTTGCTGGGAAAACCAGCCTAGAACTGAAAAGCAGGTTTTTGCAGAGCTTTTCAATGGTAAAATGAGATGTGCTTTGTGTGCTTAACCTGTGACATCCCTGAGGAATATTGCTCCTCCATACCTCTGTGCTTCCTAAAGAGCTCAGTGATACTGGTATTGGGTCCTTATTTCCAAGGTACATTCCAGATGTGCCACAATACCATAAGTATTCCAAGGTCTGAGGGCAAGAAGGGATGCCAATTGTCAAATACATTGAAGTGGGAAATGGAATAGCAGGGTCTGTAGCACTGCCTCTGTTGAAGTGCTCCTCACTGGTGGCAAAGCCTCATGTATTGTGTAGAGGTTAGGCTTCTATTTCCTTGGGCATGTAGGAAATCCTCCTATTCTCTCTCAAAATGCAGAGTTTGAAACAGATTTAAATTGCCATCTGTGTAACGGCCAGCAATTGTGCTATAAACGGAAGTTACTAATTTGTTACCAATTAGTTTTGGTGTCTGTGAAGGAGATTCAGTGCAAGGTAAGTGTGGAATAATGGAGCAATTGGTTCAGAGAGTAATATTTCCTTTTTATGTGGCAAGTTTAACAAAAGTGATGATAGGAATTATGCGACTTCCTTTCACCAAAGCATCTGAAGTAGTTTGTAAATATTCTGGTATCTCTGGAAAAACTGTTAAATTGCTGGCGGAGACATGATTCATAGAAAGGTAATTGGTTTCTCTTAGAGGTATTGTCATAATTTCCAGACTCTAATAAACTTAGGGTTAATTCTCTAGCTTTTTTTTTTTTTTTAAATTATCTCATCTGATTGCATGAGAGGAAGAAGACAGCTTCATAGTTAAATGTGGAACTTTGGGAGATGTGAGTTGGATGGCAGGGTCTGCTGCAGGCTGTCTCTGACCTCAGATAAGTCTTTTAATCTCTGTGTTATTCCTGCTTGCCTCTGGAAAACTGAGATAATATCCTCTTTTCATCAGTTCTCCCTTTGGTTTGTTTAGATTGTAATCTATTCAGGTCAAAGATTTAGTCTTATTTTACATGGCATTTATATGGACCAATTTCACTGAGCGCCCTGGAGCTTGATCTATAGATAATTCTAATAGTGTTATCTGGAAAATATCTACAATTAATCTGTGAAGAGGTACTAAAATCACAATGAATAACAATTCCTCCCAAACTACTTACAATTTCTGTCAAATTGCAAAATGGCAATATTATATCTAGATGATGAGAAGAAAAGCATACAGCTGGCAGATGAAGATCTCCAATGTTGGCACAGTCTGAATATTTTATGTTAAAATGCTAGTTTTATGCTAAGATGGCTGGTATTTTTTATGTCTTAACATCATGTCTTAAAAAGCTTGTAAAGGAGAAAAAGTAAGTTCTGCAGAAGCTAGACAGTAGCATTCCCCCTCATTACCAATTCCAGCAGATCTATTGGGTAAGAAAAAATGATTAAGTAAGTACCAGTGAAAATTAAGATGTTAAATCTTTCTCTTCCATTAGCTTGTGAGGCAAAACTGAGGAAGAATAAGAACAGCTTCACAGAAAACAAAATTCTGAAGTGAATGAAAGGCCAATACATTGTTTTAATGCATCACCTTCCTTTGTAAATAGAAGAATCAGATTTGTTCTGTCTGGAGACCTTGGAGAAACTGGGAAGTACAAAGTTAAGCAGTAGATAATGAAGATGAGAATAATTAAAATGCTTTACACAAACCTGTTCAGAATCAGATAAATAACATCAATCAGACAGAGTTCTCTGCCTCTGGTGAAGCAGGTACCAAAACCCATGCTGCTAATGGGAGCTGCCAGCTCCTCCTAGTGGGTTGCAATGATGAAAGTTCTCAGGCTTGGCCTCCTGCCTCAGCGTCTTCCACAAATTTACTTAGCTCATCTGCTGCGTGGCTTTAGTCATTTGTCTCCTGTGCCACTGGGTATCTAAGTGTGCAGATGTTAGGTGACACCTTTTGAAAAGCCTCTGACTTCCCTTGGAGACAATGGAAACAGATGTTTCTAGGTAGTCATCCATGTCACCTATTTTGAACTTCTACTTCACATCAAATTTCTCTTGACTGACTACGTAGGATGGATCCTGCTGGCAATAGCTTTTCTTCCCTTCTGTAGGATATGTGTGAAACTATTGGTCCCCCAATAGTAGGGGCAGTGCAAAGCCCGTGTCTAGCATGTGTCCTGGGTTGGTGCCTGCCTTTATTGGCTCCCTCAGCAAAGCCATGTGTGTGTTATTTTGCCTCTGTTCTTCCTGCAGCCACCTGTGTGACCACAGGGATGCCCACAACCTTGCCCCTTACTCCCTTGTCCTGTGACTCCCTGTGTGTGTGTAGGAAGAGCAAGGGGGCTCTCAGCTGTTGGGGAACTGGGCCTGGATCCCCACTGCTACATAGGTCAGCCACGGACAACACAAAATCCCTGATTTGGGTTTACCAGGCAAATAAGCCTGTATCTGTAGCAGGACGATTTATGTGGAAGCATGCCCGGGGATGCAGGCTGAGAGCACAGTGCTAGCTGTTTCCCAGGAGCCCTTCCTCAAACAGTGAAAGAAAGGGGATTTTGAAATGAAAAACCCAAAATAATGGCTTAAGTGTAAATCTTCCCAGTCTCTGTCCTCACTTCCTCTGGGGTGTTGCCTTTTTTTTCCAAGGCATTACACATTTTAAAATGTCTAATCTTAAAATCCTTACTTTTTCCCAGATGAAAAGGAGTGTGGTGGTCTTGCAGCCTTCTGACCACTTGCAAAAGCTTCAGTTCCTCTTTGACACGCTTGCTCAAGGAGGGACCACAATAGTGAAATGCTGGTGGGGTGTTTTCTGGACACCTCACTGCTTTTAACAAGTGCTGGTTCCTCCTGGCTTGTGTAAGGACAAGTCTGTGTGGACACAGTCATAAGAGAGAAGTCTAAGGGAGCGAGAACTTCGACGGTTCAAATTATATGCTTCACTGAAACGAATATAATTCATACTTATGAGAATTGTGTACAAATTCTTGCTGCATTGCATGATTTGTGCATAGATCTCCTGTAGTTCCTCGGTGGATGTTTTTATTCTTTTTTCTTATTAAAAAACCAAAAAATTTCTGTTGTCTCATTTTTCTGCAATTTGCCACTTGTGTGTAATTGGACTTGTCTTAGATAAAATGCTCTCTGTTTCTTGTTAGATGGGACCTGCCTGAACAAGGAGTCTGAACAATTATCATGTCAGTATGTGAAGATTGAATGGCAAGACACCTGAGTCCTTTGCATGTGACAACGCTTGGTGTGCCTAATGGACATGAAATTATAGTGATAGTTCTACAGATCACAGAATCACAGAATATCAGGGATTGGAAGGGACCTTGAAAGATCATCTAGTCCAATCCCCCTGCCAGAGCAGGAACACCTAGATCAGATCACTCGGGAACACATCCAGGCAGGTTTTGAATATCTCCAGAGAAGGAGACTCCACAGCCTCCCTGGGCAGCCCCTTCCAGTGTTCAGTCACTCTTACCTTAAATAAGTTTTTCCTCATATTTAAGTGGAATCTCCTGTGTTCCAGCTTGCACTCATTGTCCCTTGTCCTATCATTGGATGTCACTGAGAAGAGCCAGGCTCCATCCTCCTGACACTCACCCTTTACATATTTATAAAGATTAATAAGGTCACCCCTCAGTCTCCTCTTCTCCAAGCTAAAGAGACCCAGCTCCCTCAGCCTTTCCTCGTATGGGAGATTCTCCACTCCATCATCTTGGTAGCCCTGCCCTGGACTCTCTCAAGCCGTTCCCTGTACTTCTTGAACTGAGGGGCCCAGAACTGGACACAATATTCCAGATGCAGTCTCACCAGGGCAGAGATGATGTCCTGATGCTCCCTGCACTAGTTTAGTCATATTAAATGCTGTTGGTTACCCACAGTTCTCACCAGCTTGAAGAGACTTTGTAGGTGTGCAGTGCTTTAGAAACTGAGACCTCTTAAGGAAAATAAGCAAGGACTCAATTAGCACTCTTCAACCTGTGTGACAGCTTACCTTTTTCTACTTTGTCTACTGTTTTTTTCAGGAGCCAGAAACCTTACATCTTCGCTTTAATAGCCTCTAATTAATGCACATTTCCCTCTATTACTGGCACAACTGACACCTCTTCTTCACATAGTATCTAAACATGATCTCTCTTTTTTATGTCAGCAACTGAGTTTCACATTCATGTTGTGTATAAACCCATGCAGGTTGGATTTCCAGTGTTTTCATCAGCAGCTTACAGTATACTGTGCCCTTTCCTAATATCCTTAATCTCTGCTTCTGGTAAATAGAATAGTGACCTACTTTATTTTTCTGCCTTCAGAAAAAAACCCAAAGCACACGTGGTGGAGCAGCAGCTGCTGTTCCCTGCCAGTGAGCAAAGAGCTGTAGTGCCCCTGATTCAGAGCTTTGCTAAAGCCGTTCCTGCTTTTCCATCCCCCTCTCCCCGGTCCGAGTGTGCGGGCACTCACTGCAGCCCTACCTCTGCTGGTGGTGCTTGGGTGCCCTCACCCAAACCCGGACAAAACAGAGGAGAGGAAGGGATTGCCTGCAGATGAGGATGAGTTAATTACAGGGAAAGTGGACTCAGGGGGGCTGAAATCCCCTCTGTTAGAGCTCCCTGATGCAGCGAGGAATCCCGCTTGCAAAGCTGGAAACTTACCAGCAGCTCTGGAATGATGCACCTTATCTTTGATCTCCACCCAAGCTACTGCTTATTTGGAAAAGGTGTTGGGAGTAAGGACCAATGCATCACATTCACTTTGCAATATGGGGAGAATGGAGGTGACTTTCCCATGGTTCCACCCCACTCCCTTTCTGCAGTGGATGATAGTGGTGTCAACATTGACTCATCAACCTACTTGCTTCATGGGCATCTTTCAGGAGCTCCACTGCCTCACAAGACTCATACTGTGATGAGAGCTAGGCACCAAAATAGAAAATCAATAGTATGCAAGCCGTCTCCTCCCACATGCGCTTTTAAAAATCTTCCCCCACAACCTTTTGCATCAACACTAACCAGATTTCACCTATAAATCTGCTACACTTAATCTCCCTGAGCACCTCTCCAGCACTCATCTCTCATCCCCAATTTAATCTCCCTTATTGACAGATGCAGACTCACAAACAACTTCCCCCCCCACCCCCCCATCCCTTTTCAATCCTCCATTGTTCAAAACCAACATATGATGACAGCTCTGGCAGGGCTGTGTCCATCCTTCTCTGTGCTCAAAGTAGCAAACGGTGCAAAATGGGAGGATGGAGCTTTGCTCCTGCCTGCCTTTCATAGAGCTCCTTGCAAGAGGCAGCCAGGCAGCCCACGGTCTCAAATTTGGGAGTTTATGTGGCCATCTCCAGCCTCCCTGCAAAGCCATGGCATGTATCTGCACAATGGCACGGTGGCAGCTGGGTGTTTTACCCTTGGCTGGCTTTGATGCTGTCTTCAAGTTATTGTTTCAAAGTTGCCTGATGCAAGATCAAAGCGGCAGCCCAGACAAAGCACATTCAGGCTGGGAGCTGGGGTGGAAAGAGGGAAGATTTGCAGCAGAGCGATCATGCAGGCTGGTTTTTCTCTTTGCTTCAATGGGAGTGAAGGGTATGCAGGAGACCAGCTGGCAGAACTTTTATAGGTGTGAGCCTGGAGAGAGAGAAAATCCAGCCCATCTCGAAATGCTGTGAGCTGCCTTCTTTTTTTTTTTCTGACTGCCGAACTTTTTTATTCTGTATTGATTGGAAGTGTTGGAGGGACAATTTGGAGTAGGGTAACAGCACGAAAAGTTAACAGAGTTTCTGAGATAAATGCATTGGCTCTTTTGTGTAGTAAAAGGAGACGAGTAAGCTGAGAATCCTAACGAGAACTAATCTCCATTTCGGATCTTGTTTAAGAGATTAATTATGGAATATTGTAGACTTAATTAAACACATAATCAAGGGCAAATAGGCACAGCCTTACACCAACTAACAGAAATATAAAAACTGTTGTGCTGGAACAGATTATATTTCCATACTTAGAAAGTGAGAAACAGCTACAGCCTCTTTACAGCTCTCACATAGATGAAACCAATAAGAGCAAGGAAAAATGGTCTCAATACATTAACCTACAAATTCTATAGTAAAGAAAATTTAATGGCCTTCTACAGCTACAATAGCAATCAGTTTTGTGGGTACAAGGAGGTCTTGTACTAATTATTTTTCCACTTGCACAGCATCATCCTTTTAAAAACATTAATTCATCTTATTACTAGTGTGTTGAATAGCTGGAGGAACAGAAACCTGAGTGCTGAAATGATGTGCCTGTGTTCTCCCACAAAATTGGTGTAAGAAAAAGCAACATAAATTGAGAGTCTTGACATTCAGCTGTTCTGTCAGGATTTAAGGATGTTACTTTGTAAACATCCAAAAAGCCACCCTGGGGGAAGTGAAACTACAAATTTAACTAATTGAGACAAATAATTCCAGGCTGCTCTTGTCAGCTGGCAGCTCCTGGGTTTGCGGTTTTGCTTTTCACTGAGCTCTTGTGAATTCCTTGTTGACTCTCCAAGTCTTTGCCACATAGAAAAACTGACAATTCAGGGTGGGGTTTTTTTAATATTATTTTTAAATGAAATTGTCTGTCACAGACACATCGGTTTGGCTCTCTGAATTCTGCAGCTACTCAAATCACACATGGTCATTGAATCATTCGTATCCTTATGCAAGGGATATACACATACATGTGTATGTGTGTGTGTTACACAGCAGCTATTGAATTTCCAAGTGTTCCTGATACCCTTTTCAGCTGCTGAGAGAAATGGTGTGGCTGCCTTTGCAGTGGGAGTATGTTGGTGACGCCTTTGCCAACAGTGCGTGTGCTGAAGAAGCTGCTGGTTTTGCTTACAAGTGTCCCCACTCCTCTCCTTTGAGTCACCCCAGGTACTGGGGGACCATCTCAGGATGCAGCACTGCAGTCTGGTGTGGCTGCTGGGACATTTTCCTTGGCTTTCCAGCCCATTGGTTTAGAGTCTGTGCCTTTCGTCAGGCCCAAACATTAGTCAGACTTCTTCTGCACGCCAAGTTGTTCTCCCCTGGCCTTTGGTTGCTGCTCCTGCTTTTCTCTTCTCTCGTTTATCTTTTATAGTTGACCCATTTTGGGCGCTGCATTTTATCCTCTGCTCCTGGAGGTGGTATTCAAAAAACCGTGTCCTTTCCTGTTTTTTCTTGACTGCCTCAAAGAGAGAAAGGTGTGTGCTACTTTTGAGGACAAGAATACGCAGCCTCTGTGTTTGAAAAGAATGTTGAACACCATGTCTCTCATCTGCATGTGTGGGAATAAAAGAAGCGAACAAATCGCCTGTTACACTCAATCTTTCAAGAGTATCAAGGATAACTCTAATTTCACAGGGTATATTTTTTCCTCAAGGAATTTTTGAAGGACAAAGCTGAGAAATGGCTGTAACTAAGTGATCAGAAACAGAACTCAGATGAAGGGGTTTTACCTGGGACTTCTGTGAAGCTCAGCCACTTCCCAAGCTGCCAGATTCTTTTCTTGATGGTGGTGCCTTTTAGAAGCAAGAGCAAGCTATGAGAGAAAGATCTGGAAGGGCCAGAAGATCAGTACCTGGTGAGTTGAACCAGCTCACACCAGTAATTATGCTCATTGTGGTTAGATGTGGCAATAAGGACATCTGGAATTTGCCTTGTGGCAGACAAACCCAGGAACCCTTTGGGTGTTAGAGAGAACTTAAATAGTCTTAGTTCTTGCAAAAGTGGGTACTTTTTTTTCAAGGTTAACTCAATTATAAAACAACTATCCTGATCAGATTGGCTTCCCCTCACCTTGAAAGGATAAAAGAGAAAGGCAGGAGTGGTTTTTTCCTTCCTCTTATCTTCACGCAGCACTACCTGCAAGTTCAGGGATATTTCATTTCCTTGCTTTTCAGCCATGAGTGGAAACCAGTGCGAAGTGAGGCTCTCAATCACTTCCCATGGGACAAAGCAGGCCCAGGGGTGTTCTTCTCCTGCTCCAGCCATGGCAGCAAGGTGCCTCCTCTGTCTGGAAAGCAACAGAGGATGGGCAATATTTGCAGCCAGGAGGTGCCTGTGTGAGGGTTCACTCCTTGTCGATCCCACTAGTTCCCACATGTGTTAGTGCTGATGAGACACTTCTGGAGCAGCTAGGATTGGGGCTGATTTTCTGTGCCAGCAGTTTTGTCTGTTTGTGCCTTTAAAGGTTATTTCGGATTGCTGGCCACTCTGCCAGGCTGTGTTACCTGTGCCACAGCCGTGCTTCCAGCTTTGCTTTGCACTAGATTGTTTTGCAATACAGCTGATAACACTGACACCATCACAAAGCCACAGGTGCTGGGACTTGGGCCGGGTCTGTCTGAGCCAATGGTCTGGCCTCCTGGGGCATCACTTGCGTGGGTATAAGCCTCAGGGTCAGCTTGTGCTACAGCAGCCCAGGGTATTTCCCAGATGAAGTGAAGTCTATGATATACGTTATATGTTTGTTATATGTCCTGCAATAGGTTCTAAACTTGAAGGGTAGATTTAGGCTAGATGTAAGGAAGAATGTTTTTACAATGAGAGTGGTGAAACACTGTAATGAGTTGCCCAGAAAGATCATAGATGTCCCATCCCTGGAAACAATCAAGGCCAAGTTGGACAGGGCTCTGAGCAACGTTGTCTAGTGAATAAGCATGTCTATGCTTATTGCGGGGGCGGGGGGTGGACTAGGTGACTGTTGAAGGTCCTTTCCAACTCAAAGTATTCCGTGATTCTGCATTTGAGAGAAGACAAGGTGTTATTTCCACATACTGTATTTTCTGTCTTGTCATTTTTCTCTCCTCATCCTTTGCTGATGAAAAAAAAAAAAGAGAAATCTTTATTGCTTAGCCCACTTGCTCTCTTCTCTCTCATCTCTGTTGGGTGCATTTCATCTCTCTTGGGAGCCACCAGAGCCCGTGGAGGTCTCATGAGTGACATCGACTGAGTTGTGTCTCCCCAGGACCTTCTTTGGTACCTACAGCTTCTGTTCCAGGTTATCCCCAGTGAACTATAAAGCCAACACCACTCTGGTCCCACTTTCCATGACTCCAGTGAACAGGTACCTTCCTAATCAAGCAGACCTTGTGCATTTTTTTATTTCAATAGCAAAATTTCACAGAACCAGGCATGAATGTTCCTTTGTCGTGATGCCAGTAGGACTGGCATAAGCCAATGCCCTTAATGCATGTGTAGGCACTCCAAGGTGACTGAAATGGGGAAGACAGACAGGTACTGCAGCTACATTTCATGCTAAAATCTATGGCTTTGTGCAGCTTTCAAGGAGAATGTAGAAAAAAATTGAACAGAAAACATGTTAAATAAGAGAGCTGTCTGTGAGAGTTGTTTCTCCCCAGAGCAGAACGCAGTCTTCTATCGTTTGCTGCAAATAAAACTGGTGGTTCAGGTTCTCAAAAGTGAAAATGTTGATGGCAAGGTGAATCCTGCAGAGCCTTTGGGAGTGTGGGGCTGTATCCAGTCACATGGGCCAAACCCAGTACCCATCTCCTGGTGCTTTGCAAGATGTCAGGAGAGATTGCTGTTTCCCTCCCAGAGTTCAATAAAGTTATTTGTATATTTATGGAAAAAAGAAAAAAAATAATTAGCCATTTCTACTTTGGTTCACAATACACTTTTGTGTTTTAGAGGAACAACAGAAAGAGTTTTAAAAAGTTTGCATTTCTCTGGGGGAAAAACTCAAGAAATGTGCTCAGAAATAAGACTGTTTCACAAACACATGAACTTCCATTTGTCCAGCTGAATGGCTGGGGACTGGGCCAGAGCAAAGAAGTTTTGCAAATATACTTTTTTTTAACCCTGCTAAAAAAATTGCTGTCTTAATAGGACAGTAATCCACATGTGCTGTAATCCTCGTTACTAATTAAATCATTTTGAGAATTAGAAATGCAGATAAAGCAAGCAGGGATTAAACTGGTTGGGTAGTTTTAGTCTCTAGGAAATTCCCAGTTGAGTTTCTACAGAAAACTGCTTAAATGAGCTCACAGAGAGGAGAAACAGCTTTTCAGTAGTCACTGTTAACCATATGGAGCCTGTATATCTCCAATAGTGATGTCTTTGCACATATTAAGGGAAAAAAATGTGATACTGTCATGGTTTCAGCTGGGATGGAGTTTCTTGCTAGCACCTTGTGTGGGGCTACATTTTGGATTTGGGATGAGAGGGGTATTGGTGGCACACTGATGCTTTTGGTTGTTGCCAAGCAGTCAAGGCCTTCTCTGCTCCTTGCACCATCTGAACACAGAGTGGGCTGGGGGTGCACAAGAAGCTGGGAGGAGACACAGCCAGGACAGCTGACCCCAACTGACCAAAGGGATATTCCATACCCGATGATGTCATGCTCAGTATATAAAACTGGAGGAAGAATAGGGAAAGGGTTGTATTTGTCTTTGCAAGTAACCATTATGCATGATGGAGCCCTGCTTTCCTAGGGATGGCTGAACAACTGCCTGCAGATGGGAAGTAATAAATGAATTCCTTGGTTTGCTTTGCTTGTGTGTGTGGCTTTTGCTTTGTTTATTAAAATGTCTTTATCCCAACCCACAAGTTTTCTCACATTTACCCTTCTGATTCTCCTTCCTCTCCTGCCATGGGGGGAGTGAGTGAGCAGCTGCATAATCCTGCTTGCTGGCTGGGGTTAAACCACAACATATACCTATAAGGTCAGTACTTTCTATAATTTGGTAATATTGTGGGGTTTTTTACATGTGAGATAAAACCATTTTCCCTCCTTGTTGCTGACAGAAAGTATCAGCCTGGGGCAAAGAGCCATAACTGAGAAGTGTGAGGTGTATCAAACACAGCCCGGGAGGCTCCCAGAGGTGTCTGTGTAACTTGAGCACAATGTGCCTTACTAGGAAGGATGCAGTTAGCATCTGCCTCCACAGCTCTCCTTCTTGGCTGCTTCCCCTGGAGGCGCTTGTCTCCCTTGGAGAGGACTGAAGAACTGGGATTAGAGGTGTTTGCTTCTCCTGCAGTCCTTGTTAGACCTACAGGAAAGGGAAATCCTCTCCTGGCTTTGTGTGGCTCCTCCTCCAACCCCTTATTTCCCTGATCGTGCAAGAGGTATCTCCTTGGTGCTTCTCAGGGGTCTCCCACTGTGGGGAATGGGAGCAGTGGGGAACCAGGATTTTTTTCTCCTGAGTGAACTCAGGGCTGGCCACAGTGCATCCAGCCACCCTCTGCAGCATCCTCACACTGACATGTGTAGTCTCGCTGCTCTGCTTGGTGTTTGGCTCAGGCTTTGCAGAGCCTGGCTGAGCTCCTAGTCAAGCCAGCTGGTATTTTTTGTATAACAACTTTCATTTTTGGTGCTTTCATTTAGCTGTTTATTAAGATGCTTAAATGCCAACGTAGGCACTCAAATTACGGTTTATATATTGTATAGATCTGTACTTTTCACTTGAAAATATGTTGATGTAAATTACTGGCAAGTGCAGCTTCCTACATCTCTGATAGCACTGTCTTACACAATCAGGTCCCTGGGGTTCTGCTTGATCCTGCTGTTACAGATGTGGTATAAAAATAACTACATTTTCAAACCCTGCCTTTGTAATTTAGCCCTGTAGTATGATTGTCTGGCTAAGGCTTGTAACAGGAAACTCTCAATAAAGAGAAACACACTGAGCTGAGATTCCTAGTGGCATGCTCTAGTCTTTTCTCTTTCAAACAAGGAGAGTGAAAGCTGGTTTGAAATGAAGGCGGATGGAAGTGCTTGATTATTTCTTCCTGCCATGTGAAGAGTATCCTGTGTCATTCACTGTCTCTTCAATTCTTATTAAGTATAAAAGAAACACAACAAGCTATGCACAAACACCTTATTGCAGGATAGCAATTTGTCATCTGATGCTAAGATTCTTAAATTTTCAGAAACCTCTTGAGAATACTATATGCTTTTAACTGGTAGCAGGTTAATGTATTTCCTTAGGGTAAATGACTTTTGATGTTAGGAGAAACTTCTCTGGAAATCTTTCTCCCTAGCTAGGAGCAAATACTTTGCAATGCTTTATTATAATTGAACAGCCATAATGTTCAGTGTACTGAAAAAAAAAATAAAAAGACTCTTACAAGAAATACCCTATCAATACTATAAATGATTAATAGAAAAGCATCATTGCCTTAAAACACTTCACCACTTCTGCAGTGCAAGTCAGATGCTGGAGTCACACCAAATTTACATTATTGCTCTATGCTCCTGTGTTTTGCTCTTTCTTATTTTATATGCCTTCCTATTGCTAAGTGCTTTTGAATTGTTCAGTAAAAGGGAGCTAATTGATGTGATTTGTTCTTTCTCTTACCCTTTCCTTTTTGTTTGTACAATAGAGTATTTTGGTATAGTTGGTTTTCTTTAGGATACACAAAACTATTTACTTATATTGGAGAGAAAGTGTTCCTTGCACTTGGGACAGACGGTTGTAAGGCTAATTGTCTCCAGTCCCCATGGGATTCCGTTCCTAGAGCAACTGGGCTCCCTGATTTCCAAGGACACTGAGCTGAACCTTTTCCAAGAGCTGCATTTGGGTCAGCATATTTAGATTTTCACATGCCTCTAACAATTAACCAGCTCAAACTTTCCTGCCTCCACAAGATTGCATCCTACCTCTGCAGTTAAAATCTTCCTAGAGAACGGAAGGAGCACAGATTTAAGCCGATTCATGACAGCTTTAATTAAAACTCACTTAAACTGGTTCACATTTAAACACCCAGGAGATACATGCAGGATCCACACTTAATTACCGTAGTGCAGCTTAATGCCCTCTTCAGCACCCACAGGTGGTGGGCTTGTGCTTGGGGGCTGGAGGGTGTAGAGCTCTCCCGGGCTGCTTGAGCCCTCTGATTCTTTCTCCTCTTGGCCACCGGTCCCGAGCCCTCCTTGCCTTCTCCCTGCACCTTGCTGCTGGGGCTCGGTGGCCCCAGGCAAGCAGCTGCAGGGTGTAGAGAAGGCAGGTGGGGAGCCCAGAGCCGCCCCAGCAGGGCCACTGCCCTGCTGCTGAGAAGAAGCTGCTTGTACGGTCACAGGGGCAACGGAGGCTGGTGGTGCCCAGCACCGCCTGCAGCCATATGGCTGCTCCAGGGGCTCCCTGGCACAGCCCCCAGCAAATCCTCTTAGTTCGGCTTCACCCTCTTTCTCACCTCTTTGATGTCTGTTTTGCCTTGGTCCCTGCTCCTGTCTCAATTCCCACCACAAACTCTGGCTGTCAGACGGTGGCCCTGGGGCTCATGGCCAGACCACAGCTCAAGGATGGGACACTGAGTTTATATCTGCTCTCCACTCTCTGCTCCCCTGCCTGGTGATGGGCCAACAGGCACAAAACAGCCTGCATTCATGCCATTAAGCCCTCTTGCCCCCCAAAACCAAGCAGCTGCATCCAAACTGCGTTGCCCACTGCTCTGATGTCTGCCATAGATGACAGATGTCTGTCATAGGCACCTAATCGAGATGTACTGCCCTAAGCAGAGCAAAAAGGGCCTTTTTTAACAAGGAGCACTGCCCGGTAGCAAAGAGGAGGAATGAGGAACTTAAATCTGCTGCTAACATTGACTCTCCTCTTCAGCACATCGATAAGGTATCTGTTTTTCTCCACATGTCACAGGCAGACAATAAACACAAACCTACTTTCCTAAGGCTGTTGTGAGGACTTTTATTAAAAATTAGATCAAGACAATGAAAAGCAGTAAATAAAATGTTCTTATTTAGAATGAAAGTAGGTGCACAGCCTTACGTACCAGGAAGGGCACGTTTACGTTAACAAGACGTTGTTGCAATTTATTATTCTGTTCCTCAAAATCTGTGTAAGAAAACAAAAATCCCTGCTGATCCTTTTTCAGTTTTGAAGCAGCACAATAAAAAAACATCTGCTAAAGCTAATGACTGCATTTGCATAGATTACACGTGACAATCCAGCACACAACAGGGTGTCCTGCCATGTAGACAACGAGCCACAAGGGTGGTGCACTTCTTTGGCATTTATTGCCAGAAGTCAGCTACACTCCTACAATAATAGCCTCAGCCCATTTCCAGGAGGGCTTTGGCTAACAGCACCAGGGAAAATTACTGATTCTGTCTTGTTTTCCAAGCTGAAAGGTGTAGGGTTCTCCCCTGCCAAGGGTGGAGGAGAGGTAGAGTAGGGAAAACAGCTTTCATGATGATACCCAGCAGACCCCCTTGGCTCTGGCATGGTGGGAGGAAGAAGTCCAGTTCTGCTGGGCTCAGGCTGAGCAAGGCTGAGCCCTGGCTCCTGACTGCACAGGCACGGGGCTGGCCGCGGGGGACACAGGGTGGCTGTGCACAGCCCTGCTGTTGGCTGGGCCAAGGGAGAGCTGACGCCTGTCGTGGGGCATCATGGCTGGATGCCACGTTGAGCTGGAAGGGAAAAAAACGGTCCCTTTGTGTTTTCAGCACAGTGGTTGAGTTTTATGGCATCGCTTTGTTATTCTTGCAGTGTTGGCTATGGACAAATACAAAACGACAATTTATATCCTAAGGCAAACTGGCTCTGATATGGTGCTACTCCTTTTCGTTTTGCTTAATTGGGCTAACAGAAAAAGACAACAGCTGCAATGGTGGGAATGAAAATGCCTTTGCTTGTCCTGGTTTTGACAGCAATCAGCCTGACAAGGGATTATCAATAGATCCAAGATAAGTGTTAGTGAAAGATGCAGTTTGTTGTCTGTTTATCCCCTTTATTATTTCATAGATACAATAGCACTTCAAAAAACTAACAGAGAGAGTAATTTTTAGAGAGAGTAAACTTTTAGGCATGTGTCAGTTAGACCAGAGTGTGAAAAGGAGAAGAATGTCTCTGAAAAAAATGCTTTGGGACTTCTGTGTGTTTAGATATGCACATATGTGTGTGCATGTGTGACATGAAGTAAACAAGTAAAAAGAGAGACTGTCCATAGGCACATGTTTTTGAAAAAAATCAGGTCATTTTCTTCAGCTTGTGTCTTCCAAGACTGCAGATCTGACAGTCACGGGATGCTTCCTTCTGGCCCAGTAATCCACGAGTTCAGGCAAAGCTCTGCAGCCACCTGTCAGCCTATTTTCGCGAAGCTCCATGGAAAAAACTCCACAAAAAAAGACTGGGTGATCTTGACTGTCCTATTTCATCCGTGACATCTTTTGGACTGATGTCACTGTTTTCCCATTGGGTTTTGCTGGAAGCAGGGGATGATATACCCTGGCCAGGAGTCAAGAGGAACAGGCTTCCCCCAACCACAGCCAGTAACACCAGACAAACCCATGCTGCTGGTTTCCAGTTTGCCCACCTCTGGCCCCGATCCAGCACCATGGAGCTTGGTGGGAGTTTTGCAGCTGTCTTTGGTGGGTGCTCAGTTTACCTACTGTGTGGGAAAACACCACTGAGGAAAGACCTTCAGGTCCCAAGGGGTTGGGGGATGCTTGCCCTTCATCCCAGGTACCCTACCAGCCAACTCAAAGGGTCTAATCCTACCTTTCTTCCATCCTTCTTGTGCAAATGGTGCTTCTCTGGAAACCTGATTTGTCCAAGCATGAAGAAGAGCAGGAGCGGAGGCCCCAGTGACTGTTCCTCTTGGTACTAATCTATTCTTAAACTGAACTGTAGTCTTTAGATATTTTAGTAAAACTGTCATAAATCAACACCCACTGCTTCATTTTTCTCAGTGATGAAAAAAAAAAATAAGGCAAAAGAGAAAAGTGAAAAGCTGTCCTTTAGCTGACATTCAGATGGAATTGATCAAGTGATCTGCTGTCAGAGCAACAGCGCTTGTCAAAAATAGCCCTTTGGAAAAAAACCTCTGGCGTTATTTGTATCGCTCTTTGGCGAGAGCAGAGCAACAGAAACCAGTATTAAAAAGAGATCAGTGAAAGTGCCGTGTGGGAAATGAATCGTGTGCTTCTCTACCAGCGTCCCTATGATCGCCTCCAACTAACGAGTTCACCGATGTGTATCAAGGCATCCTTTTCAGAAGGAATAAGTGGAGTTGGGATTCCTTTAGAAACTCTCACACCTCTGAAGGATTGACACAACCAAATTCCAGGCTGCACCAAGCCTTTCCTATGGCGTACCTTCAACCAGAGTCCCAGTCCTGCAAAATCCTGACCATCTGAGTAGCTCCCCTGGTGCAAGAAATAGGCATCACCACCTGCACACACACTGAGCAATGCACGTGCTTGCACTGGAGGTGATGGAAAATGTTTTATTTCCCTGTAACAATATTTTCCCCAAATGGAAAAACTGAAAGCTGAAAAATGTTGGCTGATATTTTTAGGAAAGAGAGGAAATAACTTGAAAACCATGGTAGCTGGAACATTTGGAGAGGGACTGATTTGAGCAAACTTCTGTGTTTTTCTCTGAACTTTTAACTTGGACTCAGAGCTCTTAAGGTAAAATTTACCTCATCCACCCTTCATCTGACACGTAGAACAGGTCAAATAAACTGCACCCTAAAAATACCTGGGTTTTGGCACATTAGACAAAGGGGATTTAAGTGAACTAGCTGGGTTGCAGCTGTTTACCCTGCAGCTGGTTTAAGCATGGGAAGACAAAACCTACCCTTTGGTTTGAAACAGATGGAAACCAGTGATTCCAAATGAGAGCTTTGGGATTTTAGCTGTTATTACACTTTGTGGACTCTTCTATTTTGTGTGAGGAGGAGAAATCATGAATGCAAAGAAAAAGTTTGCTAAATGCTTCAATTTAATTTCAATCTGTACTTCATTTATTGGATTTAGAAGAAGTCTCATTAACTGATGAGAAGGTGGTTTAGAGCTTTACAGTTTCTTTTCACTTTCTGAAAGCTTGATAGCTTGCTTCATCATGTCTCACTTTCTAATTCCAGCAGAGGTAAACCTAAACAATGTTCATAAGTATATAATAACTGATGGGATGTAGGAAGTGAAATACGTATCCTTCACATCCGTGGCTTCACTGGTTAGAATTCTTATCTGTATCTTCTATGACAAAGCAAAAAGACTTTTCCATGTATGCAGTAATTTAAATTGCCAGATGCTCTTGAGTTTTGTATAGTATCTTGTATTTGGGCCTTTTGGAAGCTGCTGAGACATACCCTGTTTCAAATGCAAAATACAGAGCATCTATCTGCTTAAAAGCATCCCACATAGGAGTAGTTGCAGGTTTTGGGTTCCTGACAAAAAAAAAAAATCCTGACAGTGTATTCTGTCATTTGTTTAGCAAACTTCTCATAATAAAAAGCACCATTATTTCTCTCTTTTCCCACCATGTTCCAAGGCCCAGATTTAGTCCCAGAGCTTTTCAGTAATTCCCTTGCAGCCTGTGTGTTACACACAGACTCAGGTTTCTTTTCCCTCTCTCATACTTGGCCTCTGAGTCCTTTCACCTGAGCCCAAAGTTGTCCATGTGCTACCAGGGCGGTGGTACCCAACGGCTCCAACCCATTTGTCTGCCCAGGGGCTGGTTGCTTTATACAAATCCAAATGAGGGGAAAGAAGGAAAGTGAGACAGAGCACTCCTAAAATTAAGCTAATAATGTATCTATTAGTAATTCGGTAATTGTAATGAGATGACCTCTTTTTTTTTTTTTTTTAAATCTGCAGCATCTGACTCTAGCAATAGTCTTGCTGGTGAATGGGAGATGTATTTCTTATTTTCAAAACAAAAGTAACATAATCACGTCTTTCTAGGTTTCCTATTTAGGGAGGCTGAATCTTTAATTAAGGGCCAGATTCTGACTCTTACATCCACTAACACTAATCAGCAGTATTTCTGCTGAAGTCAACAGAAAGGTCCGACATCGTAGAAGGGTGAAGAAAACACTCAGGCATTCCCAATGTGATGAAAGCTTTTTCAATGCTTAGATCTCAGTAAAAATGTCCTCATCCTCTAAAAATCATTCTCAACTATTTGAAAAACACATTCTGACCCAGTATTCCCCATCATCCCCCTAATCTGCTTACACTCTTGTTTGTGCTTTTAATTAATGCTAGTGGGCAAGACCCATTCCTCCTGTGGATACTATTGTGTGTCTCGTCTGCTGGGACTGCACAGCCAGGATTTTATTCTCTTTTATTTTTGAAGTAGAAAAACTTAATTAGCACAATTACAATTAAAAAAATAAAAAGTTTTTATTATGTCTGAGAATTTGCAAACATCCAAAGGAGAAAGTGAATGGGTGTATATTCACGTAAAACCCCCCCATATTTACAGGGTATTTTTTTTAAACATTTCTCTTTTCAGTTCAGTATATGGAAGAAAATAAACTGTCCACATTTCTAGTAATTACAGTGCAAGTAAATCTGGGATTCGGTTGAGTTAATTCTTAGAGGTTCTAGCTACAATGTTACAGCAGGATTAATCTAGAGGGTTTGGGGTTTTTTTAATGCAGAGGACTAGGGCACTAACATATTATTAATTAGAAGTCAATCTGTCCCTGGAGGACTGCATGCACTGCCTGCATTTTTAATTTAAATTTAGCTTTAAGACAAATGGTTTTCCCCCTTTCAGTTTCTCAGTTGCCTCCTTATTTCTCTGTAATCCTTTTGTTTTGCATTGGGAAGAACAGCTGGATAGCACAGAGATTGTATGCAGACAATTGATTTTTTCAGTCTGTTGGCTGAACTGGAAAGCATTCAATAATTTTCATTTGGGTTGAACTTGTATTTTGCTTCATTTTGGGAGGGTTACCATTATTTTCCTATTTTTCTCTTTGAAACAACAAAACTTAAGCCATTTATACAGAAATATTTCAACAGCAAAAAAACCTACAAAAATCTTGAATGACATACTGCAACTTCAGCCTTTCTCATCTCAGACTGTTTAATTGATTTCAGAAACCCCACGATTGGTTTGATTGGTTTGTTCAACCTGAACATCCATTTATTGTATTGCTGAACTTTTTTTTTTCCCTTACAAAAATTGCACCCAGAAGGGATGCTGGGGCTGAGTGACAGTAATAAAAGAAAACTTCACAATGGCCACAGGATTCTTTTCACGTGCAAAGGAGTTGTTGGCCTTTGCTGCAAGGATGTTATCGGTGAGAACAAGGTCCTCACTAGCCGGTCTCTGGTCTAATACACAGTCTTCCATGCTCATGTAATGAGACTTATTCCCATTTTGGCTAGACTGGACTAGTGTTTAAATATGTGAAAAGTCAGTGGCTTTTTTTCCCCCCCTCCATATTTATGCTGCAGAAGGGCATGAGCATTTATCTCTTCAAGAATCAGTACCTCAGTTCCTATTTGGTGTGATTTCTGGGAGATTTAGGGGATATTTTGGTTATTTAAATTGCACAGTTCTGCAGCAGGCACTTTCTAATTCTATAAGCTTGTGAGGTTCACATGTAATTTTCTGAAAATAGAGTTCAGGTCTCTATTTTGAGAAACAGGTCTTGTTCCATTCACTGTACACTCCCCAGCACTGCAGCCCTTCAGCCAATAAAACAAAGTCATGACAGTTCATTACTCCTCGGGAGTCGGGAGATACACTTTACAGGGACATGCACATCTCCCAGCCAGGGTGATCTTTGCTATCTGTACATTGCACTGATGCCAGATTTTCCCAGTGACAGTTTTTCATGTGTTAATCGGGCAGTGTCTGATGAGCATGAAGCCTGGGCGAGATGAGAGTCTGATACAGTGGAGGAAACTCTAGTCCCTCATCTTCTACTTGCCACTCCCTGTTCCTCCTTCTGTATATTGCATTTTTTAAGATCCCTTTAAGAACCTTTTCCCTGAGACATCCCCAAGTTTGAGCTGCCTGAGAATGAGGATCAACCAGGCTCTGGACATGCTGAACTGCACATTTATGCCTCTGCTTTTTATGCCTCTGCAGCTTGGGAGAGTTTGATTTGCAGAAAAGGATGTGGAAAATGGTCTGACCTGGGAAAACAGGGAGGAGTAACAAAGCAAATGGCCCTGAGGAGCCCCGAGGAGCTGCTGCTGCATGGGCTGGAGAGGGAAGAAGGAAATACACCGTATTAGACGACATGGATCTGTTGGGAGGCAAATGCAAACAAGTGGCAAATATTAGAAATCCAGACACTTTTCCCCTTTACCTGTATGAGCAGACACTTCCCACTGGTATGTGTTACAGCAAGCAGGCTCATATGGGAAAGAAGAGGGATTCTTTAAATCCCCATTTCTTCTTCTGATTCTTTTTTTTGCTGTTTTTAGCTATTCTTTTTTTTAAGTCCCAATGGTTCCCTAAGCAGATCTTAAGGTATCAGCAGAGATCTGACATTACTTCCATCTTCCTTAATGAGCCCATTGATTCTGTGATCTGGCAAACAGCATCTCTTCCATTTCTTGATACTGTAATGCATTGAAGAGTTTATCTGTGCAGTAGCACACCTAACCACATAAAAAGAAACTGCTGTGTTTGAAGTAATTATTCAGGTAGGGGGCTAGTTTTCCTTACCAACATGTTATTGCTCTGGACCTCCCTGTACTCATCCTTATATTCTAGACCCTGGCACAGTAACTATGGCTTTTTAAAAGCCTGCAGACTTTCTCCCATTACCAGCTAGGGGCCAGAGGCAGACATTATGCTGCCCAAAGTCTTTCTTGCAATTCACTTTCTGCATTTTAGATTTGCTGCTTATCATTAGAAAGACCTGCTAGTTTTAAATTGATGTAGCATCTTCGAGCCCTATGAATTATATATACACTATATTACATGTGATGGTAGAAACACAGCTGTCCAGAACGCTAAGAAGAAGGGCGGGGAAAAAAAAAAAAAAAGAAAGAACTTTAGCAGAAAATGGGTAAACTCTGGTTTAAAACTGAGCATATCCTGGGTACTATGTTGAGAAGGCTGCTCCTGACTCTCTGGAGTCACTGAAGCCACTTAGAAACAAAGCATGAAGTGCAGAATTCCTGCAGAGATTTTCAGACACCTCTGGGCTGTCACTCTGTGACAGCATGTGAGACAGCCTTGAAACACCAAAAAACTCTAGGGCTTCTGTCAAAACGAGGGACAGGGTTTGCTAGCTGTCACTTCCATCACTAATTCAGACTCGGTGAATCCTAGGATCTTTATTCAGTATTCATTCCCTGCCATATACAGGACCCGAGAGCGTCTGCCTGGTGTAACCTCTGGGGAAAAGCAGGGTGAGGCTCTGCTGACTGGTTTGTAATTATCACTGATGCTGCTTCACCTCATGGCTCCAGCTGCAGGGCTGACCCCCATGGCTCCAGCCACTCCATTGCTGGAGTGAGGCTGGGACAGGGCTGTGGCGCCTGAGGGACGCTGGAGAAGGCACCCTTGGCTGAACCGATGCAAAGCAGCGCCTTCCTGAGGATCACAGCACAGGTCAGTGCTGGAGCCAAGGCTGGGAGCTGGGCCAGCAGTCTGTGACAGTAGCATTCAGCAAGCAGCCCCAAAAAAGCTGTAGAGTACATCCGGGGAAGGAGAGGATAGCCTTCACCTCAAAGTCCTTAATTTCTATTAAAAAGTGTATAATTCCACATGCTACATGTTTTTAAATTACTGTTACTGAATAATTTTGTAATATAGTGTTTCTTGGCTGGTTTTCTCCATTTATATTTATTCTAAAGATGAAAAAAAAAAACCCAACCTTTAAAGCATTTTTCCACAGACCCTTTTTGATATCCTCTTCAGTTGGAATAAACTGAAGATAGCTGTCCCATGCAGCTCGGTGTGGGACCTCTTCCACCGTGTCAGATGTCCCTCAGACTAAGCCAGGTGAGGGGGGCTGTAGTAGAAAACAGCTCTCCCACCACGGCTGCTGAGCTGCCCCTTGTCTACAGGCTACCAGGAGCTCCCAGTTGATGGTGGGGTTCTCTCTGTGCTTCTAAATTACAGCTCCTCATTTGTTTTCACTTTGCAAGGTGTCGGTCAGTCTTTCTTCCCCCTTGCCAGGAAGACAGAGTTAGGAATTCTTCACTGCCAGCAGCAGACTTCCATTTCAGAACTACAGAGGTGAAGGGAAGACACAAAGAAATCCCTACCGCAGGACTGAGTTTTAAACCCCTGAGAAGAACCAGTAAGTAGTAGGCATTGCTTACGGAGGTTTTGCTCAAGCTTCCTAGAATGTAAATCCAGAAAGAATAAAAAAGGACCGCCTGGAACAAAGTGTTTCTTGCTCCGTTTTGTCCATCGCCTCCCCATTCTTTTCCAAAAAACGCCCTCGCTCACCTTGGAAGGCCATTTCACACAGCTGGTCCTGTATCCCTTTGCAGTTTTGCAAACATGGCATTATGCTACTTGCTTCCAGGGGAAATCCCAGCCGAAAGCAGGGGGAACTGAAAGGGCAAGGGATGCCACTCAACATTCTGTGTGATGTTCCCACTGCACATGAGGACAAGGGCACAACTGACATGGCAGAGAACATTGTGGCCCAACCTCCTTGATTGCACTGTGCCCAGGTGTCCAAGCAGCAGAGGTAAGAGCATGAATCTAACCACCTTTCAGCATTACTCTTCTTCGGGTGGTGAACACTCTGTCTAAAGCTTTTCCTGCTGAGCCCTGCAAGGGCAGGCTGACCAAAGCATGTCAGGAGTTCACGATGAATCTATAGATGTTTCCGAGTTAAACAAAATAATAAAATAAAATAAAATAAAAATTAAATAGAAAAGAAAAACTGGGGAATGTTTCATTTGTTTCATTTGTCACTTTCAAAATTCAGTGCTTTAATATTTCATTTTAGGATGATTATCCATTTCCAGAAGTACTTCAAGGTTATTCAAACCACGTTTTTTAAATGTGCAAATAGGATTGAAACCAAACGTGTAAAAAAAAAAAATTAATTTGTCAAAACACTTTGAAAGTAGTAATTTCAGGTTGACCTCAAGTCACTCTTTCCCCCATTAACACATGGATGGACTTTAAGTTGACTGAAAAACAAGCTGAAAGTCCAACCTTTCCATCATGGATGCTCACACCAAGAAGAAAGAGGGCACAGTAACTTGTCTGTTCCCTACAGCCGTGAAGCAGTAAATCATCCATCCTCTGCTTTTCGTATCTCTGTATCTCCCTCCTGTGGACTCAGTGCTTGTAAGAGGAATCAGTGCAATGTAAAGGATTGGTGAAATGTAGCAAAAGTCTGTAAAACAGTATGAAAGTGCAAAAATTCCAAGTTGAGCCATGTAGCCAGGTCTTATTTATTAGCATTTTTGCACACTTTTTCCCAAGACACATTACCAGGTTTTGGTCCTTCAAATTTCCAAAGGACAACTGGCTCTGTGTATTTGCATTTGCACGAGAGTAGTTAATATTTTCTCTTTTTCATCAAATTTCCTTCATCTATCTAGAGAGCAGAAACATTACCAAGTGATGGGGGAGCTCACAACGCAGCACAATTGATGGAGGCACAGTCAAGACAACTTACGACTATCACTTGAGGTTCTGGTCTGGCCTCCTGTCTCCGTGGCTTCTGGGTGCTGGGCATGTTTATGAGCTGCACACAGTAAAATGGAACTCACTCCTCCTCCTCCTCCAGCCAAAATCTTGGCTTCTGTCTCGTCTGTCCTTTCCTCTGTCTCTTGTGGAAGGCAGGAGAGACCTGCAAGTCGAGTGATGTGCTCATATTGCTCTTATTGAACACTTGTAATTGTGAATGCAAATGGCACTTCTCATCCATGAAGAGAAAAGGGACTAAATTCACTGGATAAATTATTCACAACAGATAATTCAACCTGCTCTCGTGGGAGAGTGCAACGAATGTCTGAGGATGTTAAAAACAACAACCCCACAACTAATTCTTCCAACCAGTGAAGTCAATGGCAAAACCTTTTACTAACTTCAAAGGGAGCAGAACCTAGCCCCAAGTGCTGGGTTCTCTTTAGTGCTTCTCACTTGCATTTAGAGCTAAAAGCCAGACAAGCATGCATGTTTTGAGGAGCCCAGACTAATGCTGTATAGCAGAGTCGGGCTGCCAGGGCACAGGCATTATTATTGCAGCTCTGATTGAAAGCAGGTCTGGTCCCCAGCCATGGAGCAGAGTGCTGCCCCCAAGCCGAAATAGCCCTGCCTCAAGAGTCTAGAGAGAGGTGGTGTTTAGTGAGTTTGGAGCTCAAGGCTGATTAATTTGGCCAGGTTTGTCGAGTTTGGTGAAAAGGGGGTTGAGGAGTGACCTCATTGCTCTCCACAGCTCCCTAAGGAGGGGAAGCGGAGAGGCAGGTGCTGATCTCTTCTCCCTGGTATCCATTGACTGGGCATGTGGAAATGGTGAAAATCTGCTTCAGGGAAGGTTCAGACTGGACATTAGGAAGGATTTCTTTACCAAGAGGGTGGTCAAACACTGGAACAGGCTTCCTAGAGAGGTGGTTGATGCCCCAAGCCTGTCAGTGTTTAAGAGGCATTTGGCAACGCCCTTAATAACATGCTTTAACTTTAGATTAGCCCTGAAGGGGTCAGGCAGTTGGGCTTGGATGGTCATTGTAGGTCCCTTCCAACTGAAAACACTCTCTTATATTCTTCTATTCTATTCTATTCTAGTCTATTCTGTGTCTGGGATAGATTTGCAGCCAGGGAGGGGGTTTGTGACCATGCTGCCACCAGGCAGCCCCATGTGGCTGTGCTGCTGGTCATCATCGCTGGTGGCAGTGTACCATGGGTATGATTGGGGTGCCACATCTGGGTGTAGTGGAAGTGGGGTCTGGGAAAAGGGTTGCGTGGGGGCTGTTGCTGTGCTCCCCTTCCATGGCAGGGGAGGGGAGCAGAGTGAGGGCTGGGCTGTGCCCCAGCTTGTGCTACTGCTCCCCTCTGGTCACTTGCAGTGGGGACATGTGGCCTTGGGCACTGGGGAGAAACAGGGACACGGGGATGGTGCGAGTTGTCCTGGTGAAGCAAGGGATGGGAACAATGTCGGCATCCTTCACCCCCACCCTAAGGGGTATGTACCTCCTGGGTTCGGTCCCAGTGTCCCATGTTTCCACACATCCACCCCTGCCCTGTGGCGCATTGTCACCCTCAGACCGTGTCGTGTGTCCCCCTCCTCCACTGCCCCGCGCCTTCTCTCGGCGCTGCTGGTGCTTCGCTGCGCTCCACAGCGCCTGGTTTCAGTCACGCAGCTCCAAAGCGCGGGGGGACTGTGCCGGGAGGTGACAGAAGCGATGCAAAACGCTCTCGGAAATACAAGCTGAGCTCTGCCCGCCCAGGTGCGGGGCCGAGACGCCCTCCCGGGGCCCCCGAGGGCCCGGTTTTGGGGGGGAGAAGGGGGCGATGATTCTATGACGTGAAGCGGCGACGGGGCCGGAGCTGGGCTGCAGCCCGACGAGGACAAGCTGTCCGTC